>OX393558.1:3030296-3362796 GCA_947650365.1 Chamaelirium japonicum
GACAGAAATGACAAATATTGCTATAAAAATGTTAGACTTCATGCAATCTAAAAATCACTATTCATTTGAATGTTGATTTATTGTAGATTTCACAAGAGTATTATTAAAATTACAGATGCTTTTATAATAAAAGTTATATTTCATACAAATCTAAAAGTTACTATTCATTTGAATATTGCTTCATAATAGATAGATTTCACAAGAAAAATCTAAAAATATCAGATATTTTTATAAAAAAGTTATAGTTCATTCAAACTAAAAGTTACTATTTATTTGAATATTGAGCCTTGGAGGACTCTGTTCAACTTAGAAAAGAGCAAGTGTCCTCGCCGCATCACTCTCATCTTTCCCTTCAGAATCGACAAACTGACAAGAAGAAAGCGGTCTAAAATTTTTGTTTGATTATGTATTGTTTAATCAAATTTGTTATAGTAGACAGAAATGACAAATGTTGCTATAAAAATGTTAGACTTCATGCAATCTAAAAATCACTATTCATCTGAATGTTGATTTATTGTAGATTTCACAAGAGTATTTTAAAAATTACAAATGCTTTTATAATAAAAGTTATATTTCATACAAATCTAAAAGTTACTATTCATTTGAATATTGCTACATAATAGATAGATTTCACAAGAAAAATCTAAAAATATCAGATATTTTTATAAAAAAGTTATAGTTCATTCAAACTAAAAGTTACTATTTATTTGAATATTGAGCCTTGGAGGACTCTGTTCAACTTAGAAAAGAGCAAGTGTCCTCGCCGCATCACTCTCAACTTTCCCTTCGGAATCGACAAACTGACAGGAAGAAAGCGGTCTTAGCAGAGGGACCGCTCCACAGAAGCATCCCCGATGCAGTGTTTCCCCAAGGCTGGCGAGCTCCCGTCCTCCCCAAGTTCAATTGCAGAAAGGCAGATCTGACCATGCACATCCTCGCATTCAAGTAGGCCTTAACGTCGCACGAGTTCAACAATTACGTCTTGTGTTGCACCTTTGTGGGAAGCCTCAACGAACCGTCCTTGGATTGGTATCACAACCTCCCTCCGGGCACCATCACTCGATTCAAGACGTTGGCAAACCTCTTCGTCCAACACTACCAACTGAACTTGAAGCCAGAGAAAAAGCTCGACACTTTGTACCATCTTTGCATGGGTCAGACGAGACCCTCCGGAGTTTCACCCGGAGGTTTCGGAACGAACATGCATCGCTCTCCGGACGGCACCTGGATGACGAGGCAATCATGCTCGTCTTTAAGAACACACTTTGCTATGACCTCCACATCTTCAACGACTATCTGAAACCCTCCATCCACCCTGGGGGTGATGTGTAATACCCGAAACCCCAGAGCTGGCTTTTGCTGAAGGCACTTTGTTTTATTATTATTATAATATTAATAGTAGTTAAAGATTTTGTTTTTGGTTAACTATTATGTCGGTGCATGGATTGTGTTGGACCAGACATGAGTTGAACTGGACATGGGTCCTGGGTCCAGGTCGCGAGACGACGTAGTGATGACAATGTTTTAGTGTGCGCGTGCATGCGTGCAGTTATTGAGTGTGCAAGTAAGAACGTATACATTATTTAATTATATGTTGTGACCTAGTGTGCCCCTTAGCAACCCGTCACCACGTGGTACCAAGTAGCGCAAGTCACGGGGCCCAACCAACTCTTTGACATTTGGTCGATGGATTCCCCAACTTATTGTTTTGACTTGATCGGGTCATCTCAGTTATTCGAAAATCCTAAATCGACGCCCGGAGCTCAAACTCCTCTCTTTTCCTCAACCATCATATTTCGATCCGACGCATCAAAAAAAACTTCCCAACTCAAACCCCACCACACTACTTAAAAGAAGAACAAAATCAAAATCAAAATCCCATTCAACCGAACCCAGAACCCATCTCCAACCAAACCCCCTTCTCAACGATCCCTACCCAACCAACCCAATCCAACCACCATTATAACCTAGACATCCACCTCTAACTCGTACACCCCTATCCCTCTCATCCCTAATCTCACACTCCATCTCCCCCATCTCCCTCACACCATTGACCTCCCCCTCTCACCCCTCCCGTCCTCTTATCCCTACAACCCTCCTCACCCCTCCCATCCTCTCATCCCTGCCACCCTCCTCACCCCTAAACCTAGCCCTAGCATTAGGTTCCATCCCCCCTTCTCCCTCACACCATCGAGCACCCCCTTCCTCCTTTATATCAGCCTAACCCCCAGCCATGTCCCTCCTCGCCGAAGCCCTAACCCACCCTCTCTCTCTCTCCATCCTCTCATTTCTCCTCTCTATTGATCTCTCTCTCTCATTTTCTCTCTCCTTTTGAGAGAAAGAGAGACAACGGATAGATGACTGTACTTGGGTAAAACCCCAAGTCCCAAACATATATTTATAATAGATATTAAACACTAATAGTTACACCGGAGTATAACATAACAGAGCTGATATCATCACAGAGGAGTTATCACATGAGTAGTTGTAATAACTCTGTTATGAGATTTGTTATCACACCATCTTAACAAAGAGCAGTTTGTTCAGATATGTTATCAGCTCCCCGCATGCTGGTCGGCGGATCGGACGAGAAGCTTGTCCCATAATTATTGGAATTAAATCCTATTATCAAAGTCATAGTGGAAGCAAAAGATAGATCCGAAGATCTTACGGTGTATGTTTCATTACAATTAATTCTACAAAACAATCTACATGCAAATCTATGATCTTAGCATATGTGCGGACACCCTAGAGATATACTACGATCTACGGAAGCATGCATGCATCTAGTTAGGTGTTTAGAATCATCATACCTTGTGGATCTATGATCCGAAGAGAACGGAACAATGATGAACCGCACGTGAATCGCAAGGGAAGCTGTCGGATGGCACATTGTCCTTTGCGAATGGAGGAATCCTCGAAGTCCTATCTTTGAGTGCAAGGACTACAAGCCGACGGAGGAATTCATTGCGAAAACAACGACGAGCCACGAGATCTCCTCCTTCTCTTTCTCTCTTCTTACTTCTCCTTCCTTCCTCTTTCTTCTTCTTTCTTCTTCCTCTTTCTTCCTTGGCCGAAACCACAAAGAGGGAGAGAGGGAACGGAGGTTCAGATTTTCTGGAGAGGGAGACTTAGGGCCGGCCCCTCCCTCTCTTTTTCTCATATAGGGCCAGCCCTCTACTGCTCTATGCAAGCTAGGGCCGGCCCCTAGTGGATTAGGATAAGGGGGGGCGGTTTTTAGGGTTTCCACATGCCTATCGTGAAGCCTGGACGAAAATGCCCTTCACGAAAAGTGAAACACTATAAGAGAGATTGAGTGAGGTGCGCTACTCGGAATCGAGTTCCGTCAACGTCTATGAGCTCCTGAAATTATTCTGCTCATTTTAAGATCCATATTCAATATGTTCTAAGCCATATTTCAGTATTTACCAAAATACCCCTATGGCCCTTATTATATGTTTATTAACATATACCAAATTAGTATTCTAATTAAAGCAATAACCAAAGTCATCTTTATTAATGTTAATACAGAAAATCCACGCTCAGGACACACGAGCTATAACAATCTCCCACTTGGCCTAGCGAGGAATAACAGTTTTTAACTTCTATGGCATCCACGTGCTTCTCAAAAGCCATGGTCGGTAATGCCTTTGTGAAAGGGTCCGTCATGTTATCTGCAGACGCCACCTGAGTCACTGCAACCTCCCCTCGCTTCTACAAGTCCCGGATAATGTAGTATTTTCGCTCGATGTGCTTACTCTTCTGGTGATATCTTGGCTCCTTGGATTGTGCTACTGCTCCACTATTGTCGTAGTAAAGGACAATAGGATCTTGACCTCCCGGTACACATCCTAAGTCCGTGAGGAACCTCTTGAGCCACATCGCCTCCTTGGCTGCTTCGCACGTCGCAACATACTCAGCCTCTGTCATCAATTCCATGATGCATCCCTGCTTCACGCTCCTCCAACTGACAGCTCCTCCTCCCAATGAAAACACAAACCCTAACGTCGATCTCCTGGATTTCGGATCTGCTGCAAAGTCAAAATCCATATATCCAATCGGCATCAGTTCCTGTGAAGAGTAAACTAACTCATAATCTTTCATCCTACGGAGATACTTGAGTATACTTTTCACAGCAGTCCAGTGCCCTGGACCCGGATTTGACTGATACCTGCCCATCATGCCTACTTCATAGCATATATCTGGTCTCGTGAACTGCATAGCATATATCAGACTCCCTACAGCCGAAAGCATAAGGTATCTTCTGTATCTCTGCTCTCTCCTCAGGAGTCTTAGGACCCTGATCCTTGGACAATTTTATTCCATGTCTGAATGTAATGAGTCCCTTCTTGGAGTTGTGCATACTGAATCTGACCAAGATAGTATCTATGTAGGCTGACTGTGACAACGAGAGAATCTTGTTCTGACGATCTCAAGTTACCTTGATCCCCAGAACATAACTTGTTTCACCCAGGTCTTTCATGTCAAATTGAGAGGATAACCACACTTTCACTGTATACAATGTTCCAACATCATTTCCAATGAGTAGGATATCGTCTACGTAAAGTACTAGAAAAACTACTGCAGTCTTATCGCTCCTCTTATAAACACATGGTTCATCCACGTTCTGTTCAAATATATAAGACTGGATAGCCTGATCAAAATACATGTTTCAACTTCTGGATGCTTGGTTCAGTCCATAAATGGACCTTTGCAACTTGCACACCAGACTTTCCTGACCTTTTGTGACAAAGCCTGGAGGCTGAGACATGTAGATGTCTTCTTCCAAATTCTCGTTGAGGAATAAGGTCATGACGACCATTTGCCAGATCTCCCAATCATAATGGGCTGCAATGGACAAGAGGATCCGGATAGACTTAAGCATAGCCAATAGCGAAAAAGTTTCATCATAGTCGATCTCTTCTTGCTGGGTATAACCCTTAGCGACTAGTCTAGCTTTGTAAGTCTCAACGGTATCATCCGGATCTCTTTTTCTTTAGTACACCCACTTACACCCAATAGGTTTAATGTTGTGAGGCGGTGTTACAAGTGTCCAGACTAAGTTTTGAGACATCGATGTCAGTTCTGCCTCCATGGCTTTCTGCCATACTGTATGGTCAGAGGATACCATCTCTTCGTCATAGTTCAAATGATCATTCTCTTGAAAGTCTGGATCTACCAAGATGGCTTCTCCAATGTATCTATTAGGAGCTCTTGTGGTCCTCCCACTGCGACGAGTCTACGGTGGTTCCGTAGGAGTCGATTCTACAATATCGTTTATCTTAGTAGTATCGACTCCCACTATGTTTTCTATCTACGTACTCCTATCAGTACTAAGCAATTCTTCAAGAACTACTTTATTGGTGGGTTTATGGTCTATTAAATAATCCTGCTCCAGGAATACGGCGTTCGTCGAGACGATA
This sequence comes from Chamaelirium japonicum, assembly GCA_947650365.1. Classification (NCBI taxonomy): domain Eukaryota; kingdom Viridiplantae; phylum Streptophyta; class Magnoliopsida; order Liliales; family Melanthiaceae; genus Chamaelirium; species Chamaelirium japonicum. The sequence continues at coordinate 3,035,720 of OX393558.1, forward strand.
ACCTTTCTATCCTTAGGATCATAAAATAAACCACCCTTTGTCCCTTTTGGATACCCAACGAATAGACATACCTTAGTATTTGACTCCATCTTATCTCGCTTGTCCTTCCGTACATGTGCTGGACAACCCCAAATCCTAAAGTATTGCAGGCTTGGCTTTCACTTCAACCACAGCTCCCAAGGAGTTAGAGGTACTGACAGTGATGGAACAAAGTTTAAGGTATATGCTGCCATCTCTAGAGCATATCCTCAAAAACTTGGTGACAAAATTGCATAACTCATCATAGTCCGAACCATGTTTAACAGAGTTCAGTTTCTCCTCTCAGATACACCGTTTTGTTATGGTATCCTTGGTGCAGTCAATTGGGATATAATCACAGGCTCACGCAGGTACCCAATAAATTCATCCTTTTCGATTCGATCGAAGAGACTTGATACTCTTATCCGTCTACTTTTCTGCTTCAGCTCTGAACTCCTTGAACTTATCAAAGGATTCAAACTTCCGCCACATTAGGTATATGTATCCAAACCTCGAGTGATCATCCGTGAAGGTGATAAAATACTCGAAGCCTCCTACGGTACGGACACTTATAGGCCCATATATATCAGTGTGTACCAACTCCAATACCTCTTGAGATCTGCTACCTTTGGCTCAGAAAGTTCTTTTAGTCATCTTGTCTTCCAGGCAAGACTCACACGTTGGTATGCTCTCTGAAACATCTGGACTTAAAAGTCCTACCTTAACCAACCTGTGAATCATGTCTGAAGCTATGTGTCTAAGCCTTAGATGCCAAAAGAGTGTTGGATTATCTGAGGGATTTTTTATTTTAAATGAATTAATCACATAGGCTTCAGTTATGTTATCTTGCTTATGATTGGAGTTAATTACATAAATACCATTCTGTGTCTTTCACTTACAAACAAAGAAATAATTCAATTTAATTGACACACTAGAAGCATCAAATAAAACTGAAAAACCATCATTATTCAATAAGGAAATAAAAATTAAGTTTCGTCTCAAGGACGGTACATAAAGTATGTCTCTAAGTAATAAACTTCTTCCATCAAGAAACTACAAGACGATATCTCCAACTGCTTCAGCCTCTACCACGGCCTTAGTTCCCATGCTCAGGATGATCTCCCCATCACCTAGTTTTCTTGTCTCCTTGAACCCCTGCAAATTATTGCAAGCATAGTTAGTGGAACCAGAATCCACAATCCATGAGACTAGAGAACAACTGGGTGCTACAAGGGATTCCACTATGTGGATTTGAGATATACATATCTCAGCCTTCTTGGGAGCCGCGCGACAGTCACCCTTCCAGTGCCCCTTCTTACCGTATCGAAAATATTTTCCTTTGGGCTTCGCCGGACCATCATGCTTAGGAACCTATAACTGCACCTGACCCATCTTCACGGGCTTCTTAGATTTTCTTTTCTAAAACTTGCATTTGGCTTTCAGAGAAGACTTTCGCTCTACATTTAGGGATTGGGCTTATGCCTTCATCCTGTCCTTTGCCACCTGGAGCGCCGCTAGGAGCTCTGCATTAGTCATTTCCAACCGATTAAGGTTAAAGTTAGTAACGAAGCCCTCAAACGTTCCTGACAGAGACCCAAGAAAAATATCGGTCTGGATCTCTGCATCAAAGATGACATCGAAGGAACCAAGTTCATTCACATAGCCAAAACAATTTCAGCATATGATCCCGAACTAAAATCCCCTCTGCCATCTTCATGGATACCAATTTCTTGATGGTCAGGTAACGAGTTACCCGACTACGACCCTCGAATATTTTCTTTAAATAGAGCATTATGTCTGAAGTGAAGGCCATGTCTTCGACTTGCTTCTGAAGGATGGTCTGCAAGGATGCCACTATGTAGCACTTGCACATCTCTTCAGCATCTAGCCAGTCTTTCCATTCCTTCAACTGGGTCTCAGTAGCACTTGGTCCCAGCATGGCCGGTTGAGGGGTACTTAGAGCAATTGAGTATTTGCCAACCCTTAGGACGAGCATAAGATTACACTTCCAGTCCTCGTAGTTTGGTCCCGTAAGTTTGTTATCATTAAGAATGGAGGCAAGGGGGTCAAGCTTGATCATAATTTCTGTAAACAATGGCTTAAAGCAAAGATTAGGTATTTTATGGAATTTAAAAATAGATAATATTTACTCCAGCTGCTATGTCTTCACTACCTCAAGTGAAGACATCCAGGAATCTAAATTCCTTGGGCTCGAGCACTGAGACTATCGGCCTTGAATTGAAGACAACATCTCGGTGAGAGCATGCAACCGCTTTTGCCAACGGGGTGTTTATGACCCAATCTTCATCAGAATTACCCATGGCAAACTGAAAGACCTCCCAGTCTCCTTTTGGCCAGCTTTATGTGACCCGCCATGCGTAGCAATGGCAGCTTCACACAAGCTTTCGGATGCTTCCCACAAATCTAGGTGGTGTCGGCAAGGGGGTTCATAGGCTCCCGCGGTGCAGGAAAAAATCGTCACCCACTGCCACTGGCATCCTCCATGTCCCAAAGGAAACCACTAAGCAAACCAGTATGAAAGGAAACACAGCTCTCACCCGGTGGAAATATCGAACTGCGTACCTCCCACCCAGACCCTTAGCCGATTGATTATGGAGGCCAATGGCTCCCCTTTGGAGGGAACCTCTTACACATCCATTTTTTGTGAGGTTTTATGCATATTTAGAAAGGTCACGACCTCCTAGACCTAGACCCTGGTCTACCGCGCTCCCACTAGGATTACAAGCATTCCCGCAAAGCATTAGTATCCTTGGAAAATATCATAGTCCCTACCTTAAATACTCAGTTTTTGCCTTTCTTGCAAGGATCATATTATATAGATTCCAAGGATCCCGATACTTCACTAGTTTGCCCATAATCCTAAGATTTGGAGCCTAGCCTAAGCTCAACGTGGAAAGGACTCTCACTAGAATGATGCCTCGTTTACAATATGATGTCTGATGTCATAGTAGACCTTATCTCATTATAGGTTTCGATGTTGGCCAAATAGGGACATCCAACAACCTCCGTCAGACCTCAACCTAATGGTGGCATAACCAAATCGTGATAAGTTCACACTGCCATCAAACGTCAACTAGAAATGGGTATCACTTAGTAGAATCCTAACCTAACTTAGTCGCTAGGACCATGTGGTTAAAAGGCATCCCACTAGGGTTATCATACTTCTTATGGGGACATTAGTTATCTCTAAACAAATTAAACACTATGTCTATCTCGGCGCACAATACTTGGCTACCTGAACTACCACGAGGGCTATTACCACCTTTACTTTTAGTTAGCCACCGGATTCGCACGTGTTAGAACCATATAGAGACACCGATGAATCCATAAGCTAATTACTAACCCTAAGCCTGATCTAGAGACTAACTCACAAGCAAGATAGATAATTAAATTATCATCGGAGTTCTCTAAATACTAAGTAAAGAGAACAACAGAAAAAGCATCCAAACTAAATCAAGTTCAGGGTCCGACCCCTGAACCTGAATAGCACAGCCAAGATATCCTGTTCTTCTATTGTACACGATCTCCGACGATGATCCCGATTGCCGCCAACGTGCACGCTTTCGCCGGGTCTTTGCACTCCATGGTACCGCTTGCCCGAACTGTGGATATAGCATCATCTCCTTCTTCCTATGACCGAAAAACTAACACGCTCCAAGCAAGTGCTCGTTCGTGTACAATTTCGCTAGAAAGAAAAGGAAACAATCCTAGAAAACATGGCCAGGGAACCGAGGGTGGTCAATCTCCATCCCCACCCATCTAGAGCCTTAAAATCCACAAGCATAATAATAATCAATGCAAAAATTAAATCCGGGGTCCGACCCCCGGAGGCATACAATTATATATTATTATTCACTGCGGCACTTGCAAAGAGACGATACATAGCACAATACATATGCATAATCTACGCCGAATCCCGACAAAAACATATGCCATCATATATTCACATGATGTTTTTACGAATTCATATATGAAACACACATCGAAGCATGCTCTGATACCAATTATTGGAATTAAATCTCATTATCAGAGTTACAGCGGAAGCAAAAGATAGATCCGAAGATCTTACAGTGCATGTTTCATTACAATTAATTCTACAAAACAATATATATGCAAATCTATGATCTTAGCATATGTGCGGACACCCTAGAGGCATACTATGATCTACGGAAGCATGGATACAACTAGTTAGGTGTTTAGAATAATCATACCTTATGGATCTATGATCCGAAGAGAACAGAACGATGATGAACCGCACGTGAATCGCAAGGGAAGCTGTCGGATGACACCTTATCCTTTGCGAATGAAGGAATCCTCGAAGTCCTATCTCTGAGAGCAAGGGCTACGAGCCGATGAAGGAATTCGTTGCGAAGATGACGGTGAGCCGCGAGATCTCCTCCTTTTTCTCTCTTCTTCATTCTCCTTCCTTCTTCCTTCTTCTTCCTCTTTCTTCCTTGGCAGAAACCACAAAAAGGGAGAGAGGGAGAGGAGGTTCGGATTTTCTGGAGAGGAATACCTTAGGGCTGGCCCCTCCCTCTCTTTTCCTCATGTAGGGCCGGCCCCCTACTGTTTTATGCAAGCTAAGGCCGGCCCCTAGTGGATTAGGATGAGGGGGGGCAGTTTTTAGGATTTCCACATGCCTATCGTGAAGCCTGGACGAAAACGCTCTTCACGAAAAGTGAAACACTGTAAGAGAGATTGAGTGAGGTGCGCTACTCGGAATCGAGTTCCGTCAGTGCCTATGAGCTCCTGGAATTATTCTGCTTATTTTAAGATCTATATTCAATATGTTCTAAGTCATATTTTAGTATTTACCAAAATACCTCTACGATCCTTAATACATGTGAATTAGGTTTTTAGACTCCAGGCTTGCACTCCATCGCGCTACTTTGCATCCAACGTATCCAACCAGGTCGGGGAACAATTCCTATATATAGCGACAGGATGGAACCTTCAGGGTTCAGGATCTCTAGCTCCAATCGGATCCCTAATTAACTGTTCCGGTGACACACCGAAAGTTTCGTTAATCAACCCTAATCCGATTAGCGGTGCCACCCAGAGTTTAACGCGAGTTGAACTCTAGTGATCCTAAACTTATGTTACTCCCTCGTAACCCTATTCTCTACTATACTCTGATAATCCTTAGTCCCTCCTATTACTGGTACCATGATACGACTTGGGCGGTGGGGAGCACCGTCAGATCCCGATCGATCATCTGACTAGGATTTGATGACTTGTCATCTATAACACCACACACCTTCCGGTGCTATGCCTAGCATCCGAAACGTCATCAGTCCTACTGACAACCACCAAGCCTGGGTTAACTGTGTGGATATATTGACTCATCAAAACGCACCCATCCAACACTGGATGTCGGATAACCTGTAGGGATTGCATGATACTCAAGCGCCAGCCGGGTAACCCAACGTACCGTGGTATTGAACTATGGAAGGTCCGCACACGTTGGCATATCAAAGTACCACACAACTGGTTGGCCCAGTGTACATGGTCCCTCAGGGTTAAGGACAGATTACCTATAGTAGTAAAATGGTTTATGCACCAGTGTCTGAATCACTGAACTGTGCACCGTCTTGGTTCCTATTCAGCATGATCATCGCGCTTGGTCAGGTGAATGGGAATCCAATATTTCCGTGGTGGAAACTTCACCACATCCTCTACCTGCCAATAACTTACTCTCGGTGAAGCGATCGGCATCACCAAAGCTATGAACTAGTTCTAGGTCTACACAGAACTGGTCCACTGGGTCTCTCAAGCATAGATCCACCATGCGCATCAGTAACCTATTGTGTTCCTAGGGTCCTTTTATTATATACGTATTAACATATACCAAAGTAGTATTCTAATTAAAGCAATAACCAAAGTCATCTTTATTAATGTTAATACAGAAAATCCATGCTCAGGACACACGAGCTACAACAATAATGATTTGAACCGAGTCTGAGGTTGATGCTTGGTGAAGATATCAGCAAGCTGATCGACTGTAGAGATATGACAAACCTCGAGGTGCTTCCAAATTACCTTCTCACGAACGAAGTGGTAGTCCACTTTGATATGCTTGGTACGGGCATTAAATACTGGATTTGAGGCCAAGGCAATGGAGGAGATATTATCACAACAGATAATGGGAGTACCAGGCAAGTAGGTATGCAGGTCATGGTGTAGCATGACTAGCCAAGTGACTTCAGCAGCAGTAGTGGCGAGACTTCGATATTCAGGTTTCGTAGAAGAGCGAGCAACCGTAGGTTGTTTCTTAGCAGACCAGGGGACCACATTCCCGCCAAGCAGAAGCACAGTCCGATAGTAGATCATCGATCGACGTCATTTCCAGCCCAGTCAGCATCAGAAAAAGCTTGAAGTAGAAAAGGGCTAGGGGAAAATTAGAGGCCATGTGAGATGGTACCCTTGATGTAGCGAAGCACCCACTTGAGATCGACGAAGTCACCGGTTGTTGGAGCATACATGTGCTGGCAAGTGGTGTTGACCGCATAGGAGATATCCAGCCTGGTGACTGTCAAATATTGAAGCATGCTCGCAAGACTCCTATAAAGTGTAGGATCATGAAACGGAGTAGTAAGTGCCGGATCCATACCCTTCTTGGAGGTGGTGGGAGTCAGGTATCATGGCTGCTCGAGAGAGAATATCAATAGCATATTTGTGTTGGTGCAATAATATGCCCTTAGCATTGGAAGAGACCCCAAAGCCAAGAAAATGATGAAGGTGACCAAGGTCCTTCATCGTAAACTGAGACTTCATCTGAAAGAGGAGGTGAGTAATATATGCCGGATCATTTCCAATGACAAGAATGTTATCGACAAAAACAAGCAATATGGTGAGTTGACGAGAAGTCCGTTGTATAAAGAGTGAGTTATCATTTTTATTCATGATAGAGCCCAGATACTGGAGATAGGTGGAGAGGCGATCGAACCACGCACGGGGAGCCTGTCGCAAACCATATAGGGCCTTCCGAAGGCGAGAAATATGCCTTGGTTGTGAGGATCAATGAACCCGGGTGGTTGTTGAATATAAATCTCCTCCGAAACGAAGCTATGAAGAAATGCATTAGATACATCTAGTTATCGAATATGCCAGCCAAAGTGAAGCACAAGAGGGATAACGACTCTAACCGTGGCCATCTTGACAACCGAACTAAAAGTCTCCTGGAAGTCGACACCTTCCTGCTGATGAAAGCCTTTGGCAACGAGGCGAGCTTTGTAGCGAGCTACCATGCTATCAGGATGTCGTTTTAGTTTGAACACCCATTTAAAGCCGATGACATTGACTGAGGAAGGAGAGGGGGCTAGACACCATGTCTCTTGCCGCTGTAGAGCTTGGAATTCATCGGACATTGCCCGACACCATTCCACATGTCGATTGACTTCAGTGAAGCATGTAGGTTCGATGTCAGGAGTGGAGGAGATGGCCGTCAGACATAGAGGGTGTTTTGGCTTGAAGACTCCCACTTTGGAGCGAGTAACCATGTGGTGGACAGAAGCGTTAGGAGCCAAAGGACTGATATGTGACCCTGGTTCCATGGAATTCAAATATGAGGAACCTGTGGGAGAGGAAGCATGTGTCGGTACCGGTAGGGTCCATAGAAAAACTGCCAGCATGCGTAGTTGGAACTTTGAGTCCCGAAGTGATTGGCAAGGGTGCAGCAGAACCGGAGTCCGGTGAAGCGGCAGCAACTGGATGCCTGCTCCTGGGCTGTTGGATAGAGAAAAGTCCCGGCCATGGTGGAGGAAGAAGCAGAGCACTATCAGTTATAGATCCTGATAGAGCAGTAGTTGTGTTGGTGGTGGAAAAGAGTGGGGGTAGGAATGGAAGATATAGAGAGTGCTTAGAAACGATGCGAGGGGGCCGGACATCAGGCAGGTCAAGTGCAAACGGGAAGATGGTCTCAAAGAATCGGACATGACGAGAAATAAACACTATCCCCGTGGATGGATCAAGACACCTGTATCCTTTGGAGCGAGCACAGTAACCGAGAAAGATACATCGTCGTGAACGAGGTTCGAGTTTATGGGAGGAGTAAGGTCGAAGCTAGGTAAAGCATAAGGAACCAAAGAGCCGGATAGAGTGATAATCAGGGGTTTGCTTAAAGATAACCTCAAAAGAAGATTTATGGCCTAACAAGGGTGAGGGGAGATGATTGATTAAATAGGTGGCTGTACAGAGGGCATCAGCCCAATAACGATAGGGCATGGATTCATGTAGTAGAAAAGTGACAGTGGAGTCAACCAAATAACGATGTTTTCTTCCTATGACGCTGTTTTGCTCTGGGATGAGGACACGAATTTGAAGTAATATGCCACTGGAGGTGAGAATAGATGTAAAGGCAACACTGACAACCTCACCACCACTATCGGTTCGCAATGTTTTAATACGGGAAGCAAATATATTTTCAACAAGAGTCTTAGAAAAAAGAAATATGGATAAGACATCAGATTTATTTTGGATTGGAAAAATCTAACACTACTTTAAATATTCATCAAAGAAAAAGACATAATAGAGAAAGCCACTAGCAGAGGGGACAAAAGAAGGGCCCCATACATCAAAGTGCACTAAAGCTAAGGGATGACTGACGGTGGACGACGAGAAAGAAAACGGAAGACGATGGCTTTTCTCGAGATTACATGCAGTGCAACAAAACTTGAACGAGCCGATGAGCGGAAGAGGTGATCGTCGTTGAAGAAACTGGAGAGCGTTGGTAGAGGGGTGGCCAAGACGGGAGTGCCAAACTGGAGCAGCAACGACAGAACCAACGAGTACAGTAGAGGTCGAAGAGAGCAGGGAACCGGACGAAAACGGGTATAACCTATTCACATTGGGGCCGTGAAGATGGATCTTGTTCGTATTATTGTCCTGGACAATGAATTTAGCAGAGTCAAAACAAAGACGACAATTATTATCAGACACAAAGCGATGAACAGACAGAATATTAGCAGATGCTGAAGGAACATGGTAAATATTGTTAAATTGAAAGGAAGATGTAGGAGTATATAGAATACCATGACCAGAATGGGAGATGGGCAAGGAGGCACCGTTACCAATGGTAATTGAGTCATTACCAGTATACGGAGAGGCAACACTAAGGATGGAGAAGTCAGGTGTTAGATGATTACTCACACCACTGTCTATATACCACGGATTGCGAGTGGTCTAACAGTGCAGGGGAAGAGAGCGTCGCAGGGGGGGAGGTCTCTGGCTCTGGTAGAGAGCAATGTTTGTCCGATGCTAGCAGTTGAAGGCTATAGGACCTGGTCTGGAGCAGATCTGGCAGACTGGGGAAGGAGAGCCACCGAGAAGACCACGGCCGCTGGTGCGATCAAAACCACCATGATTCGAGCCACCACGACCACGGTAGGACCGACCACCACCTCCACGGTTACCATGACGACCACCCCCACAGCTGGCCATAAAGGTTAAGGAGGCCGGTGGTGGGGTCGGGGTTTGGTGGGGGTCGAGGGAAGTGGTGTCTGTTGAGGCTGCTTCAAGGTAGTTCTCCTTCGCATGTATGAGAGTAGAGAGCTCGTCCATAGCCAAATGACCAGGGCAAAGACGAAGCACCATCTTGAAGCTATTGTATGAGGCAGGGAGGCCATCAAGGGTGTAGAGCACAATGTCGGGCTTGGAGACTGGAGCATCGATCGCAGCCAGGTTGTCGCAGATATTTTGAATCTGTTGAACATAATCAGATAGGGAAAGTGTGCCTTTTTGAATCTTCTGAAGTCGAGAGCGCAAATGAAGTACATTAGATCGGGCTTGGGAAAGGAAGTGCCTCTCGAGCGCCACCTAGACATCACGAGAACCAGACAGACAAAGCACTGTAGGAATGATGCTGGGGGAGAGGGTAGCAAGGATGCAAATACAAAGATGTTTATCAGCGAGGACCCACTCCTTGTAGAGAGAATTGGTGGGCTCGGGGATAGGATGACTGGCATCAACATGATGTATACGTGGGATCATTTCTAGTGACAAGAATGTCATCTGCATACACAAGCAGTATGGTGAGTCGACGAAAAGTCTGTTGTATAAAGAGTGAGTTATCATTTTTACTCATGACAAAGCCCAGAAGTTGGAGATAAGTGGAGAGGCGATCGAACCACACACGGGGAGCCTATCACAAACCATATAGGGCCTTTCGAAGGTGACAGACATGCCCTGGTTGAGAGGGATCAATGAACCCGGGTGGTTGTTGCATATAAATCTCCTCCGAAACAAAGCCATAAAGAAATGCATTAGAGATATCAAGTTATCGAATATGCCAGCCGAAGTGAAGCGCAAGAGTGATAACGACCCTAACCGTGGCCATCTTGATGACCAGACTAAAAGTCTCCTGAAAGTCAACACCTTCCTACTGATGAAAGCCCTTGGTAACGAGGCAAGCTTTGTAGCAAACTACTGTGTTATCAGGACGTCGTTTTAGTTTGAACACCCATTTACAGCCGATGACATTGGCCAAGGAAGGAGAAGGGACGAGATACCACGTCCCTTGCCGCTGGAGAGCTTGGAATTTAGCGGACATTGCCCGACGCTATTTCATATGTTGATTGGCTTCAATAAAGCATGTGGGTTCGATGTTAGGAGTGGAGGAGATGGCTGTTAAACAGAGAGGGTGTTTTGGCTTGAAGACGCTCACTTTGGAGCGAGAAACCATAAAGTAGCTAGGAGCATTAGGAGTGGTGGAGTCCGCTAGGGCCGGTTGCTCATCGGCGGCAAGATCCGAGGGATTGATATGTGACCCGTGTTCCACGGAGTTCAAACAAGAGGAACCAGCAAGAGAGGAAACACGCGTTGGTGTCGATAGGCAGGAGGTCGGGTCTACGGAAGAACCGCCAGCATGCGCAATTGGAACTCTGAGTCCTAAAGTGGCCGGTAAGGATGCAGCAGAGGTGGAGTTCGATGAAGCGATAGCAACTGGACGTCGGCTCCTATGCTGTTAGACGGAGAAAAGTCCCAACCATGGTGGAGGAAGAAGCGGAGCACTGGGAGTGTCAGTTGTAGATCCTGATGGAGCAGTAGTGGTGTTGGTGGCGAAAAAGAGTGGGGGTAGGAATGGGAGATATGAAGAGTGCTTGGAAACGGTGCGAGGGGGCCGAACATCAGGTAGGTCAAGTGCAAATGGGAAGATGGTCTCAAAGAATCGGACAAGATGAGAAATGAACACTATCCTCATGGATGGATCAAGACACCTGTATCCTTTGGAGCGAGCACAGTAACCGAGAAAGATACATCATCGTGAACGAGGTTCGACTTTATGGGAGGAGTAAGGTTGAAGCCAGAGAAAGCATAAGGAACCAAACACCCAGAGAGAGTGATAATCAGGTGTTTGCTTAAAGAGAACCTCAAAAGGAGATTTGTGGCCTAACAGGGGTGAGGGGAGACGATTGATTAAATAGGTGACTGTACAGAGGGCATCAGCCCAATAACGATAGGCCATGGATGCATGTAGTAGAAGGGTGACAGTGGAGTCAACCAAATGATGATGTTTTCTTTCTGCGACCCCATTTTGCTCTGAGATGAGGACACGAGACTTAAAGTAGTATGCCACTGGAGGTAAGAATAGATGTAAAGGCAATACTGACAAACTCACCACCACAATCGATTCACAATGTTTTAATACAGGAAGCAAACATATTTTCAACAAAAGGCTTAAAAGAAAGAAAAACATATAAGACATCATATTTATTTTTGATTGGAAAAACCCAACAATACTTTGAATATTCATCAATAAAAGATACATAATAGATAAATCCACTAGCAGAGGGGACAGAGGAAGGCCCCATACATCAGAATGCACTAAAGTTAAGGGATGACTGATGGTGGATGACGAGGAACGAAATGGGAGACGATGGCTTTTCCCGAGATTATATGTTGTGCAACAAAACTTGAACGAGCCGATGAATGGAAAAGGCGATCGTTGTTGAAGAAACTGGAGAGTGCCGGTAGAGGGGTTGCCAAGATGGGAGTGCCAGACTAGAGTAGCAACGGTAGAAGCAACGAGTGTAACAGAGGTTGAAGAGGACAAGGAACCCAACGGAAAAGGGTATAACCCATTCCTACTGGACCCACAAAGACAAATCTTGTTCGTATTCTTGTCTTGGACAACAAATTCAGCAGAGTCAAAACAATGACGACAATTATTATCAGACGTAAAGTGATTGACAGACAGAAGATTAGTATACGCTGTGGGAATATGGTAAATATTGTTAAGTTGAAAGGAAGGCGTAGGAGTATGTAGAATACCACTACTAGAATGGAAGATGGGTAAGGAGGCACCGTTACCAATGGTAATTGAGTCATTACCATTATAAGGAGAGGCAACACTGAGGTTGGAGAAGTCAGGTGTCATATGATTACTCGCGCAACTGTCTGCCTACCACGGATTGCGAGTAGTCAAAGGAGTTGACGCTAGCAGCGTAGAGGAAGAGAACGTCACAAGGGGAGAGGTCCCTGGCTATGGTAGAGAGCAACGTTTGTCCGATGCCAGCAGTTGAGGGCTATGTGACCCGGTCTGGAGCAGATCTGGCAGACTGTGGTGGGAGATCCACCGAGAAGACCACGGTCGAAGGTGTGATCAAAACCACCGCGATCCTAACCTTCACGACCATGGTAGAACCGACCACCACCTCCACGGTTTCCACGACGACCACCCCCATGGTTGGCCGTAAAGGTAGAGGAGGTCGGTGGTGGGGTCGGGGTTAGGTGGGGATCAGGGGAAGTGGTTGCTGTTGAGGCTGCTTCAAGGTAGTTCTCCTCCGTATGTAGGAGAGCAGAGAGCTCGTCCATAGTGAAAGGACCAGGGCGAAGACGAAGCACCATCTTGACACTGTTGTATGTTGCAAGGAGACCATCGAGGGTATAGAGCACGATGTCGGGCTCAAAGACTGGAGCATCGATCGCAGCCAGGTTATCGCAAATAGTTTGAATCTATTGAACATAGGCGGATAAAGAAAGGGTGCCTATCTAAATCTTCTGAAGTTGATAGCATAGATGAAATATATTAGATCGGGCTTGGGAAAGGAAGCGCTTCTCGAGTGCCACCCATAAATCACGAGACCCAGATAGACGAAGCACTGTAGGAATGATGCTAGGGGAGAGGGTATCAAGAATGCAGGTACGAAGCTGTCTATCAGCGAGAATCCACTCCTTATAGAGAGAATTGGTGGGCTCTGGGACAGGATGACTACCATCAACATGATACTCAAGCTGAAAAGTTGACAAGGCACCGAGAAAGAGATTTTTCCAAGTCATAAAATTAGTGTCATCGAGTTTTATTGTCACCAGAGAGCTTAGGTTTTTGATGAGGTGTACCATCGGAGAATAAGACGAGGACGGAGGAGGAGTAGAAGAGGGAGAAGAAGATTGATATGAGGAGGAATCTATCATGATAAAGGCTACTTAGGAGAAGAAAAAAAAATGGTTGGAAGAAAATGTTAACGAACTGAGGGTAGATATTGATCTAGCAGACCTCAGAGATGAGGCTCTGATTCCATAATAGCTTTTGAGAGAAAGAGAGATTGAGAGAGAGAAAAGTAACGAATGGCTGACTTGGGTTAAAACCTCAAGTCCCGTCCCATTGTTTATTTATAATAAAATAATTAACAACCATCAGTTACATCCAGATTTATTTTAACAGAGGAAGATCAGTGGTTATCAACGTAACAGAGTTGTTATAAGATATTATCACAGTATATATCAATGTAACAAAGTTGTTACGAGATATACCATCAGATATGTTATCACCAACATCATCTCCTCCTTCAACTTAAGAGCCAGATCCAACTCCTCCTTCTCGCAAAGGGCCTTAATTAAAGAGGTGTAGATATAAACATTGGGCCTCACCTTGTACGAGCTCAGCATCTCCTCTTTCAGCCAGAAGGCTTGAGCCACCTTCGAGCTCGCACAGAGCGCAGAGATCAAGGTCCCGAAAGTGACGACGCTCGGCCGGATGCCTTTCGTCTATATTTCTACCAACAGGTTCTAGGTGCCGGCCAGCGAGCCGGAGGAGGCGCAGGCACGAATGAGTACTGTAGACATAGAAAATTTAATCGCACCCAAGCCCAGCCCGTATACGCCGACCCGGGGATAAACCCGACATGAACCCGGGCCCACTAGACTCGACCCGAGACAAAGGAAAGATCGGGTGGGTCCATCCTCAAGTGGGGCCCACCCGCCCCCCCTCCTTTTGGAAAACCGTGCCCCCTACTCGCGGGTTGGGAGCGACCGGCCAAGAAAGAAAGAAAGAAAAGAAAGAAAGAAAAGGAAAGAGAAGAAAGGAAGAAAAAGAAGAAAAAAATAAAAGAAAACTGCCATGCGAGGGGGGAGGTTGCGTAAACGTCTACACATGCATGGATCTACGTCGATCCCTCGATCTGACGGACAAGAAACGAAGCCGGGTCGCCATTGATTTAATGTACAAGATTCAAATAAAATTCAAAATGATTGAGCCATAACTACTCCGCTAGAAAAGGAAAACAAATGGAGGTTTATTCTCCCATAAATGAGGGAGTAAATCTTGGGTAGTTATGGAAGAGATAATCAAGGGATTTAAATGAACCTTCTCATATCTCTTCCCACCCCCCTCCACCTATAAATAGAGGGGGAGGGGGAAGGCTCAAGAGGTCAAAGACATAAGCAAGGAAACTCTACAAAGGAGGAGACTCGCCTTCAATGACCCAAGACTTCACAAGGCTCAGGCATGCCTATCTCTTTGGGACTGGCTTAGTCCATTGAAAGTCATCACCAACGTGAAGACCCTTGCACAAGAAGATCAACCCTTTGACTCCGGGTACAAAGAAGAAAGCTCGAAGAAGAAGAAGAAACCTTCAACTCCGAAGACGCCAGAAGCAAGGGCCGAAGAAGAAGATTGAAGCAGCATTACCCCGTCGTCTTCATCAAGCCTTCGACTCCGATCAAGCTCAAAAGCCCAGAGAAGAAGATCAAAGTGTCATCATCACGTCTCTTCATCAAGCTTTCAACTCCGATCAAGCTTAAAATCCCGGAGAAGAAGATCAAAGTGGTGCTACACCCATTGTCTTCAAAACAAAGCCTTCAACTCCGATCACGCCAAAGAAGTCCGGAGAAGAAGAGAAGTCAAGTCGATGCCACAACCGTCGAGGAAGCCGAAAGAATAAAGAAGGATCGGAGATCATCGCTATCATCGTTCAAGGAGAAGATCAAGTTAAAGCAAAGCAAAGCCAAAGCTAGAGAGCCAAAAGCAAAGCACTGGTAAAGCCTGTGCCAAAGCAAAGCAAAGGCCAAAGCTAAGCAACTACGACGGTCATGAGCAAAGCACCGCACGTTCTAGTCGATACGACGTGATCGAAGTCCGGAAGAACTAAAGCATCGTAAGCCTCTACCCGCCTACGTTTAAGCGCAAGCGCTAAAGCAAAGTAAAAGCCAGAGCCATGCCAAAGCCGAAAGCCAAATCCAAAGCCGATGCCAGAAGCACGATCAATGTCGCGAACCGATGATCAAGAACATCGAGATCTAGCCAGAGCCGAGGAAGACACGAAGATCGAGAAACGAAGCAAAAAACCTCCTAGCCGAGAAAGCGTGAAAAATGGAAGGACAAAAAGCAACAGCGAACACCCCTTAGCCTCTCAAGAAACCCTCACCCTGTAAAGATCTTTATCATGGGCAACCCCTTCAGAGCTCTCACACGAAGTAACATGGAGACGCGGATCAAAGGGACCCTCCAGAGGATATCTCCCATAATCTCCTGATCAAATCTTCGCCGCACCTGGCTCACCACCCCTGAGTCCCCAGGTCCCGGCCTCTGTAATCTCTGTGTGTTTGAAATAAAGACGACTCGATTTTTTTTTTTTTTGCGCATACAGAATTCTAGTACGCCCGATGGGACCTCCTCTCCTTTCATCCGTACGTATGAAGGAGTTGCCTCAAGTTCACCATGGCTGAGACAAATAATGATACGTTTGCTCCAACAAGTCTATCGCCCATCGCCGAGTCTCCATAACTCCGACACGGTGGTCTAGAAAATCCGAAGGATAACGTTTCCCCGGTGGTACGCGTCTACACTCGACATACTCGAACTCTTGCGGACGTCTTCATACCAGAAACTGCTGCCGAAGATGCTCGCCAAAGTGCCTACGAGGCCTTGGTGCATGAAGAAACGAGCCTCGATCCTGAAATCCGTGTCCAGAAATTTAGGGAGGACCAGCCCCAGCTCAGAGCCCAGTCGGGTTCTCCTATGACTTTGCACCTCCTCTGCGGGGGTAAATGTCTGTCATCAAGTAGAAGCGAGTCGGCACAACTACGTCTCCGACAATGACGTTGAGGACACAGGCATGCAGCATCAAGATGTCTTGCATTATCATCCCCTATTTGCACTTCAACTCGAAGTCATGCAAATGGGTGAACACATGGCGCAAATCACTCGACTGATGGAGGAGAAGGACCATCACATCAACACTTTGCTTCAAAGGCTAAGCGCAAGGGATGCTGCAGCAGTCAATCAACCTCCTACTTCTCCAGTAGCCGCTCTAGCTCTGTCTTCAACTCTCACTCCGGCAGAGGTTGTTCCAACGATTCTAGCGACTATTCTGGCACTATCTTCGGCTCCCGTCCCAGCGGAGGTCATCTCTCCAGTACCAGTCTTAGTGGCCACACAACCATCGGCAGTGGCAACATTGACTGCCCAGTAGATACAGTCATTGGTGACCGACATGATGCGCTTTCACAGTGGCAATCTTCCTCTAATCACAACGGCCTATTCGAAGTCTTACACCGCAAGGGTCCAACGGCTGCGTTTTTCTACCGGGTTCCAGCCCCCAAAGTTCCAGCTCTTCGACGGAAAGGGAAATCCAAGGCAATACGTCGCTCACTTCATCAAAACTTGCAACAATGCCGGCACATACGGCTAGAAGATGGTGAAGCAGTTCGTTCACACCCTCAAAGGTAATGTGTTTGACTGGTATGTTGATCTCCTTCCAGGATCCATCAACAATTGGGGCCAGATGGAGAGGGAGTTCCTCAACTGCTTCTACAGCACCTGACGTATCGTTAGCATGACCGAGCTTACTGCTGTCAAGCAAAGGAAGGACGAGCCGGTGATCGACTACATCGATCGTTGGAGGAACCTCGAGCTAAACTCAAGGGACCGCTTGTCTGAAGACTCGGCCATCGAGATGTGCACCCAGGGCATGCACTGAAGATTACTCTATATCCTCAAAGGGATCAAGCCTCGGTCTTTTGAAGAACTTGCAAATCGGGCTCACGACATGGAACTCAACCTAGCAAATCATGGGGACTCAAAAAGCAAAGACTTCTTGAAGGTGAAGAAGAAGGACAAGCCATCGGTATCCAAACCAAAGGAAGTTAACGTCGCCGATGTCGCTTCAACTTCCAAACCACTTAAGATCGGTGGCAAGCTGGACAAAGACAAGGCCATCACAATGCCTCCTCTGCCTCAAAGGCAACCAAGGATGACTCTCGAGGAGCTCTAAGCAAAGGAGTATCCCTTCCTGGACTCGAAAGTCTCCTCCATGTTCGACCAACTGCTACAAAAGAAGATGATCGATCTTCCTCCTTCAAAGAGGCCTAAGCAAATGCATCGCGTTGACGACCCTCTCTTTTGCAAGTACCATCGGGTGGTTAGTCATCCCATCGAGAACGTGCTTCATCTTCAAAGAGAAAATCATGGCCCTCACAAAGTAAGGGAAGATATAGATCGACTCCGGTGATTCCTTCCCGCCGGTACTCGTTGCTACATGACGGAGAATGACCAAGTTGCGCATCAATCGTCAAAGGCCAATCACGAAGTCAGCTTCACAACCGGAGGTCTCGAAGAGACGATGGTGTGCTCCTGTGCTCGCCGGGAATGAAACACCATTGTCCCGGGGGCAACCGTCGCTTACGTCAGCACCTCTCCCGAGAAAAGCCACATCTCAACAAACTCTCCAAGAGAGGTACAAGCGAGGAGATCCATAAGTTGGCCTGTTGGGCCAACCCTCAAGAAAGTTTGACTACTACGTTCTCTACTCCCAGCCTCCATCGGTCTCACTGGAGGAAATCACGCCAACTGACTGGGGGTCGGAGAAGGAGCATGTGAAAAAGCAAGTCTCTCCCAGCAAGGCTATATCCTAACGTACTCTCCGAAAGAGGTACGAGCAAGGAGATCCAGAGGTCGGCTTGTTGGGCCAGCCCTCGGGTAAGTTCGACTATTACGTCCTCTACTCTAAGCCTTTGTCCGTTTCAATAGAAGAAATCAAACCCACTAGTTGGGGATTAGAAGACGAACCAGTAGAGCCTCCAGAAGAGCAAGTCTTTCTAGTCGATGAAGAACCCGCAGCTGCCACTCCAAATCTTCACCATAGCGAGGGAGAATCCACCGATGAAGATGCATGGATCATGATACCTTGAAGGCGAAGGCTATGGCGGGCAAGATATCACAAGCTAGATCGGGTAACGAGAAAACTCCCCGAGCGAAGCACCTACAAGGAGAAAAGCAAAGCTCCAGGAAGAAAGGCATTCAAAGTGTCGCCAGCAAATCCAGATGATCTCCTCTAGCAGAGCTCTCCAGAACTGGCAACGCTACAAGAGTTCTTCCCCGATTACTTCCTCCTAGCCAATCAGCATCTCAGAGTCTCCTGTTGCATGGTCAAAGTTCACGAGGTGCCGAGGGCGAAAGGCGAGATCGAGTCTTCTGAAGAAAGCAACTCTGACGACAAGAGGGATGGCTCCAACAAGGAAGGCACTGCTTCCCACAATGAGACAATCTTTGTCTGCTTTGCTCGTACCCGCACGAGAACTTCCTAAGGTGGTCACCCATCCTAGTACTGCTCTCGTCCGAGCACGCTTAATAACGGAGTTTTTACGAAATCCGTAGCGACACATGGCTTTATAACGCATCTTCAATGTTTGGGCAGGAAAATTATATAAGTAGCTCAAGATCTCCTTCTCTCCAGGCGATGTGGGGCTAACTCATGGTCTTGTACACCTCACCTCACCTCATCTATCTTGGTATCCCAGCCTCAGGAGTCTTGGTTCTTGGCTATTGGCCTATTGGATCTTGGGCATCACAATCTTGCATTTGTCGCTCATAGAAGCATTGCACCTCCCAAAGAAGGTCCGCCTAGCGATGGTCACGGCCTTGGCAGATCCAAACAGCTACAAGAGAAAGAGGAAGGATATTAAGAAAGGAAGAACTGTTGCCTCCTGCAACACAGCAATAACATTCTCAGATGAAGATCTGCAACTCGGAGCATGACTGCACAACCGGCCTGTCTATGTCTCGGGGTACATCAAGAAGAAGCTGATAAATCAAATCCTACTAGACTGTGGCTCCGCCGTCAATATCATGCCTATCCAAACAATGAGGCAGCTCGGCATCACCACCGACCAGCTCACACAAAGCCAGCTGGTCATTCAAGGGTTCAACCAAGATGGACAGTCCACCTTCGGGATTATTCGTCTGAAGCTTTTTATCAGCCAGCTCGATACGACGGTCCTTTTCCATGTCATTTGTGTGTACCACTCTTTTTTGGAGGGGGTCGGCCGGTCACCAAAGAGCAGCACCCCCCCCCCCCCTTTTCTTTTGAGGTCGGCAGGTAGACAAAGAGAAGGGGGGGGGTCGGCCGGTCACCAAAGAGCAGCACCCCCCCCCTTTTCTTTTGAGGTCGGCAGGTAGACAAAGAGAAGGGGGGGGTCGGCCGGTAACCAAAGAGCAGCACCCCCCCCCCTTTTTTTCTTTTGAGGTCGGCAGGTAGACAAAGAGAAGGGGGGGTCGGCCGGTCACCAAAGAGCAGCACCCCCCCCCCCCCTTTCTTTTGAGGTCGGCAGGTAGACAAAGAGAAGGGGGGGGTCGGCCGGTCACCAAAGGGAAGCACTCCCCCCCCCCCCCCTTTTTGAGGTCGGCATGTAGACAGAGAGAAGGGGGGGGGGTCGGCCGGTCACCAAGGGAAACAACACCCCCACCCCGGGTCGGCATGTAGCCAGCGAAATGAGGAGTCAAGTAGCAGTCAGACACGGCCCGTAGTGCTGACAACGCTCCGCATTTCCGGGCCAACGTGACCAGGTGTCAACCGCGCGCCACGTCATCGCGGCGGTTGAGCTCATTGCGGGGACACGTCACTCGCCCGATTTTCGCGGAGTGTAACCGTCACCCCGCCACTATAAAAGGGGACCCACCCCTACAGCGAGAGGAGGAAGATTTCTGGAGGAGACGCTGCCCGTTTCGTCCCGAAATTCGCGGAGCTTCGGAGGTCGGTCGGTCTGCACCTAGAAGCTGTCTGCGGAGGTCGGTCGGTCTGCACCCAGAAGCTGTCTGCGGAGGTCGGTCGGTCTGCACCCAGAGTCTGTCTGCGGAGGTCGGTCGGTCAGCAGCCAGACACTGTTTGCAAGCGACCTGCAGACAGACGCTGTCCGCAGCGGTCGGTAGACAGAGTGAAATTACAGAGGTCGGTAGTTTGGGAGACCGGTCCTCAGGGAATGTAATTGGGGTTTAGGTGAGAGATTGTAACCGAAAGATAGTTCTAGTGCATTCTCGCCCCGCCCGTGGTTTTTTCCCCTTCGACGTTGCGAAGGGGTTTTCCACGTAATTCCCGGTTTGTTTTTATTTTGGCTTGTTGGATTGTGCTCGCCACCCGAACCGTCCGGTTCGATTCAGAACCCCCCACAATCTTGGCGCCGTCTGTGGGATAGTCTTCGAGACTTCCTACTAATAGCTTTCGACTGTAGACCCGTGGGTGTCGACCAGTCCGAAGCTACTTGCAACCAGCAGTCCACGACCACACGGTTGAAGAACGATGGCCGGTGGACCGTATCGTACCCGCTCGACGTCGCAGCTCCTGTCCGAAGCCGCACCACTCGGAGATGTGAATGACGTCGGGCGTCTTGTTCAACAGCCAACGGACACGGAGCGCGTAGTCCCGTTGGCGAATCCTGTACTGGGGGTCGGGGAGTCCAGTCAAGCTCCGGTAGCAACCCTGTCTCCTCTGACAGGGGGTCTATCGGAAGCTTTTCTGGCAACAATGATGATAACCCAGCAAGCTCTCACCACCCAGCTCCAAACGATGCAGCGCAACTACGAGGAGTTGCGTGACTTCGTGCGGGCCACGCCGGCGGGCGGTCTGCTCAACCAGGGCATGTTGGCCCAAGCGGGACAGAGTCTCCCCACTCAAGCTGCCCCACCAGTGCAAATGCAGCCGCAACCAGTGCCTCAGGTGGAGGTCAGGGGTAATCGCTCGGTGGAGATCCAGAGTGCAAATCCCGATGGGCGAGACTCGAGCAGCCCGGAGCCTGCGGAGAGAACCAAACATGCGCGAGCGGCGTCGGCACGCTCGGATGTCTGGTCCCGGCTCGGAGCACACCCCCGACAGCCGCATGCCTCCAAGCATCACTCGAAGACGGACTCGGCACAAGTGCGTCGCCCGAAGCGAGATGAAGATTGTCATCGTCAACCGAGTGATAGTCACCACACTCGGATGACGCCAGCTAGTCGGCAGCCGGCTCATACTACTGATCGGAGGAGCGTACACGAGCGCATTCGGGTGCATGCGTCGGAGCGACTCGGGGAGCGAGAGGAGATCCAGCGAGACCGACCGGGGGTCCGAGCTCCCGACCGGTTGGAGGAAGTCGCCATCCGAGGAGCCGCACGGTCGCCGCTTGTCGAGAGGCTACTCCGGGAGCCGTTCCCTCGAGGATGGAATCCTCCACGCCTTCCCAAGTTTGACGGATCGAAAGACCCGGTGGAGCATGTACTGGCTTTCCGGGATGCCTTGGTCCCGCATGAGGATGATCATATCCTCTGCCGGACCTTCGCCAACAGCTTGTCGGGAACCCCCCTCGAATGGTTCCACAAGCTTAGGCCCTCGTCCATCTCCTCCTTCTCGGAGCTGAGCACGCGGTTCATCGACCAGTACCGATGTAATCGCCGGGAGCTGAAGACTCTGGAGTCACTCTTCGGGATGAGTATGACCCAGAAGGAGACGCTCCGACAATTCTACCATAGGTTCAGGTCCGAGTACCTGAGCTTGGCGGACGCAGACGGGCAGGATCGCATGGTGATCGCGGCCTTCAAGAACGCCATCCAGCCTGCCCAGCTCGTCAACGCGTCGCTCATCAAGCGAACTCCGGAGACGATAGACGAGCTGTCGCGGCGCGTTGAGAAGTACATCAAGATTGAAGACGCGGACCGCAAGAGGAAGGCGGTGGAAACCAGGGTCCCGCACCAGGGCTACGCCAAGCCTGCTGCTGTGAAGAACGTCAACAAGCAGCAGGGGGATGCGACACGGCACGAGGCGAAGCGGCAAAGGCAAGACAGGCCAGCGAGGCCGCAGTGGAACAGGGAGTTCACAGTACTGAACGCCCCCATTGACCAGATTCTGGAAGCCATCAAGGGCGAACCATACTTCAAGTGGGCGCAACCGCTTGAACCTGGAGAGAGAGGAGCCAGAGATGCGTCAAGGTACTGCGAGTACCACCAGGGCCAAGGCCACACTACCCTGCAGTGTCGGGCGCTCAAACATTATATTGAGGATCTCATTGAGGCCGGCCATATTGGCTGCTTCATTGACCTCCCTCAACGTAAAGAGACTAAAGCGGTAGGGGAAGTCCAGCGAGGAGCGACGGCGCAGCGCTTACCGGGTCCTCCACCAGAAAGACGCCAGCTCCGAGAGGTAGACGCCGTCTACGGGTACCCTGGCCCTGTACCGTCGGCAAATGCCGTCGACCGACAGGTGCGGCGTATTGAACAAACAAGGCAAGTCCACCATGTGGTGCTCGACCCCGTCATCCGTCCTGAGCCAAAAGCGGAAGCTGCAGTACAATTTTCGGCTGCTGATTTGGTCGGAATAGAGAGGCCTCACAACCATCCCCTGGTCATACGGCTACAAATAGCCAATTGCCTAGTGAAGAGAATTCTGGTCGACGCCGGAAGTTCAGTTGATGTGCTCTTCCTCAGCGCCTTCGACGCCATGCAGCTAGATCGCGGACAAATGACCGAATCGTCATCGACGATAACGGGCTTCACAGGGGAGGCTGCAAGGGTGGTTGGTGAGATCACCCTCCCGATCACAACAGGGCATCTCACTAACCTCACCCGGTTCATTGTGATCGAAGCTCATTCGGCGTACAACATTATCCTCGGAAGACCGTGGCTCCACCACTTGGATGCGGTCCCCTCATCGGCCCATCAGGTGGTGAAGTTTTGGACCGACAAGGGTGTGATGAGCATTCGAGGTGACCAGTCCTCGGCAGCCAAGTGCGAGCTCAGTGCCATCCATCTGAAGACGACATGCCAAATCGAAGGGGGAGAGCCAGGTGAAGGCGGCGATGAGTTGGGCATCCTCAACCTCTGGACTGCGAGGCAAAGTCGAGAAGCACCCACGCTCCAACACCACGCCCTATCAAGCGTACGAGCGCGAGGAGACCAAGCATCTGAGAAGACCGACCTGTCAGTTGAACTTAAAGAATTGACAGTGTCGGGGGACCTGCTGAAGACCGACCTGTCGGCTGAACGTAAAGAGCTGACAGTGTCGGGAGACCTGCTGAAGACCGACCTGTCAGCTGAACGTAAAGAGCTGACGGTGTCGGGGGACCTACAGAAGACCGACCATTCAGTTGAACGTAAAGAACTGAATGCGTCAAGGAGCTTGAAGAAGACCGGTCAGTTAGCTGAACTTAAAGAGCTAACTAGCCCGAGCGACCCGATGGAGATCGACCTACCAGCTGAAGGTAAAGAGCTGAGCAGGATGACGCACCCCCAAAAGACCGACCAACCGGTTGAATCTAAAGAACCGGACGAGTTGGAGAGCCCGAACGCGGAGTGGGAGGAGTCGCCTGCCGTCGAGCCAATTCTGCCCGTGGACTTAGGAGAAGCGGGTCATCCGAGGATAACTTTTCTCGGGTCGCAGCTGCCGAAGCATCATGCCGAAGCCATGACGATATTTCTCAAGGCAAACCTGGACGTGTTCGCATGGTCAGTTGAGGACATGCCAGGCATCAACCCCGAGGTAGCCTGTCATCACCTCAATATACGAGAAGGAGCTGCGCCTGTACGTCAGAAGCCCCGGTCGCTAGCACCGGAAAAAGCAGCAGCTGTCAACATGGAGGTAGAGAAGCTGCTACGAGCTGGCATCATCAGAGAGGCTCGGTACCCGAAGTGGATCGCTAACGTGGTTACCGTCCCCAAGAAGTCAGGAGCCATTCGTGTCTGCATCGACTTCACGAATCTCAACCAGGCGTGCCCGAAGGACAGCTACCCGCTACCACGCATCGATACCCTGGTGGATTCCACGGCGGGGCACGAGAGGCTCTCGTTCATGGACGGTTACTCTGGCTATCACCAGATCCCCATGAATCCGGAAGACCAGGAGCACACGACCTTCGTCACGGGTCGAGGGCTCTTCTGCTACAAGATGATGCCTTTCGGGCTGAAGAACGCGGGAGCGACGTACCAGAGGCTGGTGAACAAGATGTTCGTCGACCAAATCGGAAGGAACGTGGAAGTCTACGTCGACGACTTGCTTGTGAAGAGTCAGGCTGAGGATACGCACATGCAAGACCTGGAGGAAACCTTCGCAACCCTGCGTAGGTACAGTATGAAGTTGAACCCGGCCAAGTGCGCCTTCGGCGTGACGTCGGGAAAATTTCTGGGATACTTGGTCACCCGACGGGGAATCGAAGCCAACCCAGAGCAGATCCGAGCTTTGGAGGAGATGCCGTCGCCCAAGTCACGAAAGGAAGTCCAGAAGCTTACCGGACGGATCAACGCCCTCAATCGCTTCATTTCCAAGTCCTCAGACCGGTGTCGGCCCCTGTTCGAGAGGCTGAGTAAGCTCGCACCTTTCGACTGGGACCAACGCTGTGAAGAGGCGTTTCAAGAGCTGAAGATGTATCTTGGCCGACCCCCTATCTTGACAGCCCCCCGGCCAGGTGCAACGCTGGGGGTGTATCTTTCGGTATCGGAGGCAGCAATCAGCGCTGTACTGATATGCGAGAGTGAAGGAGTGGAGAAGCCTGTCTACTACGTCAGCCGCATCATGACGTCAGCAGAAACTCGGTACGCGCGGATCGAACAAGTAGCCCTGGCGTTAGTATACGTGTCAAGAAGGCTTCGCCCGTACTTCGTCGCTCACCCCATCGAGGTCATCACCGAGCACCCCCTGAAGGAAGTACTGGATAACTCTACTCGGGCAGGTCGGCTGAGCAAGTGGGCTGCAGAGCTGCAAGAGTTTGGTCCTCGGTATGTGCCTCGGAAAGCAGTCAAGGGCCAAGCACTTGCGGACTTCCTCAGCGATTTTCCGGCGGAAGACACTGCACCGGTACCAGAGACGTTAGAAGACCTGTCGATAGCTGCCGGTCGACCCGTGGGAGTCGGTGTGGCAGCAGGACAGGAAGACGAAGAACAGGGCTGGAGATTGTTTGTGGATGGCTCGTCGTGCGCAGTCGGGAGTGGTGTGGGGGTAGTCCTAATAACCCCCGACCGCACGAAGCTCGAAAAATCAGTGCGGCTACTTTTTCCGACGACGAATAATGAAGCGGAGTACGAGGCGATGCTGACAGGACTGGAGATGGCGACAGCGCTGGGGGTGACCAGCCTGCAGGTCTACGGCGACTCCCAACTGGTAATCAATCAGATTACCGGTAGGTATGAAGCCCGTGACGCAAGGATGCAAGCCTACCTGAAGCTTGCTCGGGAGTTGATTGCCAAGTTCGAAGACATAAGCTTCAACCAGTTCCCCAGAGCGGAAAACAAGCAGGCGGATGCCCTTGCTAATCTAGCATCGGTACTCGGAGAAGACAGAGAGAAGCGGGTCTTTATCGAGGTGCAAGCTGACCCACGAACAGTCGGCCCCGTAGAAGACAGTTGCCTGACGAGGAGGACACAAGCCATTGAGGCGGCCCATACTATCACGGTCGGAGCGGATTGGATAGGCAACATGAAGAAGTATCTACTTGATGGGATACTACCGGAGGACGTCGATGAGGCCCGAAGAACCAAGGCGCACGCTCCAAGATACACCCTCATCGACGACGAGCTGTACAAGCGTTCGTTCGGCGGACCGTACCTCAAGTGCCTCACGAAGGAACAAGCGGCAGAAATCATGAAAGAGGTACATGAAGGGGGGTGCGGGAACCATTCCGGAGGAAGAGCCCTGGCACGGAAGATAAAGCTGCAGGGCTACTACTGGCCCACCATGGAAGCGGATGCGGGGGGATATGCGAAAAGATGCTTGCAATGTCAAAAGCATGCCCCCTCCATACATCAACCCGCAGAAGAGCTACACCCAATATCCAGCCCTTGGCCCTTCCAACAGTGGGGGTTGGATATCTTGGGCCCCTTCCCGACGTCGCCAAACCGGAGGAAGTTCCTCCTCGTCGCCACCGACTACTTCACCAAGTGGGTGGAGGCAATCCCGTTGCTGAAGATCGGGGAAGTTCAAGTAGGAAAGTTCCTATGGAGCAGCATCATCTGCCGATTTGGACTGCCGCGGGCTTTCGTTGCAGACAACGGGCGACAGTTCGACGCGGAGTCAATCAAGAACTTCTGCGCCAGTAACAACATCAAGTTATTCTTCTCCACACCGCGGTACCCCCAGAGCAACGGGCAGGCAGAGTCGACGAATCGTGCCATTCTCGACATACTGAAGAAGAAGCTGGAGCAGAAGAAGGGATTGTGGGAAGAAGCTCTACCCGGGGTTTTATGGGCATATCGGACGACACCGAAGCGACCGACGGGAGAGTCCCCGTTCAGTCTCACCTACGGCTCTGAAGCAGTCCTGCCAACGGAGACCTTGGTCCCGACACAGAGAACGGTCGTAGCTGACGACCCGAAGTTGAATGACGAACTCCTGCAAGATGGCCTGGACCTGCTGGAAGAGAAGAGGGAGAGAGCAAGGGCGCACCTAGCTAACTACCATCAAGCTATCAAGAGGGCATATGATCGCAAAGTCAGAAGGCGGGTATTCAAACAAGGGGACCTAGTGATGCGGAAGGTCTTTGACAATACCAAGGAGCTGGGAAGCGGCAAGTTGGGAGCTACTTGGGAAGGACCATACATCATCGATGGTATGGGAAAAAACGGAGCCTACCGCCTGAAGACTCAAGACGGCGACGCGCTGGCAAGACCATGGAATGCAGCCAATCTGCGCAAATTCTATCAGGGTAGTTAAATGGGCAAGATGCATGTAACCGCTTTGTAACTCTGAATCCATTCAATAAAAATGCATTTGCTCAACGTTTTTGTTCATGTGAATGAATAATGGTTAACCGAGGCAACCCAAACCAAGTGGTACATAACACTCCGAGCGAGTTCTACCACTTGGCCGACCGGTCGACAGGTTCCTGCGAAGGGCAAGACCGGCCGGTGAACAACTGGGAAGATCGGTCGACAGACCCTGTCAGGGTACGACCGGTTAACCAGCCCAAACCAAGTGGTACATAACACTCTGAGTGAGTTCTACCGCTTGGCCGACCGGTCGACAGGTCCCTGCGAAGGGCAAGACCGGCCGGTGAACAACTGGGAAGATCGGTCGACAGACCCCGTCGGGGTACGACCGGTTGACCAACCTAAACCAAGTGGTATATAACACTCCGAGCGAGTTCTACCACTTGGCCGACCGGTCGACAGGACCCTGCGAAGGGCGAGACCGGCCGGTGAACAACTGGAAAGATCGGTCGACAGACCCTGTCAGGGTACGACCGGTTAACCAGTCTAAACCAAGTGGTACATAACACTCCGAGCGAGCTCTACCACCTGGCTGACCGATCGACAGGTCCCTGCGAAGGGTGAGACCGGCCGGTGAACGCTTGGGAAAATCGGTTGGCAAAACCCGCGGGGGAACAACCGATCAACTCACGCAAACAATCCGGGGTATATCAGCCGTGCTAATACAAGGACCGGATTTTGGTCGCGCGTCGTCGACGTGTAGTAGCGCGCCGTCGGCGTGTAGTTACGCGCGTCGATATGTAGTTGCGCGTTGCCGGCGTGTAGTTACGTGCATCGACGTGTAGCTCAGCGTGTCGTCGACGTGTAGATACACACATCATCGACGAGTAGTAAAAGCACAAACAGATCATTGACGTAAACTTGAGAGGCAGAGTTGATGAAAAAGGCAACAGTCATGAAGTGCAGATGAAATGTTAAGAGATCTCAGTACAAACAGGTTTTGTTTTATTACATCACGAAGCAAAGTAAGGCAGCGAGCAAGGGCGGTCAGTCGTCGTCTACGATCCCGACGGGAGCTTGCCGCGCAGCTTCGCGACCTTCTTGCGCCATTCCTCCGCCTGCTCCGCAAGGAGCGACTTGCAATGCGTGGTGTATTCAGCCTGCTGTCTGTCAAGCGCAGCCTGGTGGGCTGCTTCGGTCTGGTCCAAGGAGGCCTTGTGCGCTGCTTCGGCCTGATCAAAGGAAGCCTTCAACGCGGCAATTTCGGCCTCGTGAGCGGCTTGGACGGCATGGGCCTCTGCGCGCTGCTCCCTGATTGTAGCCGCCTGCGCCCTGAACTTTGCCCACACCTCGTCATTTTCTACCTTAGCAGAATCCAACGCTTCTTGGAGCTCGAAGGCATCAGCAGCGTTCTCCAGCGCGGCTTCGAGCTGAGTCTGGACTGCAGCGAGTTCTTCGGCGTGAACCCGACGAACTTCCGCCAGCTGAGCGCGTAGCCCTCTCGACTCCTGCCGAGAGGCCCGAAGGGAGACCTTAAGATGCGTCATCCTTTGCATGCCTCCCTCGACAAGTCGACAGCCCGCCTGACAAAGAAGGAAGCAACATGTACCACAGAGTTAAAGGGAAAAGTTACTACTACGTGAAGTCAAAACATATCGTTGGCGTGTAGTTATGCATATCGTCGGCGTGCAGTCACGCACGTCGTCGACGTGCAGTCAACTCGTTAACGACTTAGACTTACCTCATGAAACTCGTCGAGCTGACGCTCCCAGCCAGGACTACCCACACAGTCATCTTCCTCCCCGCAATCTTCAGTAGCTCCGGGAGAACGGCGATGGGACGTAGCTTCAGTGGCCCTGAGTGGAGAATGGGGGGGTGGCCTGGTGGCGCCCCCAGACGCAGAGGAGCAAGGTGAAGGCAGGAACTCTCGGACCTCAGCACGATCAAGCTTTCTAGAGGCAGGGGCAGCAGTTGGTGCGACGGTAGGTGCAGCAGGGGGACCGCGGGGTGAAGCTCGCCTACGCGACCCAGCCGAGCCAGAAGGTATGGCTCGCTCGTCTCGCCCGAGGAAGGGAGAGGGACTATAACCGGGGCTCATCTCCGACTCCTCTACCTCCACGTACTGCTTGCCCGTAGACGGCACATCCTCTACCCAGTCGTCAGGGAGGGAGCGAAGGTCGTCGGCAGCGGCACGTCGCATGGAGCGAGCGAGAAGAGCGCGTCCAGCCTCTTCATCGCTAGAAGACTCAGTCAGCAAAACTCGCCTCCTTGATCTCCCAGTAGGCGCAGCTACGTTGCGCTCGGCCGGTCGGCTGCTCTCGCCCGCAGCTTTAGTCGACTTCACGCGCCGCCTGAAGACCACGCAGAGTTTAGATGTAGCGGTGTTTGGATTGAAACGTCTGACGGAGTTGACGTACCTGTCAGGAAGCTCAGAAGAGTAAGAAATGGGTTCTTCTCCCCTACTGGACGCCGCACGCTGTTTGCCCTTCTTCGAAGTGGAGCTGTAGGACCTGACGACCGGTAGCTTCGGAAACAGCTGCCGCCAGTCGTCATCGTTGTTTGTCACCTCCTTGATGAGTTGGTCCAACTCCTCTTCAACAGCTCCGGGGCACTGAAGCTGCCTGGAGGGGTAGTACTCCTCAATGGTCGCGGCGAGTTGGGAGAGACGACTAGGAACGTTGAAGCCACCCCTCCAAGGTCCCCCGACCACAATGGGGCATTCTTTCCAAGTCCTTACTGAATCAGCTAAACCCCCAATAGGAGGGCGACTGCCTACACGCGCCTGCAGGCTGAAGTATGAGAAGATGCTGCCAGGCGTCACCTTGTAGTCTTTGAGGAAATACTTCTTCAGCAGGTACGCGACGCAAAGCTGCTGCCCCGCCCGCACCTCTATCTCTTCCATGCAGCGGAGGATCCTCCAGCCGTTGCCAGCTAGCTGGCCAGGAGACACGCTCATGCGCTCCAGTAGACGACCAGAGAAACTCGCCAGGGGAAGCCGCATGCCGCAGCGAAGCTGACCGAGCGTGACGACGGTGTGGTCGTCGTCTGACGAGTCCAGAGGATCGGTAGCGAAAGAAAGCGTAATTTCGTCTGGAATACCATACGCTGCCCGGACATCCTCCATCAGAGGGAACTTATTCGGCACCGTGAACCAGGTGAAGGACATCTTCGCCGCAGGTCTTCGACGTGTATACAAAGGAGCTGACGCGCAGGCACACGACGTGTATACAAACGAGCTGACGTGCAGGCACTCGACGTGTATACAAACGAGCTGACGTACAGGCACTCGACGTGTATTCAAGCGAAACTCCTCCCGAATGAACCTTCAGCCACAGAGGAAAAATCTGAAGCAGAGGAGAGAAATGAACCATCTGACTCCTATTTATAGATGAAGTTGGAGATGGATGGGTTCGAATTTCGAGGAGGCGAGGTGGCGGCCCCCGGCGACGCCATGTGGCGAAAATTCAGAAGAAACTCTAGACAGCTGTTTTTAAGTTGCAACAGCCCCGAACTGAGGCGGGCACGCAAATCGAGGCAAATCATCCTGACCGGGCGGGACCGAGGACCGTCCGGTCAGGAGGGGGTATTGTGTGTACCACTCTTTTTTGGAGGGGGTCGGCCGGTCACCAAAGAGCAGCACCCCCCCCCCTTTTCTTTTGAGGTCGGCAGGTAGACAAAGAGAAGGGGGGGGTCGGCCGGTCACCAAAGAGCAGCACCCCCCCCCCTTTTCTTTTGAGGTCGGCAGGTAGACAAAGAGAAGGGGGGGGTCGGCCGGTAACCAAAGAGCAGCACCCCCCCCCTTTTTTTCTTTTGAGGTCGGCAGGTAGACAAAGAGAAGGGGGGGTCGGCCGGTCACCAAAGAGCAGCACCCCCCCCCCCCCCTTTCTTTTGAGGTCGGCAGGTAGACAAAGAGAAGGGGGGGGGGTCGGCCGGTCACCAAAGGGAAGCACTCCCCCCCCCCCCTTTTTGAGGTCGGCATGTAGACAGAGAGAAGGGGGGGGGGTCGGCCGGTCACCAAGGGAAACAACACCCCCACCCCGGGTCGGCATGTAGCCAGCGAAATGAGGAGTCAAGTAGCAGTCAGACACGGCCCGTAGTGCTGACAACGCTCCGCATTTCCGGGCCAACGTGACCAGGTGTCAACCGCGCGCCACGTCATCGCGGCGGTTGAGCTCATTGCGGGGACACGTCACTCGCCCGATTTTCGCGGAGTGTAACCGTCACCCCGCCACTATAAAAGGGGACCCACCCCTACAGCGAGAGGAGGAAGATTTCTGGAGGAGACGCTGCCCGTTTCGTCCCGAAATTCGCGGAGCTTCGGAGGTCGGTCGGTCTGCACCTAGAAGCTGTCTGCGGAGGTCGGTCGGTCTGCACCCAGAAGCTGTCTGCGGAGGTCGGTCGGTCTGCACCCAGAGTCTGTCTGCGGAGGTCGGTCGGTCAGCAGCCAGACACTGTTTGCAAGCGACCTGCAGACAGACGCTGTCCGCAGCGGTCGGTAGACAGAGTGAAATTACAGAGGTCGGTAGTTTGGGAGACCGGTCCTCAGGGAATGTAATTGGGGTTTAGGTGAGAGATTGTAACCGAAAGATAGTTCTAGTGCATTCTCGCCCCGCCCGTGGTTTTTTCCCCTTCGACGTTGCGAAGGGGTTTTCCACGTAATTCCCGGTTTGTTTTTATTTTGGCTTGTTGGATTGTGCTCGCCACCCGAACCGTCCGGTTCGATTCAGAACCCCCCACATCATTGATTGCCAAACATCATATTGTCTCTTGCTAGGAAGACCATGGCTACACGAAAACGGTATCGTGGTATCCACCTGGAACCAGTGCCTCAAGTACTACGAGGAAGGCATGGAGAAGTGCATCGTTGCTGATTACAAGCCGTTCAATGAGGTCGAAGCATACCTTGCTGACACCAAGTTTTGCCAGGCAAAAGATCTTGTTGCATAAGTCCTTCCAACTAAAGCTCCTCGAACCCAAAAAGCTAAAGAGGTGAGGCAGGAAAACACCTCCACCTGCAAATCCAGAGCAACCTTCCAGTAAGGGGATACTCGAAGTCAAAGAAGCATCGAAGTCAAGACAAAGGATGCGCATCAGCTTCAAGCCAAAATCCACGCAACATACTCCGTTGCCCGTCCAAGCTGCGTCGGTCCTGTACCTCATGCCTCAATGGCTTCGCAAACACGAACGACAAACTCTTGCTTCAATGAAAGAAACGGTTCCACCACTGTCAGAGGCCAACGTCGTCACCTTGAAAGAGATGACATTGTCGCTACCCGGTCTGATGCCAGCAACGAGTCCAACAAAACCTGTTGGCTCCTTCGACCCTAGTCGACTCGCATTTAAGCCAAAAAGGAGTTGGGGGCAAAACGCCGCCAAGTTGATGTTTAAAGTCGGCTACAACAAAGAAAGCACCATGCATATAGGCACGCTTCCTCCAGCTGTGACACCACATGGGATGACCAAAACTCAAGTTCACCTTTTTCAAAGCAGCGAGCAGATTCTCCCAAATTGACGAGGCATCAGCTCCAGTCAAACCCCGATGGTCGTCAAGATTGCAACAAAGAAGACCTTCACCTCTAACTATATTGAGGTGAAGATAATAAATGAAATAACTAAAGGATCGTCAGTCTCCGATGCATGCTCCACCTACGCCGTCTATCCCAATATCAATTCACCAAAAGAAGACGACGACAAGCTGGATATTGGGCCATACTCTAGAAGTGAAAGAAAAGTAGCCAAAGCCGGTCAGATTCAGAGTATACATCCGTATTCGAAAGACTCGGGCCAATCAAGTAAGCAAAGAAGAAGTCGGTGTTCGACCGTTTAGGAATGCCAGTTAGGGACGTCGTTTCGATGCCCACCCACCCACCCAAGTCGATGCATTTGACAAAGTCTCCAAATAAAATCTTCCACAATCAATACATGGTGATCGTCAATCATATCTCCGTTATCGGTACTGAAAACGGTGATTCTTCTACATCGAACGACAAGTTGCAAGACGCCCCGCCAGTCCTCGAAGAAGGGGGGCAGTCCACTATTGACTACTTGAAAGAAATCAACCTGGGCACAGAAAAGGAGCCTCGGTCTACATTCGTCAGCACGCTCTTGACTCCCGAAGAAGAAGCTGCATACATCAAGCTCTCTGAGAATACAGAGACGTCTTCGCATGGTCCTACAAGGAGATGCCAGATCTCGATACTAAGATCACAGTACACCAGCTCGACGTCAAACACGGAGCTAGCGCCATCAAGTAAGGACAAAGACGCTACCAGCCGAAACTGGTACCCCAGATAGAAAGCGAAGTAAATAAACTCATCGAAGCCGGCTTCATCCGAGAGGTCAAGTACCCAACTTGAATCTTCAGCATCGTTCCAGTCAAGAAGAAGAATGGTCAAATCAGGGTGTGCGTGGACTTCAGAGACCTGAACAATGCATGCTCTAAGGATGATTTTTCGTTGTCAATCACGGAACTAATGTGGATGCAACAACAGGTCACGAAGTGCTAACTTTCATGAATGGATCATCAGGCTACAACCAGATCCGGATGATACCCAAAGACAAGGAGCTCAAGGTGTTCTGCACACCAAAGGGGATCTACTGCTACAAAGTCATGCCCTTCGGCTTGAAAAATACAGGAGCCACCTATCAATGAGCCATGCAGAGAATCTTCGACGACATTCTTCATCAAAACATGGAGTGCTACGTCGACGACCTCGTTGTAAAGTCCAAGAAGAAGTCAACACATCTTCAAGACCTCGAGCTGATCTTCAAACGACTCGAAGGTACTAACTTCGTATGAACCCACTCAAATGCGCGTTCGGAGTCTCCTTAGACAAATTCCTTGGCATTGCCGTGTGATATCGATGCATTGAGATAGATCAATCCAAAATTGATGCTATCCTCAATGTGTCTGTACCAAAAACGGTATGAGATCTCAGAGGTCTCCAAGGGCATCTGGCGTATATCAGAAGATTCATCGCCAACCTAGCTGGAAAATGCCACCCCTTCAGTTGCCTTATGAAGAAGGGAGAGTCATTCAAGTGGGACGAAGCTTGTCAGGAAACCCTCCAAAGCATCAAGGACTATCTCCTAAAGCCGCCAGTTCTATCGGCACCAATTGAAAGAAAACCACTGATTCTCTATATTAGCATCTAGGAGCAATCCTTGGGGGCACTCCTGGCCCAAGACAACGAGCTAGGCAAGGAGACAACATGCTACTACTTGAGTCGCACCCTTGTCGGCGCGGAGCTAAACTACTCCCCGATCGAGAAGGTCTGTCTGGCTCTCATCTTCGCTACAAAGAAGTTGTGACACTATATGCTGGCTCACACCATCAGGCTTATCTTGAAGCCGACACACTCAAGTATATCATATCAAGACCAGTGCTCTTCGGACATTTGGCCAAGTGGGCGCGGCTCCTCTTCGAGTTCGACATCATCTTCGTTCCACAAAAGGCAGTCAAGGGGCAAGCTCTCGTAGACTTACTATCAGAATATCCTCTCCCAGCAAAATGGAAACTATCAAAAGACCTCCGAGACGAGGAAGTATTCTCTACCGATATTGCTCCCTCTTGGAAGATGTTCTTCGACGGTGCAGCAAGGCAAGATATGGTGGGGGGCAAGAGTCATTTTTGTCACCCCGGATGACGAGATACTTTTATTCTCATTCCTGCTATCGAAACCATGCTCCAACAATGTGGTAGAATATCAAGTGTTGGTCATCGGCCTCGAACTCGCCAACGATATAAAGTTTCAATGACTCGAGATCTTCGGCGACTCCCAACTCGTTATCCAGTAAGTTTTAGGGGCATATGAAGTCAGCAAGGAAGACCTCATGCCGCTGCACACATGAGCTTTGGAACTCCTCAACGCACTCGAGGCCGCTTCGATTCAATATGTCTCCAGGAATCTCAACCAGCAGGCCAACACACTTACAAATTTGGCGGCTACACTCCCATTTCTAGAAAGAAGTCAGCTTGTCGTCCCCATTTACAAAAAGGATGGTGATCACCAAGAAAGACATCCCTGCTGGGATTCCAGGTCAAGTCAATGCAGTGCACGCCCTCGTGATTGAAGAGCAAGATTGGAGACAACCCTTCGTGGACTGTCCGTCCATGGAAGGCTCCCTGACAACCCAAAGCACAAGATGGATGTCCGCCGGTGATCTCTGAAATTCTTCTACTTCAACAATGAGCTCTACCGTCGAAGCTACAATGGTATGCTCCTAAGGTGTCTTGCAAAAGGAGAAGTGGAAGCGGCACTGCAAGAAGTCCACGCTGGAATTTGTGGCACACACCAGTCCGGTCCAAAGCTCCACTTCCCAATCAAGAGGATGGGGTACTACTGACCCACAATGATCAAGGATTGCTTGGAATTTGCCAAGAAGTGCCAAGCTTGTTAGTTCCATGGCGACTATATCCGGCAGCCACCAGAACCCTTGCATCTGACAATTGCATCATGGCCCTTTGACGGGTGGGGACTTGATATCGTTGGTCCTTTGCCGAAGTCATCCAAGCAACATCTCTACATTTTAGCGGCAATGGATTACTTCTCCAAATGGGCTGAAGCAATACCATTGCGAGAAGTCACAAGGCACTATGTCATCAGCTTCATCCAAAACGACATTATTTTTCGATACGACATCCCTCGCTACATCGCCACGGACAATGGGAAGCAGCTGAAGAATATCGCTGTCAGGCAATTTTGCTCTAAGTTTGACATCAAGCAAAGGTACTCAACAATGTACAATGTCCCAGCCAATGGTCTAGCAGAAGCTTTTAACAAGACTCTCTAGAAACTTTTAGAGCAGATCATCTCAAAGTCGAAGAAGGACTGGCACGAACACATGGGTGAAGCA
This sequence comes from Chamaelirium japonicum, assembly GCA_947650365.1. Lineage (NCBI taxonomy): Eukaryota > Viridiplantae > Streptophyta > Magnoliopsida > Liliales > Melanthiaceae > Chamaelirium > Chamaelirium japonicum. The sequence continues at coordinate 3,071,769 of OX393558.1, forward strand.
CTATGGGCATATCATACTTCCTTCCGCACTCCGATGCAAGCAACTCCGTACTCCCTTGTCTACGGGGTAGAAGCCGTTCTTCCATTAGAGCTCCAGATCCCATCAGTCATGATATCAATCCAAGAAGGCCTCGCTAGTGACGGCAATACCCAACTTTGCCTGGCGGAACTAGAGGCACTGGATGAGAGACACCTCGAAGCTCAGCAACGCCTGGAGTGCTATCAAACCAGGTTGACTCGTGGCTTCAACAAGAAGATTTGCCCTTGATCCTTCCAAACAGGACAGCTAGTGCTGGCAGTCAAGCGCCACATCATTCTCTCACATCAAGGAGGAAAAAAATTCGACGCCAAGTGGGATGGGCTGCACGCCGTCAAAGAAGTCTGCTCCAACGGTGCATACCTCCTCACAATGCCATAAGAGCCCACACTCGGCCCTATCAATGGTAAGTACCTCAAAAGGTACTATGCCTAAGGCATGGCCGCACTTCAGGAAAAAAAAAAGTGAACTACGTGTGACTTGGTCCCCCTCAAGGGGGTATGTAGGCAACCTGAGAAGTTACTTCAGGTTCAGTCCAACAAAAAAGAAGCAAACAATATTCCATACGAACGGTTTGAGAAACATGATATTATTAAATGATACTCAAAGGAAAGCAACACATGGCATTAGTCCGAAAAAAAGAGACTACAGTGCGAGATATCAAAACAAAATACAACTAGTAGAAGGTATCCATAGCTCGAAGACATCGCAACAACTCTTCTCTAGTGGCCTCCACCTGCTGCAACTCTAAAGGGCGAGTGGCCATGAGCTCGCGATGAGCTGATAAGTTCGCTTGCTACTTCAAGAAGCTCGCCTTCAAAGCCCCTTCTGCAGCCTCAGCTCGCTCCAAGCGAGATTCTACTTTCTAAAAAGAAGCTCGTGCAGATTCCACCTTCTCCTGCACCTTCGTCAAACTGGAAATAGTCTCTGTAAGCTGGCGATCCGACTGACACAAACTCTCCTCAGCTGTCGCTAACTCAGAAGGAGTACTCCCCTCCAATAGAGCCCCTCGAGAATGATAAGCCTCACTATCAATCATGTGTGAGTTCATCTACATGGCATACGAAAAACTATCCACCTTGAACTCCGCCAAGCTCGCACAAAACTCAGTACCATCAGCGGAACACCAGTCTCGGAGAGCACCAAAACCCTCATCCTGGAACGACTCAAGCGTCGACCTGGTGTACTATCGACAACTGTCAAGAAGGAACTCCGAAAGTCTGCTCCTCGTGTGGGGGAAAATCTTCGTGCCGACCCGAAGACTCTCGCAGCACCAGTCAATTGAAGGTTCGAGTTTAAGATCGTTGATCGATCTGTTGATTGAAGTTGAAGCTACCTCTTTCGATATGTAAACAGAGAGGCAATCAGAGAGAGAGTTTGACACAAGAGATGTGATCTCGGAGTTCAGCCGAAGCCTACGTCTCCGTGCTATAGGGAGCAACCCGAATTCACTAACACTTATATTGAAGTGATCTCGATAGGCCGAGTATCACTGAAAACTCTGATCTCTTCGAGAGAAAAAGAAGATCAAAGAGAGGTGGAAGATGGGAAGTTGGAAATCCCAGAGCTCTGGTTTTTTAGAACTGAGAGTTCGATTTGAGATTCAACCCTTTTACATTCGAAGGCTCTGCTATTTATAGGATTCCCGGGGAGGAATTCCGGGGCAAATGGCGGTTTTTGCTGTCGTATCTGGGGATCCTCCAGGTAAAGCTGGTGGGCTCCGCTGCCGTCTTCTGGGGGTTTCTACAGGCTCGTGGGCCTATCGGACAGGGCCGATGGGTCCCGCGGTGGCCCTCGTGGGCCCACCAGGCAGGGCCGGTGGGTCCCGTGGTAGTATTCGTGGGCCCACCAGGCAGGGCCGGTGGGTCCCGTGGTAGTCTTCGTGGTCCCACCAGGCAGGGCCGGTGGGTCCCGTGGTAGTCTTCGTGGGCCCACCAGGCAGGGCCGGTGGGTCCCGTGGTAGTCTTCGTGGGCCCACCAGGCAGGGCCGGTGGGTCCCGTGGTAGTCTTCGTGGGCCCCCCAGGCAGGGCCGGTGGGTCCCGAGGTAGTCTTCGTGGGCCCACCAGGCAGGGCCGATAGGTCCCGCGGTAGTTGGTATACTTCTGCCAAAATTTGCACCCACAGTTACCCCCTCCAAGTTAGCTAGAGTTCGTTCTGGCTGGCTTGGATTTGGTGCAAAAAATAGCAATCCCCTGTCGAAAAAAGGCACGAAGAAGCTTGTCGAGTGTTAGCACAAAAACGATTGGTCGGTCAATTTTGACCGATCGGTCAATTTTGACCGATCGGACAATTTTGACCGATCGGTCAAATTTGACCGATCGGTTAAATTTGACCGAACGGTCAATTTCAACCGGTCGAGGATTGAGTGATCGGTCAAGAAACACGGTTTTTTGACCGATCCAGTGGAAATTTGACCGATCGGTTGATTTTGACCGATCGGTCAATTTTAACCGATCGGTCAAATTTGACCGATCGGTTAAATTTGACCGATGATCAATTTCAACCGGTCGAGGATTGAGTGATCGGTCAAGAAACACGGTTTTTTGACCGATCCAGTGGAAATTTGACCGATCGGTTGATTTTGACCGATCGGTCAATTTTAACCGATCGGTCAAATTTGACCGATCGGTTAAATTTGACCGAACGGTCAATTTCAACCGGTCGAGGATTGAGTGATCGGTCAAAAAAACACGGTTTTTTAACCGATCCAGTAGAAATTTGACCGATCGGTTGATTTTGACCGATCGGTCAATTTTAACCGATCGGTCAAATTTGACCGATCGGTTAAATTTGACCGAACGGTCAATTTCAACCGGTCGAGGATTGAGTGATCGGTCAAAAAACACGGTTTTTTGACCGATCCAGTGGAATTTTGACCGATCGGTTGATTTTGACCGATCGGTCAAATTTGACCGAACGGTCAATTTCAACCGGTCAAGGATTGGGTGATTAGCAAAAAACCCTCGGTTTTTCGCCGGATTTAGTAGAAAATCGACCGATCGATTGATTTCGGCCGAACGGTCATATTTGACCGTTCGGCTAAAATCAGCCGGTCAAGGTTTGGGTGATCGGCAAAAAACCTTAGTTTTTCGCCGGATCTAGTAGAAAATCGACCGATCGATTGATTTCGGCCGAACGGTCATATTTGACCGTTCGGCTAAAATCAGCCGGTCAAGGTTTGGGTGATCGGCAAAAAACCTTAGTTTTTCGCCGGATCTAGTAGAAAATCGACCGATCGATTGATTTCGGCCGAACGGTCATATTTGACCGTTCGGCTAAAATCAGCCGGTCGAGGTTTGGGTGATCGGCAAAAAACCTTAGTTTTTCGCCGGATCTAGTAGAAAATCGACCGATCGATTGATTTCGGCCGAACGGTCATATTTGACCGTTCGGCTAAAATCAGCCGGTCAAGGTTTGGGTGATCGGCAAAAAACCTTAGTTTTTCGCCGGATCTAGTAGAAAATCGACCGATCGATTGATTTCGGCCGAACGGTCATATTTGACCGTTCGGCTAAAATCAGCCGGTCAAGGTTTGGGTGATCGGCAAAAAACCTTAGTTTTTCGCCGGATCTAGTAGAAAATCGATCGATCGATTGATTTCGGCTGAACGGTCATATTTGACCGTTCGACTAAAATCAGCCGGTCGAGGTTTGGGTGATCGGCAAAAAACCTTAGTTTTTCGCCGGATCTAGTAGAAAATCGACCGATCGATTGATTTCGGCCGAACGGTCATATTTGACCGTTCGGCTAAAATCAGCCGGTCAAGGTTTGGGTGATCGGCAAAAAACCTTAGTTTTTCGCCGGATCTAGTAGAAAATCGACCGATCGATTGATTTCGGCCGAACGGTCATATTTGACCGTTCGGCTAAAATCAGCCGGTCAAGGTTTGGGTGATCGGCAAAAAACCTTAGTTTTTCGCCGGATCTAGTAGAAAATCGACCGATCGATTGATTTCGGCCGAACGGTCATATTTGACCGTTCGGCTAAAATCAACCGGTCAAGATTTGGGTGATCGGCAAAAAACCTTAGTTTTTCGCCGGATCTAGTAGAAAATCGACCGATCGGTTGATTTCGGCCGAACGGTCATATTTGACCGTTCGGCTAAAATCAGCCGGTAAAAGTTTGAGTTGAACCTGTACTTTTGAAGTGGCATAGCTTGTTCTACTCTTTTGATCTTTGGCAGTTTTGAATATCGATGGAGTTTGATTTTTTCTGTTTTTGCATCATTGGTCTTCTTTTTTGAATATCGATGGACCGGTGGTTTGCTTGGACCGGTGGTCTGACGTTTCGCCTGGTCGCGACTGTTCGCCTGGTTTTGCGCTTGCTACGGATGGATGCCACGTGTACCTACAAAAACACGCGATTTGATATGGTAAAGACACGTGTCTTCTCGATTTGCGCACCTGTTTTACCCTGGGGATATAAGTTTCACTGGCTGTCATTTTTCGCCTCGCGCTTCCAAAAATTTTCGAAGTCCAGATTCTTTGCTTCCCATTTCTTGTTCATTTCCTTTCGATCAGTCAAATGGCATCTTCGGGCAGTTCGAAGAAGGGTGTTGTTCCATCCAAGAGAAAGGGGAAGGAAGTTGTCGAGGAAACGACTGTCTCGAAGGGCCGTGGCAAAGGCAGGGCCGAATTGATCGAACTTGGTCAACTTGGTAAGAGGCATCAGGGAGTTGGGTTTGCTTCAGCCCCATCAAGGCCAGAGCAGATCCCTAAGGCAAAGTTTGTCCTCAGCCCTCAACTACCTCTATCGGTGGAACCAGAATTTGGGTATAACATAGGGGGCAAACTCACAGATGCGAAGAGGGAGAAACTGCATAAGCTGCTAGCATGTTTTACTGAGGGGAAGTCCCGGCCAGCGCTTCCAGGAATTCTGTCAGCTTTTGGTATTGACAGGCGGACAGTCTTCGTTTCGTGGGCGAGCAAGGAGCAAGTGATGGGAACTATCGTTACGATCGGCCAGCTTAACTGCGGACTGCGCCTTCCACTGCCTCCTTTTGCTGCGAGGTTATTGAATATTTCTGGTCTCTGTCCCGGGCAGGTGACTGGAAACTCCTGGAGGATCATCTACGCTTTCTGTCGCGTAGAGTCAGACTTCTAGGAGGAGCTGAGGAAATGCTACTCCAGCCTTCCCGAAGGTGAAGAAGCTCGGATTGAGTTTGGATATTTCTTTTACCATTACCGATGGGCCTGGAGGAAAGATAGCCCCTTCTATTATCTGACGGGTGTCTCTGCCCTGCGCCCAATCATCGATACCATCGGCTCCGACAAGCTATACACGGACTGGCCGCTGTCGGTGTCGGGTGCCTGGACTCCTATGTCAGTCCCGGAGGTTCCTCGGTACAAGGTGCAGGAAGAGATAGACATGTTCTGTGCAGGAGGAGCTCTCGCGTGGCCTCCGGAGCAGGTGGGGTCTCTCGATAATCTCTTCCTGGAGTTGACCTGTGGGACCCGATCTTGGAAGCAGTTCTCAAACTGCCCGGTCCGACATGGCAAGGCCAACCTCCTCCATCGATCGAAGCTTCGATACGAAGACAATGAGGTCATCTACTCTGATTACGAGGAAGACCCTCAGTCTGGAAAAATTGTCAGAAGGCTTCGATTCGAGAAGAAGGTTTATGGAGCCAGGCGCAGCTTGCCCCCGAAGGAGAAGCTGGTAATTCCAAAGGGCCCGGCGAAGAAGAAGAGAAAAGTCCTCATCAAGCAGGAGGAGGATGAGGAGAAAAAGAATGATGAAGATGACGAAGAAGAGGTAGAGAGGGAGGAGGAGGGCGGAGATGAGGAGGATGAGGGCACAGGCAGCGATGGGGAAGACGAAGAAGATGGGGAAGATGAAGATGAGGATGATGAAGATGGGGGTGGTGAGGAATTTCTTCCTCCCACCCCCACTGATGGTGGTCAAGGATATGGGGGTGGTGAGGAAGAAATTCCTCCCACCCCCACTGGTGGTGCTGACGAGGAATCGCAGCCTATCCTCATAAACGAGGATAAGGCTCGCAAGATGGAGAAAGTTTTGGATGTAACGGGCGATGGCCCCAAGGTGATTCCCACCTACGACTTTGGGGAGTTGAAGAAGAACCCCCTCCGCTTCAAGATCAGGATATCGGGGAGTGGTGGGGTTGGAAGCAACCCCACACCCCTCGATCAGATACCTCCTGAGGTTCCCCGCCTGGAAGGGGCAACTACAAGTGGGGGTGTGGAGGTTGAACAACCCCCACCCCCCTCACTATCTCTGGCTGAAGAGGTGGCTGCCATGGTGGCAGGGCTCGACCATTCGAGCGGGCACGAGGACGAAGGGGGAGCTTCACCTCCTCGAGACGTTCCCTCTCCTGCTCATTTGGAGAGAGGAAGTCGGGTTGGTGAAGCTACTCCTCAACCCTTGCCAGAGTCAACCCCCACCAAGGAGAAATCGACCCCCAAGGGTAAGAGCTCCGGCAGTGGGAAGGGAAAGGCTCCCCAAGTCGAGGCTTCAGGTATCTGTACTAACCTGTTTTGATTGACTGTCTTGTCTTTGAAGCTTGAAAATATACTAACACTTAGAATTGCTGCATGGATTGTAGGTACACCTGCTGGCCCGGCTAAGAAGATAAGGAGTTTGGGTGATGTTGACATCAACCATCCTACTAACACGCTCCGGAAGCTTTGCAATCTTCCTGAAGCTACTTTTGAAGAAGCCTTCGATCGGCTTGAAGTAGTGGTATGTGCATATGCTTTGATCAATTGTTCGAATTGTATCTTCAGAATAATTCTAACTCTTTGTCTATTTGCAGAACTCAGCCTGTTTGAGAATCGCAAGCAAGCTCTCCAGGAAGGCAGGAGAACGGGAAGCCGCCTCTGAGGTAACCCGTTTGACAGCTGAACTGAAAGCTGTGAGCGAGGAAAGAGATGGGCTGAGGGAGCTCCTGAGTTCGAAGAAACAATCTCTCAAGGCCAAGATCGAGGATCTTCGCAAGGGGAAGCTGGAGATCAAGGGGCTGCAGGATCGTTGTGAAGCGCAGAGTCACGAGCTTGAATCCTTGAAGAATCGACTCTCCAAGGTTGAGAACGTGTCCTGCGGTCGCACTATCGAGATCACGGAGCTGAAAGAACGACTTGCTGCTCAACATGCTGCTTTTGCTGCCAGGGAGGAGACTTCCAAGAAGGCCTTGGAGCATGCATTGTCTGAATGCAAGAGTTACAAAGAAACAGCTGAGAAAGCGGCAGAGGCACTCAGGGCACATGTTAGCAGTGTCCGATCTTCTAAAGCTTCGGTTGCGAGCAAGCCTCGTGGCGAATCTGAAGGAGAGAAGTCGCGTGCTCCAAGCGTAGCCAAACCCTGATGTATTTCTTCCTTTTCTTGGTTGTTTACACTTGTAAACTCTTGCATTGTAGCAGCTCACTCCTGTACTTGATCAATTTTTGATAATAGAGATTTTTGATGTTTTGAAAATTGAATGCCTTGTGTTGAATGCCTTTGAATGTTGTGCTCTGAATGGTATTGGAATGTTGAATAGATACAAACACTTGAATGTAAGGGGCCGAGTCGTAACTCAATTACCCAAACTTATTGTAACTTGAAAATTGAAACTTGAATTCGTGTAACACTTGAATGTGAGGGGTTGAGTCGCAACTCAAGCACCCAAACTTGTTAGACGATATCGAAATTGATTGAATTTGAACATTGAAACTTGAAGGTCAGTTTAACATTTGCTAGTAAGGGGTTGAGTCGCAACTCTAACACCCAAACTTGTTAAAAGACTTGGTAACTTGAATATGGTCAGTTTTTAACATTTGCTAGTAAGGGGTTGAGTCACAACTCTAACACCCAAACTTGTTAAAAGACCTGGTAACTTGAATTTGAAGCTGCTTTAGAACTTGAATTGAAAAGCTGAACACTTGCACATTTGAACATCTGAAAGAGAATTTTATTCATCACAGAATTTACATCATGGGTAGAACATCTTGAGGTGTCTGGAATTCCAAGCTCGAGACAATCTATCTCCTTCTGGTGTGACCAGTCTGTAAGAACCTTTGCCTCCTACTGATTCAACGATATATGGACCTTCCCAGTTGGGAGCAAGCTTCCCACTGCTGTGCTCTTTGGTGTTGTAGAAAACTGCTCTTAGAACTAGGCTGCCCACTGGGAACTGTCTCTTGTAGATTTTCTTGTCGTAGGCTCTTTTGATCTTCTGTTGGTACTTGGCCACACGAAGTGATGCTTGATCTCGTAATTCTTCGGAGAAGTCTAGATCATTGATCCGAAGTTCTTCATTGATTCCTTCTTCAACAGCTTTGGTCTTCAAAGTGTTTGATATATTTTCTGTTGGGAGTACTGCTTCCGATCCATATGTTAGACGAAAGGGTGAAAACCCTGTTGATCTTCTCGGAGTTGTGCGATATCCCCAAAGAACTTCAGGTAGGACTTGCTCCCACAATCCTTTCTTGTCATTGAGTTTTTTCTTGAGTATACCAAGTATGGCTCTATTTGAGGCTTCAGCTTGGCCATTGCATTGAGGATATCTTGGAGTTGAATAGAATAGCTTGATACCGTTGTTGAGACAGAACTCTCGAAACTTGTCGGAGTCAAACTGAGCTCCATTGTCAGCAACAAGAATTTGAGGTGTACCAAACCTTGAGAAGATGTTGCGCCGAATGAATTTGATCACTTCATCGTCAGTCTCTCGGAAGAGGGGCACAGCTTCAACCCATTTGGTGAAATAATCCGTGGCCAGCAGTAGATACTTCTTCTTGCTTGGAGTTGGAGGGAAAGGACCCAAGAAATCTAACCCCCATTGATGGAATGGCCAGGGACTTGATAGTTGATGAAGCTCATCTGCAGGGAGATGAATAGCTCGAGCGTGTCTTTGGCATGGCTCACATCTTTGAACAACTTGTTGGGCATCCCTTGCCATTGTTGGCCAGTAGTACCCTTGTAGTTTCGTCTTGGCTTCAAGAGATCTTCCTCCCGAATGATTCCCACAAGTTCCAGAATGGATATCAATTAGGATTGCCAGTGCTTGCTCGGGACCAAGGCACTTGAGCAACATCCCGTTGTGAGATTTGAAATATAGATCTTCTCCTTGTAGAATGTAGCATGGGAGCTTCCTTTGAAGTCTTCGGGCTTGATTTGGATCTTCCGGCATTTTGCCATGCTTGAAGAAATCGAAGATTGATCGCCTCCAGTCTCCAAGCTGATCTCCACCCCCAGATTCTTTTGTAGTAGTAAGGATCTGTTGATCGGGGGTGGTCTTGGACACTTCTTGATAATCGATCTGTATTTGCCTTCCTCCGAGTGAGTCTCCAAGAACTGAGGCAGCATTGGCTAAGGCATCTGCTTCTCGGTTCTCTGCTCTGGGGATTTGAATGAATTCAGCGGCAATAAAACGTTGTTGAAGATGTCGTACTAAGGCCAAGTAGAGTTGCATTCTTTCTTCGCGAGCTGTGTACTCTCCATTGATTTGCCTTATGATCAATTGGGAGTCACTGTAGACGATAATTCGATCTACCCCCAGGGATTTCGCCATCTCGAGTCCAGAAATGAGTGCTTCATATTCGGCTTCGTTGTTGGTGGCAGTGAATCCGAGGAGAGTGGCTTTCTGGAGATGATCAAGTTCGGGGGATACCAAGACTATCCCAGTTCCCGAACCGATCGAACTTGAAGCTCCATCAGTATAAAGTTTCCATGGAGGAGTTACAACAGTAGCTTCGAAATTTGGATCAATTTTTGTTGCAAGGTTGATCGGAGTATTGTCCTCATCTTCCAAGCGCATATCGACATCTTCTTCCCAAGTGATGGGGTCTTCAACTGGAAAATCAGCTAGAAAATCAGCAATAGCTTGACCTTTGATAGAAGTGCGAGATTCGAACTGAATCCCCAGGGAACTCATTTCGATCACCCATTTGGTCATTCTACCAGCTCGACCAGCTTTGTCAATGATATCTTTGAGCGAATGTTCTGAAATGACAGTGATCTGGTGAGAGACGAAGTATGGTTGAAGGCGACGCGATGCAGTGAGTAAGGCTAGGATGACCTTCTCAGTTTTTGAATAGCGAGTTTCAGCCGGGAGAAGAGTGTGACTGATATAATAGACTGGATGCTCGAAGCCTTCTCTTCTACTGACTAAGACTGCACTGATTGCTTGATTGGTTACGGCGAGATAGAGCCATAAGTCTTCTTGTGGAAGTGGAGCCGTCAAGATAGGAGCTTGCACCAGATATTTCTTGATGCTTTGAAATGCTTCTTCACAAATTGGACTCCACCCTGAAGTATCCGCCTTTCGTAGTTTGTCGAAGAGGGGTTTGCATTTGTCGGAAGATTTTGAGATGAATCGATTGAGTGCTGCTAACCTTCCAGTCAGGCGTTGAACTTCTTTTCGATTTGTAGGTGAAGGCATATCGATGATGGCTCGAATTTGATCGGGATTGGCTTCAATACCCCTCCTGGTCACAAGATGACCCAGGAATTTACCAGATTGAACTCCGAAAGCGCACTTGGCTGGATTGAGCTTCATACGATATTTTCGAAGAACTTGAAAGGTTTCTGCCAGATCAGAAAGATGCTTACTCCGAATGGAACTCTTGGTGAGGAGATCATCGACATAGACTTCGACGTTGCGGCCGATCTGATCTTCGAACATTTTTGTGACTAACCGTTGATAGGTGGATCCAGCATTTTTGAGGCCGAATGGCATTACGTTGTAGCAGTAGAGACCTCGGCTAGTCACGAAGCAAGTCTTCTCTTGATCGTCTGCATGAAGTGGAATTTGATTGTATCCAGAATACCCATCCATGAAAGATAATAGCTCATGGCCAGCAGTGGCATCGACGAGTCTATCGATTCTTGGCATGGGGAATGGGTCTTTGGGGCAAGCCTTGTTGAGGTTGGTGAAGTCGATGCAGACTCTGACTTTCCCATTCTTCTTTGGAACAGCAACTATGTTAGAGATCCAGGTAGGATACTCTACTTCTCGGATGAAGCCTGCTGCGAGTAGCTTGGTGATTTCTTCTTGAACAGCAACTTGCAGCTCTGGCTGAATGGTGCGTGGCTTTTGCTTGACAGGTTTCACTTCTTCTTTGATTGCAAGTCGGTGACAGGCGTCATCCGGATTGATACCAGGCATGTCTTCGAAACACCAGGCGAAGACGTCGATATTGGACTGGAGGAAGGATACCATGTCTTGCGCTTCTGCGTCGCTAAGACCGGTACCAATAAATGTTTGTCGAGGGAGATCTCCACTGCCAATGTTGATAGGGATGATTTCTTCAATTGAAGGTGATGTTTCCCATTCGATTGGTGGAGGTTCGGTCAGCGGAATCTCCTTTGATTGCTATTTGGAAGAGGGACCAGCTTCATCTCGTGGCCGCTTTGGAGGAGCAATGTTGATCTTTCGATCTGTTTTAGCCGCAGCAGCCTCACAAGACCTTCCAGCTTGTTGATCACCTCGAATGCAGATGATGCCTTCTCCTGTTGTAAACTTGAGAAGTTGGTGATAAGAAGAGGAGATGGCATTGATCTGGTGGAGGAATGGCCGCCCAAGAATGGCGTTGTAGCTAGACATTCCTTCGATTATTGCAAACCTCACCGAGACTCGAGTCTCTCGGCTGAGGTCGATGGTAAATCTGGACTCGCCCACCGTGATGCTTTGTTCGCCATTGAAGCCGGTGATCACGGTCGGGACGACGTCGAGGCTTTGATACTTATGTCCTAGACGTTTGAAGCAGTCTGAGAACATAATGTCGATGGAGCTTCCGGTGTCAATGAGGATCCGGTTGACAGTGCTTCCGTCGATGAGGAGTTTCAAGACAAGAGGGTCTCGATGGGGAGTGTGAACTCCTTGAAGATCTGCGTCATTGAAGACGATAGAGGGCCAAGCCAAACCTTCGATGGGCTTCTCGATCCAAGTGTCTTCCTTGTTTGCTGCAGCACGAACATGGAAGATGCGTCGAACTTGTCGATCCACTTCTTTCCCGGTTATTGATTGATTGTGCAATGATCCGTGAATGCCAAAGATATTGGCTTTCACAGAGATTGGTTGCCGGTTGGAGGAGATTTGATGTACCCAACACACTTCTTTCCCCTTTGCAGAGGCTCGGCGTTGGTCCTGTCCGCCTTTGACGAATTCTTGAAGATGGCCTTCTCGCAATAGGTCTTCAAGATGGAACTTCAGCCGAAAACACCGATCGGTGGAGTGGCCGTGACTTCGGTGGAAGTCGCAATATACTGTTTTATCAGCTGTAAATTTTGAGTTCGGCTGAAGAGGGTTGGGCCTTCGAACGAACTCTTCATGTTGAATGCGGTCGAGTATCTGTTCGACCGGCATATTCCACTCGGTGAAAGTGGTCTTCGTTGGAGATCGACGCCCATCATTCTTTGATCGTTTGTTGGCTGGAGGGGCTGCTGCCTCAGCGTTGTGAGCCTTGGCGGCATACTTAGGAGCTTCTCTTTCTGCAGGCCTTCGTTTTGTTTCTCGCCCTTTACGAGCGACTTGATCATCTTCGACCTCGATCTCTCTCTGGATTCGATCGAACATAGCACCCAGAGAAGGAGGGGGATTACGGATGAAGTCATTGTAGATGTGTAGATCGAAGCGGAGAGCGTTCTGGAAGGCCAACATAATGGCTTCATCATCCAGATGTCTTCCAGAGAGGGCAGCATGCTCGTTGCGAAACCTCCTAGTGAAACTTCGGAGAGTCTCGTCAGCACCCATCCTTAGTCGATATAGAGAGTCGAGCTTCTTCTCGGGCTTTAGATTGAGCTGATAATGCTGCACGAAGAGTTTAGCTAAAACATCGAACTGGGTAATAGACCCAGCTCGGAGATTGTGATACCAGTCGAGCGACGGCTCATCGAGACTTCCTGCGAAGGTGCGGCAGAGCACATTGTTTTCTTCTTCGTGCGGCGTTAAAGCTTGCTTGAATGCGAGAATATGGAGAGTAGGATCTCCTCGGACGCAATTGAATTTGGGGAGGACAGGAGTTCTCCATCCCCTTGGAAATGTTGTCTCAAAGAGACTTCGATGTAGAGGTCCGGCAGAAGAATAGCCATCCCTGCGACCATGTCCTCGACCTAGAGGTGGGTCAAGAGGCAAGATCGCAAGGTCTTGCTCAGGCATCGAAGTATTTGCCGGTTGAAGTCGATGTCGGAGGTCCGATCCAAGACCACGCTGAAGTGGGATGGAGGGGGAAACTCGACTCTTTGAAGGAGCGCCTTTCATCTGATACCTCCTTGGTATGTTGAGCTTCGAAGGTATTCTCTTGTCGCAGTTGCGGCCAGAAGAAGATTGGGATGACTCATCTTCGAGGCGATCCCAAACACTCTGCTTCCAGGGGGCAGCAGAGGGGGTTGGATCACGTCGAATCCTCTCGAGGGCAGTGGTACCCATTGACCTCCGTTGTTCAGAGTGGATTGAATGTCGTGGAAGATCGACCCTCTCGCTAGCAGGGGGAATAGGTAGAGCGATCCCAGCCTCGGAAGCTGCTTTCTTCAGAGCATCCCTCTCAGCAGTGAGGGTGGCGTTCTGCTTCGCCAATTGGAGCAATTGGAAGTCGACTGCAGAAATTTGGTAGGTCGACGGAGGGTCTTCAGCAGGAGCGGGTGTTGTTTGCCCAATCGACTGTCGCGCGGGGTGGGCGATAGGTCGATCGACAGACTTGCCACTCCCTGAACGAACCCCCATCTCAGGAACAGCAAGGGGCTGTCCGAAGTTGAGCCTTTGACTCATTGAACGAGTCTCAGGACGAGCTTGTTGTTGAGTGTTACTTCCTTCTGGTTGACCTTGATGTTTCGTCCTCGCCATTCAGAGAGCGAAAGGTGCAACGAGAGTGCCGTTCAGTTGTCTGATCAATCGAGAGGGCGAGGAAGTTTGACTATCAAGATCAGTTGTAGGTTCAACCGATCAAGTAGTAACGGAGAGTTGGACTTTTTGATCGGATCCCACAGACGGCGCCAAACTGTGGGGGAAAATCTTCGTGCCGACCCGAAGACTCTCGCAGCACCAGTCAATTGAAGGTTCGAGTTTAAGATCGTTGATCGATCTGTTGATTGAAGTTGAAGCTACCTCTTTCGATATGTAAACAGAGAGGCAATCAGAGAGAGAGTTTGACACAAGAGATGTGATCTCGGAGTTCAGCCGAAGCCTACGTCTCCGTGCTATAGGGAGCAACCCGAATTCACTAACACTTATATTGAAGTGATCTCGACAGGCCGAGTATCACTGAAAACTCTGATCTCTTTGAGAGAAAAAGAAGATCAAAGAGAGGTGGAAGATGGGAAGTTGGAAATCCCAGAGCTCTGGTTTTTTAGAACTGAGAGTTCGATTTGAGATTCGACCCTTTTACATTCGAAGGCTCTGCTATTTATAGGATTCCCGGGGAGGAATTCCGGGGCAAATGGCGGTTTTTGCTGTCGTATCTGGGGATCCTCCAGGTAAAGCTGGTGGGCTCCGCTGCCGTCTTCTGGGGGTTTCTACAGGCTCATGGGCCTATCGGACAGGGCCGATGGGTCCCGCGGTGGCCCTCGTGGGCCCACCAGGCAGGGCCGGTGGGTCCCGTGGTAGTATTCGTGGGCCCACCAGGCAGGGCCGGTGGATCCCGTGGTAGTCTTCGTGGTCCCACCAGGCAGGGCCGGTGGGTCCCGTGGTAGTCTTCGTGGGCCCACCAGGCAGGGCCGGTGGGTCCCGTGGTAGTCTTCGTGGGCCCACCAGGCAGGGCCGGTGGGTCCCGTGGTAGTCTTCGTGGGCCCCCCAGGCAGGGCCGGTGGGTCCCGAGGTAGTCTTCGTGGGCCCACCAGGCAGGGCCGATGGGTCCCGCGGTAGTTGGTATACTTCTGCCAAAATTTGCACCCACACCTCGGTCTAAAAATCTGGCGAGGCGCCTCAGAATACGTGGGCAAAGCTTTACCCACTGCTGCGGCTGTCATGGGGGCTATCTTCGCTAGTAAGGTCGGTAAAGCTGGAGGAACAGTCGCCGCTGCCACTCCAACCACCTTCTCCACCGGGCCTGAGAAAACGGTAACTAGAATATGCCTTCTGTCAACACTCGAAACCTCGGTCTCCTCGTGAAAAGACAAAGCATCGACATTGATGTCATCCAGATCTATGTCACCACTAGGGAAGTTCTCCCCGCAAAGCCTGAGGAGGGCCAGGTCATTCATGGGGATATCTAGCCCATACTTCCCAGGAGCTTCCCGCGCAGCCTCAATAAGGGAATGTCCTTAGCACGCTTTTGAGGAATCCAACTCACGTTCCACTACTACGACGGAGTCTGCCCAAAAAAAAAAGGATGCATTACTCAGCATGATGAAGGCCCCAGAAATCAAAAAAGTAGCAAAAGGAAAAACTTGATGCATACCTACAAATTCGGACAAAGCTATCCCGGATGGAGAGATTACCTCATCCCCTGAAAGACCAGGCTCCTCAACATCCTCTACCTGGCAGGGCACCCTTGAAATCATCCCACGTGGAATGCACAGCTTCTGTCTCTTAGACGAGGCACTTTCAAGGGCTGTCTTCTGGAAGATGGAGGGCTCGGGGGAACTCACAGGGTCGACCCCTCACACGGGAGCCAAAAAAGAAACCCTGCAGGCGCTGAAAAGATGACTACAAGTCTTCTTGATCCTTTGAGCTCCAACAGAGGTGGCGATCCTCCGATCCCACCGAAGGATCAAAATTGAAGTCTTTGAACTCGCTACCCGCCATGACATCAATCGGAAGGCAGCCAGTAGTGGAGATACTCGCTCATTAATCTATTTGCAATAACTTGGAGTCGCGGTATCCCTCGATCCCAACTTGGTCCCAGGAAAGAAGCTGCAGCCAGTCAACCGAGCATAAAGAGAAGCCCAGAGGTGATAGCCATCCTGCGGGCTAATGCGTCCCTGCAGCCATTGCGGCATGACAGGCACCTCCTGCCGAAATCCCTGTTGGCGAACAAATCGATAGGGGAGTACTGCTCCACCTCCACTATGTCTCCTCGATGCCAAACCAAGTAGCCTGGATGACAGCTGACCATATCCCAGTACAATGCCATCAGAAAAGCTCCTCATTGTCATAAATCGTCGACCTCTATAGAGGCAAAACTGAGTGCTCCGATGTAAACTCGAAGTCCATGCCTCCCATCTTCCTCAAGAGCGTTCGAGTATACTCCTTCGGGCGTTCCCAGAAGGCATTCAATATCCCCCCTACGCCCGGCAAGAACGACAAATCTACTGGGTGCCCGTGTCTGGTGAAGATCCCCTTCGAAAATGAAGGGCAACCCAATAGTACAAGTAGTGCAGGGGTCCAACGGAGTTGGATTGGTCGACTTCCTCTTTGGCGTTTTCCGAGTTAGACAAGCTCCAATATGTGCCATTAAGCCCCTGGTATAATGCGCACAAAATAGCTGGTGCCAAGTTGAAGAGCTCTCCTCTCGCCATCCGTGATGCTACAAGAAAAGTCCCATGCCGAATAGCTTCGCCGGCGCAAGGAAGCACGAATCGACAAAGGAAAATGGCCAACCCGGCGGCTCAATAAACGGCTCACCACTCCTCGTTGTTGCGCTCTAAACCAAGAATCTCCCATGAACTTCATTTTTCCATCATTGAATGTTTCACTCGGGCTAAAGACTCAATTGGCCTCATGAAGGATCGCAGTGGAGGCTTCTTTATCTGGGTGATTATCCACATCGGGTGAGCAGAAGGGACAGAAGACCGGTACTCACCCCTGAACCAAAAATCTACCGATGACGAATGCCGAACCCGATCCGATTGATCTCGTGCCGCAATGATGGCATACACCTTGAAAAAAAGTAGATAAGAACTCGGGGAGAAACTGGCATCCATCAAGTCCTTCAGAGCCGGCACCTCCTCATGATAGTAATTCCGCACCTCAGTGCATCCGTTGACAATGTGAGCATCATGAAGAGAAATTCCTATCTCTCCCACTCCAGTAAGAAACGTGTTGGTATCCGGGCACCAATGTTCGTAGGAGCTCGGTACATCCCCTCAGGACGACTGTACTCTCGGCGAGCTAGTGCTAGAAACTTCGCCAACAGTTTCGTCTCAGGCTCCGCCCCGAAAACTTCTGAAAGTTTACCCATCCACTCGCGAAAGCCGCGGAGGTACTGAACGTCCCCACGAGGCCAGGAGTCCACACCCTATCGAGTCAAACGAGAGTAGATCTTCGAGGCCACTACCGGCATAGGCATAAAATCTTCGGCACAATGATGGAAGGACAGACTCAAAATCAGACAAAGAAGCTTCACGGAAATCACCTCATCAGTATAAACCTTCTCGTTCAGTTTCGGTATCCCGTAATTCGCATTGGCAACTCTATCCTCTGTGATGCTCTCATAGATGGGAATCCGGAGCATCGATAGACTATCATCTCTCTTCGAAGTGCGATAGCGGTACACCCGAGTAAGGGGAAAACGAAGGTACTTACTCCCGTAGGAGAAGTCCTTAGCAATCCACCCCGGAGAAACCAAGCTCTCGAAAGCTCGAGTCCTGAAAGAATATAAGGAGAGGCAAGTCAAGTCTAGCAAAGGCTAGCTAAGTCTAACGAAGAGAAGCTAGTCAAAGTAAAAAAAAAGGGACCATAGCCCTAAACAGAGCCACAGCCCCCCTCTTTCCCATCAGAACCCGCGCGGGGGGAGGCCATAGGCCACAAGCCTGAGGGGCCCACAGCTCCCCTTCTCCGACCCGTCGAGGCCCGCCCGACTTGGCCCCGGCCTCTGCGCCCCACGCCAGCGCCCAGCCCGTGTCCGCTGCCTGCTGCCTGCCTGTGCCCCGGCCTCCGCACCCCGCGCCTGCACTCGGCCCGCCTCTGCCGCCCGCCTGCGCCCCGGCCTCCGTGCCCCGCAGCCGCCTGCGCCATCAGCCGTCGCTGCCTCTGCCTCCACGGGTCAAAGGAAAAGAAGAAGAGAAAGAAAGAGGAAGAAGAGCGGCACCTCGACCGAGGTGCCCTATCCTTATCGCCTCGATCATCTTCCCCCCTTCGCTTCAAGCCCGTCTTCGTGACGATATTCAACTCACGCACCATTGCTGATCCTCCACGACAACCGCCACAGACGATGAAAGAGGCGACAACTAGGAATATGGAGCAAGTTTTGTGCAACCCTAGGCAGCCCCTTCCGATGGTGGTCTCCAAGCTTCAGCCCTCCACAAGAACAGACACTGGATGAAAGAAGCAAAGGGGGTAGGGGTCTTTAAATAAGCTTCAACCCTATCTAGAAAAGGAATCAAGGACAAGCGCTGTGTGTTTCCTATATAAACAAGGATTACGCGTTTTCCACAGGCGCACTCGACCTTCAAGGGGAATTTGTAGACACAGAAATTTTGATTGCATCCGAGTCCGGCCCGTATGTGCTGACCCGGGGACAAACCCGACACAAACCCGGGCCCACCTGACCCGACCCGAGCCAAATGAGAGGTCGGATGGGCCCATCCTCAAGTGGGGCCCACCCAGTCTGCCCTCTACCCGTGGGTAGGGAGCGGCCGGCCAAGAAAGAAAAAAAGAAAAGAAAAAGAAAGAAAAGGAAAGAAAAGAAAGAAAGAAAATGAAAGAGAAGAAAGAAAGAAAAAGAAGAAAAAAAGGAAAGAAAACCTCCATGCACGGGGGGAGGTTGTGTAGACGTCTACACAAGCATGGATCTATGTCGATCCCTTGATCCTACGAACAAGAAACGAAGCCGGGTCGCTATCGATTTAATATGAAAGATTCAAATAAAATTCAAAATGATTGGGCCATAACTACTCCGTCAGAAAAGGAAAATAAATGAAGGTTTATTCTCCTATAAATGAGGAAATAAATCTTGGATAGTTATTGAAGAGATAATCAAGGGATTTAAATGAACCTTCCCATATCTCTCCCCACCCCTTTTCACCTATAAATAGAGGGGGAGGGGAAAGGCTCAAGAGGTCAAAGAGAGAAGAAAGGAAGCTCTGCAAAGGAGGAGACTCGCGTTCAACGACCCAAGGCTTCACAAGGCTTGGGCAAGCCTATCCCTTGGGGCCCGGCATAGTCCATTGAAAGTTCTCACCAACGTGAAGACCCTTATACAAGAAGATCAACTCTTTGACTCCGGGCATAAAGAAGAAAGCTCGAAGAAGAAGAAACCTTCAACTCCGAAGACGCAAGAAGCAAAGGCCGGAGAAGAAGATCGAAGCGGCATCACCTCGTCGTCTTCATCAAGCCGTCGACTCCGATCAAGCTCAAAAGCCCGGAGAAGAAGATCAAAATGACATCACCGCATCGTCTTCATCAAGCCTTCGACTCCGATCAAGCTCAAAAGCTCGGAGAAGAAGATTGAAGTAGCGCTATACCCGTCGTCTTCAAAATAAAGCCTTCAACTTCGATCACGCCAAAGAAGCCCGGAGAAGAAGAGAAGTCAAGTCGACGCCACAACTATCGAGAAAACCATAAGAATAAAGAAGGATCGGAGAACGTCACCATCATCGTTCAAAGAGAAGATCAAGTCAAAACAAAGCAAAGCCAAAGTTAGAGAGCCAAAAGCAAAGTACCGGTACAGCCCGTGCCAAAGCAAAGCAAATGCCAACTACGACGGTCATGAGCAAAACACTGCATATTCTAGCCGATACGACGCGAAGTCCGGAAGAACTAAAGCATCACAAGCCTTTACCCGTCTACGTTCAAGCGCAAGCACCAAAGCAAAGCAAAAGCCACAGCCACGCCAAAGCAAAGCCAAAGCCGAAAACCAAAGGCAAAGCCGACGCCAGAAGCACGATCAATGCCGTGAACCGACGATCAAGGACGTCGAGATCTAACCATAGCTGAGGGAGATACGATGACTGAGGAAGGAAGCCAAAAACCCCCTAGCGGAGAAAGCGCAAAGCACGAACAGGACAAAAGCAACGGCGAACACCCCTTAACCTCTTAAGAAACCCTCACCCTGTAAAGATCTCTGTCTTGGGTAACCCCTTCAGAGCTCTCGCACGAAGTAACATGGAGACACAGATCAAAGGGACCCTTCAGAGGATCTCTCCCACAATCTCCTGATAAAATTTTCGTCACACCCGGCTCACCACCTCCGAATTCCCGAGTCTCGACCTCTGTAATCTCTGTGTGTTCAAAATAAAGACGATCCGAATCTTTTTTTTGCGCATACAAGCACGTTGTAGGTGCAGGCGTCCGGAGGGAGCTTGTGCTCGTCGAGATCCCGACAGAGCTCTCGGATCGCCTCCAGATCACCGCAGCTGAGCAGGGCGTGGAGGAGGGAGTTGAAGGACCGGACCGTCTTGTTGGTTATAAATTGCTAAAACAGAAATAAAGATGGCTATATATTAATAATTGCAAATACCAAATTTAAAGGGCAATGAAATGAGATGGTATTGACTATGTTTGATAGCTATTAAAAATCAGCAACAAGCACAATTTACTTTTAATCTATGAGTAACCCATTTACTCAAATTATAGCATGAAATTTTTAGATAGAGGATCTAATTCTAGTAGTACTGGAACAACATAGAAGAACTAATTTAACACATGAATGTATAGAGATGTAGGGAGAGGAAATAGCCTGGGTCGAGGCGCAGGACACTGTTCTAAGATTGGATTTGCCCTCCTCAGTGCGGAGCTCCAGGCCTCCGATCTTAGAGATACAACGACCCTGGAGTTCCCCCGTCGGCACAACTCCAAGGGAACGAAATGAACTCGGCTTCTACTCGAATTCGAAAAAAGAAAACGGAAACAGAATCTCCTCTTCAAATCAGGTGGGAAAATCACCCTAAGATTTGAAGAGGATGGAAATACAGCTCTCGGGTTTTTTCTCACAGGGTTCAGCAATGGCAGAAAAGAAAGAGGAGGAAGAAGGCTCTGGTTTTTCTCTGTAGTTTGAAAGACTGAAGCACTTGGGAATATATTTTAATGGCTGTTGACAGGGGGAGCAGAGTGGCTCGAGGTGGCGGCTGGCGTGGACAGGCAGCTGCGACATGACCATTGGGGGGACTGTCCGCTGGCACAAATGATGACCGTTTGGGTGACTCCAGGTGGCGAAATGATGATGGCTGTAGAGGAAACAGTAAGCCCAGCCCAGTGACTTGAAGCCCAAAAAGAATAGCCCAACAAAATCTCACCTGAAGCCCGGAAGCCCATTCGCGTCCACGCGTCCACGCGGACCACGGACCCGGGCCCGGCCCGGCTCGGCGCGTGTGCGCGTGTGTGGTGTGTGAGGCCTTAGGCCCATGTGAGCTTTACCATCCTCTAGGATGGACCACCCTTATAAACAAGCTAGTGCCTCTTCCCCTTATCGATTTGGGACTAAACTTAGGGAGAGATAGTAAAAGAATGGTTGAGGCCAAGATTTGATCCCTTGACCTTTACCAAAAAGGAAGCTCCATAAAATCGACCTTATTAGCCACTTGGCCGGCCGGTTTTATTTGTTAAGAGAAGTAGATAATTAAGTTATATATTATATCCAACAATCCCCCATATAATATGAAACTTATTTAAAGTAGTTGAAGATATCAAAATTTTGAAATCAAAATTTAGATTCTGGACACTGTGTAATAGGTAAAGGTACCTTTTGGGTTTGAACCCTTACTTAGTGACATTTACTTTCATCTGTGAGGACTCGATGGACTACGCCATGAAGCGGCCTCGTGATTCAGATTTCCATAAAGCACACACAGTATAGTATTAGCTGAGTTCTAAAGCGGGTTGCGCATTACGGCTGTGCGCAGGTATCTTTCATGTGTGTTTTAGGAGAACAGCCCTCTTCCCATAGTCGCGGCCCCACGACTCCATACATATATGTGATTCCTCCAAGGGTATATGCAAGGAAACACCCTACCTTGTAGGTCTTGGAATCATTAAGAGTTTAAAAGCTCATCCTAATCCCCTTGCAGATGTGAGCACTGTCACCCTAGGGATAGGAGGAAACTATCAGTGCTCCTCGAGATACCCATCCGGCTTGTTTCTACCCATTGAACCTCTTTGAGGTTGGGTTGCCACCGTTGGTATCTTCTTTATGGGCTTAATCCCATCCCCCTCGACACTTCTAGAACCACGGTTCTAGATAAACCTTTTGTTAGCTGATCAGCAAGGTTTTTCTCAGATCTGACAAATGAAAATGTTACAATATTGTGTTTTAGTTTATATCGCAATGATGTGTGTCTTACCTTAAGGTGTCTGTTCATTTTTACATCTATATTCTCTTGACTGCATTTGTCTATTGCAGCCCTACAATCACAATAAATGTAGATTGCCGGCAATGGGTGATCTCCTAAGGGAACATCCATAATTAAGTCCCTAAGCCACTCGGCTTCAGTACACGTACTGTCTAGTGCTATCATCTCGGACTCCATGGTACTTCTAGCTATCACAGTTTGCTTAGAAGATTTCCATGCAACGGCTGCACCGCCTAGAAGGAAAACAAATCCAGTGGTGGATTTGACATCTACTGAATCGCTAATCCAGTTAGCGTCGCTATACCCCTCTAGCACACTAGGATACCCACTAAAGTTTAACCCATATGTTATGGTTCCTTTAAGGTAACACATTACCCTTTCTAACGCATTCCAATGTTCTTGACTAGGGTTACTAGTGTATCTACTTAGCCTACTAACTGTATATGCTATGTCGGGTCTAGTATAGTTTGTTAAGAATCCTAGTGAACCTATGACCTGAGCATACTCTTTTTGTAAAGCTGGATTTTCAGTATTCTTTACTAAGTGAGTATGTGGGTCATAGGGGGTGGATACGGGATCACAATCAAAGTAGTAGAACTTCCTCAACACCTTCTCAACATAGTGAGCTTGAGACATCTTAATGCCTCTGCCCTCTCTGGTGATCTTGGTGTTAAGGATCATCTCTGCCTCTCCTAAATCCTTCATATCAAAGTTCTGGGATAGAAATTCTTTGACATCGTTAATGATGTTCATCCAAGTACCGAAGATGAGTATATCATCAACATACACGCATAAGATAACTATGTTGCCATCAGAGGCTCCATAGTAAACACATTCGTCGGTTTTGTTTATAACAAAACCATACGAAAGGACTACCTGGCCAAACTTCTCGTGCCATTGTTTGGGAGCTTGCTTAGGCCCATACAATGACCTAACGAGTTTACATACCATGTGCTCCTGACCAGGAACTACAAAACCCTCAGGTTGATCCATATATATCTCCTCTTCTAAATCTTCATTCAGGAAAGCGGTTTTAACATCCATCTGGTGGATGTACAATTGTGGGGGAAAATCTTTGTGCCGACCCGAAGACCTCGCCGCACCAGTCAATTGAAGGTTCGAGTCGAAGATCGTTGTTCGATCTATTGATTGAGGTTGATGCTTTCAATATGCAAACAGAGAGAGTTTGACACGAGAGATGTGATCTCGGAGTTCAGCCGAAGCCTACGTCTCCGTGCTATAGGGAGCAACCCGAATTCACTAACACTTGTATTGAAGTGATCTCGACAGGCTGAGTATCACTGAAACCACTCTGATATCTTCAAAGACAAGAAGAAGATTGAAGAGAGGAGGAAGAGAAAAAGCTGAGAAATTCCAGAGCTCTGGGTTTCTGAAAATCAGATCTCAGAACTGAAATCGGATTTTTGGATCCATTTACATTCGAAGTACTGCTATTTATAGGATTTTATGATGGCAAATGGCGGTTTCTGCTGTCGTATCTGGGGATCCTCCAGGAAAGCTGGTGGGCTCCGCTATCGTCTTCCGGGGGATTCCACAGGCCCTGGAGTCCACCAGGTAGGGCCAGTGGGTCCCGTTTGTAGTCTTTGTGGGCCCACCAGGCAGAGCTGGTGAGTCCCGCAGTAGTCTTCGTGGGCCCACCAGGTAGGGCCGGTGGGTCCCGTGGTAGTCTCTGTGGGCCCACCAGGCAGGGCTGGTGGGTCCCGCGGTTTGTAGACTTTTTTGCCAAAATTTGCACCCACAGTTACCCCCTCCAAGTTAGCTAAGAGGCTACCTTGGCTGGCTTGGATTCGTGGTGCAAAGCTAATGACCCCCTGTCAGACACGCAGAGAAGCTTTGTCGAGTGTTAGCGTTTAAAAAATAAGTTTAATCGGTCACGTTCTGACTGATCGGTCAAACATGACCGATCGGTCAAATTCAACCGGTCGAGGTTGGAGTGATCGGTCAGAAAACATAGTTTTCTGACCTATCCAGTAGAAATTCGATCGATCGGTTGAATTTGACCGATCGGTTAATTTCAACCGATCGAGGTTGGAGTGATCGGTCAGAAAACATAGTTTTCTGACCGATCCAGTAGAAATTCGACCGATCGGTTGAATTTGACCGATCGATCAAATCTGACCGATCGGTTAATTTCAATCGATCGAGGTTAGAGTGATCGGTCAGAAAATGCAGTTTTCTGACCGATCCAGTAGAAAATCGACCGATCGGATGAATTTGACCGATCGGTCAAATCTGACCGATCGGTTAAATTCAACCGGTGAAGGTTGGCGGGATCGGGCAAAAAGCCAAGTTTTTTTTTGCCTGATCCAGTAGAAAATCGACCGATCGGATGAATTTGACCGATCGGTCAAATCTGATCGATCGGTTAAATTCAACCGGTGGAGGTTGGCGGGATCGGGCAAAAAGCCAAGTTTTTTGCCTGATCCAGTAGAAAATCGACCGATCGAATGAATTTGACCAATCGGTCAAATCTGACCGATCGATTAAATTCAACCGGTCGAGGTTGGCGGGATCGGGCAAAAAGCAAAGTTTTTTGCCTGATCCAGTAGAAAATCGATCGATCGGATGAATTTGACCGATCGGTCAAATCTGACCGATCGGTTAAATTCAACCGGTCGAGGTTGGCGGGATCGGGCAAAAAGCCAAGTTTTTTGCCTGATCTAGTAGGAAATCGATCGATCGGATGAATTTGACCGATCGGTCAAATCTGACCGATCGGTTAAATTCAACCGGTCGAGGTTGGCGGGATAGGGCAAAAAGCCAAGTTTTTTGCCTGATCCAGTAGAAAATCGACCGATCGGATGAATTTGACCAATCGGTCAAATCTGACCGATCGGTTAAATTCAACCGGTCGAGGTTGGCGGGATCGGGCAAAAAGCCAAGTTTTTTGCCTGATCCAGTAGAAAAATCGACCGATCGGATGAATTTGACCGATCGGTTAAATTCAACCGGTCGAGGTTGGCCGGATCGGGCAAAAAGCACAGTTTTCTGCCTGATCCAGTAGAAAATCGACCGATCGGATGAATTTGACCGATCGATTAAATTCAACCGATCGAGGTTGGCCGGATCGGGCAAAAAGCATAGTTTTCTGCCTGATCCAGTAGAAAATTGACCGATCGGATGAATTTGACCGATCGGTCAAGTCTGACTGATCGGTTAAATTCAACCGGTCGAGGTTAACTCTCGAACCTGCCGAGTCGAGGTAGTAGAAGAGTCTGATTTTCTTCGAGGTTTTTGGGCAAAACTTTTGAGCGGCGATGGAGTTTGATTTTTCCTGCTCGAATCTTCGGTTCATCTATATCGGGGAGTCTCTTAAACCGGCGGTCCGGTTTAGACAGGCGGTTCACTCGGACCGACGGTTCGCTTGGTCCGGTGGTTCGACGCTTCGTCTGGTCCGACGGTTTGCCTGCTTTTGTGCTTGCTACGGATAGACGCCACGTGTCCCTGCAAAAATACGCGATTTGATATAGTGATGACACGTGCCCTCTCGATTTGCACGCTAATTCCCTCGGGGTATATAAGCTTCTGTGGCTGTCATTTTCGTTCCACGCTTTCAGAAATTTTTTTTCGAAGTCCAGAATCTTTGCTCTCGACTTCTTGCTTTCTGTTTTCTCTCGATCGGTCGAATGGCATCTTCTGGCAGTTCGAAGAAGAGTGCAGTCCCCTCCAAGAGGAAGGGGAAAGAGATTGTTGAAGTCTCATCCCCTCCAAAAGGTCGCGGCAAGGGCAAGGCGGTGCTCGAGGAGCTGGGTCAGTTGGGCAAAAGACACACTAGAGTTGGATTCGCTTCTGCTCCAACAAGGCCAGAGCACATCCCCAAGGCGAAGTTTGTTTTGGGCCCCTTGATGTCACTAACAGAGGAACTTGCTTACATATACAACACTGGTGGCAAGTTGACTGATGTGAAGAGGGCTAAGTGGCAGAAGCTACTCGCTTGTTTCATAGAGGGGAAGACTCGACCATCGCTCCCTGGAGTTCAGTCTGCTTTTTGGAATCGACAAGCGGACTATCTTCACGAATTTTGCCAGCAAGGAGCAAGTGATGGGGACAGTAGTCACCGTAGGTCAGTTGAACTGCGGGTTGCGTCTCCCACTGCCACCCTTCGCCGCGAGGTTGCTGAACACCTCAGGCCTCTGTCCCGGGCAGATTACTGGGAACGCTTGGAGGATTATCTACGCCTTCTACCGCATAGAGTCTGACTTCCAGAACGAGCTCGGGGAATGCTACTCTAGCATCCCTGATGGTGAAGAGGCCCGGATCGAGCTGGGGTACTTCTTCTACCATTACAAATGGGCGTTAAGGAAAGACAGCCCATTCTATAATTTGACCGGCGTGTCTGCCCTACGCCCGATCGTCGATACAGTCCCCTTCGACAAGTTATACACTGACTGGCCAATCTCGGTCTCCGGAGCATGGACGCCTCTGTCAGTACCCGAGACCCCCCGGAGTGATGTGCATAAGGAGATAAAGATATACTGCGCGGGGGGTATCTACGCCTGGCCTTCAGATCGAGTTGGTGCTATAGACAATCTGTTCTTGGAATTGACTTGCGGCACTCGATCGTGGAAGCAGTTTTCGAACTGCCCGGTCAGGTATGGCAACGCCAATCTCCTTCACCGTTTGCAGGTCCGGTATGAGGATAATGAAGTCTTGTACTCCGATTATGAGGAGGATCCTCAATCAGGCAAGATTGTCAGAAAAACCCAGTCTGAGAAGAAGTCGTACGGCGCGAGGCGACGATTGCCCTCCACGGAAGAGAAGTTGGTGATACGCCGCCAGGGCCAGGTGAAGAAGAGAAAGGTCATTGTTGAAGAGAAAAAGAAAGAAGAGGAAGAAGAAGACGAAGAAGGGCAAAAGGGAGATGAAAATAAAGATGATGATGACGATGAAGATGGAGGCAATGATGGAGACGACGATGGAGGCGATGATGATGAGGATGGTGGAGATGAGGCCGGATGATGTAGATGGGGGTGGTGAGGATAACATTCCTCCCACCCCCACTGATGGGGATGGTGGAAATGGGGGTGGTGAGGAAGAAATTCCTCCCACCCCCACTGACGGTGACAAAGGACATGGGGGTGGTGAGGAAGAAATTCCTCCCACCCCCACTGGTGGTGAAGAGGGAGGGGAAGACTCACAGCCTATCCCCATCGACGAGGCTAAGGCCCGTCGTATGGAGGAGGTGATGGACGTAGAGGGCGATGGCCACAGGGTGGTTCCCGCCTATCATTTTGAAGATTTGAAGAAGCGCCCTATGCGCCTGAAGATTAAATTCTCGGGGAGCGGTGGGGTTGGAAGCAACCCCACGCCCCTCGATCAAATACCTCCTGACGTTCCTCGTCTTGAAGGCGCGACCACAAGCGGGGGTCTAGAGGTTGAGCAACCTCCACCCCCGTCGCGCTCCCTAGCTAAGAAGTGGCTGCCATTATGGCTGGCCTAGGGCAAATGAGCGGGCAACAGGATGAAGAGGGGGTCTCACCTCCCCGGGGTGTTCCCTCTCCCATACATATGGAGAGAGAGAGCCGCGTGGGCGATGGGGCTCCCCAACTTCAGCCGGAGCCAACCCCCACCAAGGAGAAGTCGACCCCCAAGGGTAAGAGCTCCGACCGTGGGAAGGGAAAGACATCTCAAGTCGAAGCCACAGGTATCCTTACTAACTTTCTTGATTGCCTTGCCTCTGATGCTTGAAATATTCTAACTCTTTGCACTTTTGTTTGACTTGCATAGACTCCTGTTGGCACGACTTTGCTTTTGAAGGATTTGGGGGAGGTTGACATCAACCACCCAACTCCAGTGATCCGGAAGCTCTGTAATCTTCCGGGGGTCTCGATCGAAGAAGCCTTCCATAGGCTTGAAGTGGTTGTAAGTGCATCAGCTTGACTTGACTTTTGGATTGAATCTTCTGAAATATTTCTAACACTTGTTTATTCGCAGAATTCAGCGGTGCTAAAGTTTGGCACAAAGCTTTTCAAGAAGGTCGGAGAGCGAGAGGCTTCATCTGAAGTCTCTCGCCTGACGGTCGAACTAGAAGCTGCCCAAGAGGAGAAGGATAAGCTGAGGGAGCTGCTGTCTTCCAAGAAGGAGGCCTTGAAGGCCAAGATCGAGGCCCTTCGCAAGGAGAAGCTGGAGAGCAAGGGCTGGTAGAATGGTTATGAAGCTCGGGGTCATAAGCTCGAGTCTTTAAAGAATCGATTCTTCAAGATCGAGACCTTGTCCTACGATCGCACAATTAAGAATAAGGAGCTGAAGAAGCAACTTGCTGCAAGGGATGCAGCCCTTGCTGCTAAGGAAGCCGCTTTTGCTGCCAAGGAGGAGGCTCTTAAAAAGGAGTTAGAGCATATGCGCACTGAATGCACGAGTTACAGGGAGACGGCCGAGAAGGCGGTGGAAGCACTCAGGGTCCATGCTAGCAGTGTCCGATCTTCCAAGGCTTCTGTGGCGAGTAAAGCTCGCGGTGGATCTGAAGGAGAGAAGTCGCGCACTCCCAGTGTGGCTAAATCCTGATGTATTTCTACCTTCTTTTTTGTTGTTGCATTTGTAAACTCTTCACACAAAAGCTCACTCTTGTACTTGATTCTTTTTTATAATGAAGATATCTTTTTGGTTATTTGAAATTGAATGTCTGGTATCGAATTCTTTGAATGTTGAGTTCTGGAATATTTGAATATACATACACTTTGAATGTAAGGGGCCAAGTCACAACTTGATCATCCGAACTGGTTAAGTAACTTGAAAATTGAACTTGAATTCGTTTAACATTTATATGTGAGGGGTTGAGTCGCAACTCATACACCCAAACCTGTTAGACGATATCAAAATCGATTGAAATTGAAGATCGAAATTGAAGGTCAGTTTAACATTTGTAAGTAAGGGGTAGTGTCGCAACACAAACTCCCAAACCTGTTAAACCGACCAGTGACTTGAAGGTTGCTATGCATGACAACCCGAAACCGTTCTAACATTTGACCGTAAGGGGTCGAGTCGCAACTCAAGCACCCAAACTTGTTAAACGACTTTGTAATTTGAATATAGATAATTTGAAGCTGCTTCAGAACTTGAATTGAGAGCTGAGTATTTGAACATTGAAAGAGAACTTTATTCATCATGGAATTTACATCATGGATAGAACAATTTGAGATGCCTAGCATTCCAAGCCCGTGGCAGTCTTTCTCCTTCTGGTGAAATCAGCCGGTAAGACCCTTTGCCTCCTACTGATTCCACAATGTAGGGTCCTTCCCAGTTGGGAGCTAGTTTCCCGCTGCTGTGCTCCTTTGTGTTGTAAAAAACTGCTCTGAGGACTAGACTGCCAATTGGGAACTGTCTTTTGTAAACCTTCTGATCGTAGGCTCGTTTGATCTTCTGTTGATACTTGGCCATTCGAAGGGATGCTTGATCCCGTAGTTCTTCAGAAAAGTCCAAATCATCGACTCGAAGCTCTTCATTGATCCCTTCTTCAACTGCCCTGGTCTTCAGAGTATTTGATATATTTTCTGTTGGGAGTACTGCTTCCAATCCATATGTCAGACGAAAGGGTGAGAACACTGTTGATCTTCTCGGAGTTGTGCGATATCCCCAAAGAACTTCAGGTAGGACTTGTTCCCATAATCCTTTCTTGTCGTTAAGTTTCTTCTTGAGTATACCAAGAATAGCTCTATTGGAGGCTTCAGCTTGGCCATTACATTGAGGATATCTTAGAGTTGAATAAAAGAGCTTGATTCTGTTGTTCAGGCAGAACTCCCGAAACTTGTCGGAGTCAAATTGAGCCCCATTGTCAGCAACAAGAACTTGAGGTGTGCCAAACCTTGAGAAGATGTTGTGTCGAATGAACTTGATCACTTCATCATCGGTCTCTCGGAAGAGTGGCACAGCTTCGACCCATTTGGTGAAGTAATCTGTGGTCAGTAGTAGATACTTCTTCTTGCTCGGAGTTAGAGGAAAGGGACCCAAGAAGTCCAACCCCCATTGATGGAAAGGCCACGGACTTGACAGTTGGTGAAGCTCATCTGCAGAGAGATGGATAGCCCGGGCGTGCTTTTGGCATGGCTCGCACTTTTGAACCACTTGGTGAGCATCCCTTGCAATTGTTGGCCAGTAGTAACCTTGTAGTTTCGTCTTGGCTTCAAGGGATCTTCCTCCCGAATGATTTCCGCAGGCTCTAGAGTGGATATCAATCAGGATTATTTTTGCTTGTTCAGGGCCAATGCACTTGAGCAACATCTCGTTGTGAGACTTGAAATATAGATCTTCTCCTTGAGTGATATAGCTTGGAAGTTTTCTTTGAAGTCTTTGGGCTTGATTTGGATCTTCGGGCATTTTACTATGTTTGAAGAAGTCGAAGATTGGTTGTCTCCAATCCTCAAGCTCATTTGAAGTGATAAGGTTCGAGGCAAATTGTACTTCACCCCCAGATCTTTTTGTAATAGCAATGATCTGTTATTCGGGGTTGGTCATGGGCACTTCTTGATAATCGATTTGTATTTGCCTTCCTCCGAGTGAGCCTCCAAGAATTGAGGCAGTATTGGCTAAGGCATCTGCTTCTCGATTCTCTGCTCTTGGGATTTGAACGAATTCAGCATTAGTAAAACGTTGTTGAAGACGTCGTACTAAGGCCAAGTAGAGTTGCATTATTTCCTCATGAGCTGTGTACTCTCTATTGATTTGCCTTATAATCAGCTGGGAATCGCTGTAGACGATGATTCGATCTACCCCCAGGGATTCAGCCATTTCGAGTCCGGAAATGAGTGCTTCGTATTCAGCTTCGTTGTTGGTGGCATTGAACCCGAGGAGAGTGGCCTTCTGGAGATGATCAAGTTCGGGGGATACCAAGACTATCCCAGTTCCCGAACCGATCGCACTTGAAGCTCCATCAGTATAAAGCTTCCATGGAGGAGTTATGGTAATAGCCTCAAGGCTTGGATCGGTTTTTGTAACTGGATTGAGCGGAGGATCAGCTTCATCTTCGAGGTGCATATCGACATCTTCTTTCCAGGTTATGGGGTCTTCAACTGGAAAGCCAGCTAGAAAATCAGCAATTGCCTGACCCTTGATTGAGGTGCGAGGTTCGAATTGAATCCCCAGAGCACTCATTTCGATCACCCATTTGGTCATTCGATCCGCTCGACCAGCTTTGTCAACGATATATTTGAGAGGGTGTTCTGAAACGACAGTGATCTGATGAGAGACAAAGTAGGGTTGGAGGCGACGTGATGTAGTGAGCAAGGCCAGAATGACCCTCTTAGTTTTTGAGTAACGAGTTTCAGCCGGAAGAAGAGTATGGCTGATGTAGTAGACCGGATGCTCGATGCCTTCTCTTCTGCTGACTAAGACTGCACTGATTGCTTGATCGGTGACAGCGAGATAGAGCCCTAGATATTCTTTTGGAAGTGGAGCGGTCAGGATAAGAACTTGCACCAGATATTTCTTGATGCCTTGAAAAGCTTCTTCGCAAGTTGGACTCCATCCGGATGTATCCGCCTTTCGTAGCTTGTCGAAGAGCGGTTTGCACTTGTCGAAAAACTTCGAGATGAACCGATTGAGGGCAGCAAGTCTTCCAGTGAGACGTTGCACTTCCTTCCGATTGGTAGGTGATGACATATCAAGGATGGCTCGAATTTGGTCGGGGTTGGCTTCAATGCCCCTCCTGGTCACAAGGTGACCCAAGAATTTCCCCGATTGAACTCCGAAAGCACACTTGGCTGGATTGAGCTTCATACGATACTTTCGAAAGATTTGAAAGGTTTCCGCCAGATCGGATAGATGTTTTCCTCGAGTGGAGCTCTTTGTGAGGAGATCGTCGACGTAGATTTCGACGTTACGGCCGATCTGATCTTCGAACATCTTTGTGACTAACCTTTGATAGGTAGAACCAGCATTTTTGAGGCCGAATGGCATTACATTATAACAGTAGAGACCTCTGCTAGTCACAAAGCATGTCTTCTTTTGATCATCAGAGTGAAGCGGAATTTGATTGTACCCAGAGTATCAATCCATGAAAGATAACAGCTCGTGGCCAGCAGTGGCGTCGATGAGCCTGTCTATTCTTGGCATGGGGAATGGATCTTTGGGACAAGCATTGTTGAGGTTGGTGAAGTCGATGCACACTCTGACCTTCCCGTTCTTCTTTGGGACAGCAACTATATTGGAGATCCGTAGGGTATTCTACTTCACGGATGAAGCCTGCTGCGAGTAGCTTACTGATCTCTTCTTGAACAGCAATTTGTAGTTCTGGTCGGATTGTGCGTGGTTTTTGCTTGACAGGCTTCACTTCTTCTTTGATTGCTAGGCGATGGCAAGCGTCATCTGGATTGATCCCAGGCATATCTTCGAAGCACCATGCGAAGACGTCGATGTTGGACCGAAGGAAGGATACCATGTCTCGCGCGTCTGCGTCGCTGAGACCGGTACCGATGAATGTTTGTCGAGAGAGATTTCTGTGGGGGAAAATCTTCGTGCCAACCCGAAGACTTCGCAGCACCAGTCAATTGAGGTTTGAATTAAAGATCGTTGTTCGATCTGTTGATTGGAATTGCCGTTCTCAATGCACAAACAGAGAGAGACGCAATCAGAGAGAAGGTTAACACAATGTATGATCTCGGAGTTCAGCCGAAGCCTACGTCTCCGTGCTATAGGGAGCAACCCGAATTCACTAACACTTTGCTCAAAGTGACCTCGACAGGCCGAGTGTCACTGGTCTCTTCGACTTCTTTCAATACAAGAAGAGGATCGAAGAGATTTGAAGGATTGAAAGCGGGCTATCTCATAACTCTGGTTTTGAAATGGATATCAACTGATGGCACTGATCTATTTTTAGGATTTGGTTTTTGGTTCTGGAATTTGGGTTTTTGCTCTGGATTTTGGAACTGAGATCTGGAATCTGATCCTTTTACATTCAAAGGTTCTGCTATTTATAGAATTCCCGGGGAGGAATTCCGAGGTAAATGGCGGTTTCTGCTGCCGTATCTGGGGATCCTCCAGGTAAAGCTGGTGGGTCCCGCTGCCGTCTCCTGGGGGATTCCACAGGCTCTTGAGCTCATCAGGCAGGGCCGGTGGGTCCCACGATACTCTTCGTGGGCCTACCAGGCGGGGCTGGTGGGTCCCGCTGTAGTCCTCGGGGGCATACCAGGCAGGGCCGGTGGGTCCCGCTGTTTTGCAGACTTCTTGCCAAAATTTGTACCCACAGTTACCCCCTCCAAGTTAGCTAGAGGTCATTCTGGCTGGCTTGGATTCTTGATGCAAAATTATCAACCCCCTGTCACGAAAAAATATGAAGAAGCTCGTCGAGTGTTAGCGTCAAAAGGACTGATCGGTCAAAGTTGATCGATCGGTCAAAGTTGACCGATCGGTTAAAGTTGACCGATCGGTCAAAGTTGACCGATCGGTTAAAATCAACCGGTCAAGGTTAGAGTGATCGGGCAAAAAACCAAGTTTTTTGCCCGATCCAGTAGAAAATCGACCGATCAGTTGATTTTGACCGATCGGTCATGTTTGACCGATCGATTAAAATCAATCGATCAATGTTGGAGTGATCGGGCAAAAAACCAAGTTTTTTGCTCGATCCAGTAGAAAATCGACTGATCGGTTGATTTTGACCGATCGGTCATGTTTGACCGATCGGTTAAAATCAACCGGTCTAGGTTGGGGTGATCGGGCGAAAAACCAAGTTTTTTGCCTGATCCAGTAGAAAATCGACCGATTGGTTGATTTTGACCGATCGGTCATGTTTGACCGATCGGTTAAAATCAACCGGTCAAGGTTGGGGTGATCGGGCGAAAAACCAAGTTTTTTGCCCGATCCAGTAGAAAATCGACCAATCGGTTGATTTTGACCGATCGGTTAAAATCAACCGATCAAGGTTGGGGTGATCGGGCAAAAAACCAAGTTTTTTGCCCGATCCAGTAGAAAATCGACCAATCGGTTGATTTTGACCGATCGGTTAAAATCAACCGATCAAGGTTGGGGTGATCGGGCAAAAAACCAAGTTTTTTGCCCGATACAGTAGAAAATCGACCGATCGATTGATTTTGACCGATCAGTCATGTTTGACCGATCGGTTAAAATCAACCGGTCAAGGTTGGGGTGATCGGGCAAAAAACCAAGTTTTTTGCCCGATACAGTAGAAAATCGACCGATCGGTTGATTTTGACCGATCGGTCATGTTTGACCGATCGGTTAAAATCAACCGGTCAAGGTAAGAGTGAACCTGCCAAACGAGTAGTCTTCAAATGGCGATGGAAGTCGAGTTGATATGGAATTTGAAGTGACGCCAGCTTCGCTATTTCGATAGAATCGGTGGTTCACTTGGACCGGTGGTTCTCTTAGACCGGCGGTTCAGCCGGTACGACGCTTCGGCTGGCACCGACGGTTCGCCTGGTTTTACGCTTGCTATGGATTGATGCCACGTGTCCCTGGTAAAAACACGGGATTTGTTCTGGTGATGACACATGTCTTCTCGAACTGTGCGACGGTTTACCCTGGGTATATATGCTTCTTTGGGTTTCATTTTTACTTCGCGCTTCCAGAATTTTTCAAACTCCAGATTTTTTCCTCACGATTTCTTGTTCTCTGCTCCTCACCCGATCAATCGAAATGGCTTCATCCGGTAGCACGAAGAAGTCGAGCGTGGTTCCCTCAAAGAGGAAGGGGAAGGAGATTGCTGAAGTTTCATCAAGTCCGAAGGGTCGTGGCAAGGGCAAGGCTGAGCTTGTCGAGCTAGGTCAATTGGGCAAAAGGCACACGGGAGTTGGATTTGCTTCAGCACCATCAAGGCCAGAGCACATCCCCAAGGTGAGATCTGTCCTTGGTCCTCTGACGTCGCTCACTGAGGAACCTACATACATGTACAACGTTGGTGGGAAACTCACAGACTCGAAGAGGGCGAAGTGGCAGACATTGCTGTCTTGCTTTACAGAGGGGAAGGTTCGTCCATCACTCCCCGGGGTTTTGTCCGCCTTTGGCATCGATAAGCGGACAGTTTTTGTGAATGTTGCCAGCATGGAACAGGTGATGGGGACAGTGGTCACAATAGGCCAGTTGAACTGCGGACTGCACCTTCCACTTCTGCCGTTTGCCGCGAGGCTTCTGAATACGTCTGGGCTTTGTCCTGGCCAGATCTCCAGGAATGCTTGGAGGATTATCTACGCTTTCTGCTGCGTAGAATCTGACTTCCAGAAGAAACTCAGGGAGTGCTATTCCAGCATCCCTGAGGGTGAAGTGGCCAGGATCGAGTTAGGGTATTTCTTTTACCACTACAGATGGGCTTCGAGGAAAGACAGTCCGTTTTTCAACTTGACAGGTGTATGCGCCTTACGCCCGATCATCGACACTGTCCCTTCGGACAAGCTCTACACCGATTGGCCAATTTCGGTTTCCGGTGCATGGACCCCTCTCTCAGTGCCCGAGACCCCCCGGCACGACTTGAACAAAGAGATCAAGATGTACTACACGGGAGGAGCCTTTGCTTGGCCTTCAGAGCGAGTTGGCGCCATCGACAACTTGTTCTTGGAATTGATGTGCGGTACTAGATCCTGGAAGCAATTTTTTAACTGCCCGGTCAGGTATGGCAACGCCAATCTCCTCCATCGACTTCAGGTCCGGTATGAAGATAATGAAGTCCTGTATTCTGATTATGAGGAGGATCCTCAATCCGGCAAGATCACCAGAAAAATCCGGGTTGAAAAGAAGGCATATCGTGCAAGGCGTCGATTGCCCACTACGGAAGAGAAGTTGGTAATCCAACGGGGCCCGGCGAAGAAGAAGAGAAAGATCTTTGTAGAGGAGGAGAAGGAAAAGAAGAAGGAAGAAGAGAAGAAGAAAGACGAAGAAGAAGAAGAAGAGGAAGATGAAGAAGGTGGAGAAGAGGGAGGTGAAGAAGGTGGAGAAGAGGGAGGTAAAGAAGGTGGAGAAGAGGGAGGTGATGATGACGAAGAGGATGGAGATAATGACGAAGATGATGATGAAGATGATGACGGGGGAGACCAGGGGGGTGATGAGATTCCTCCCACCCCCACTGGAGGCGATGGACATGGGGGTGGTGGGAAAGAAATTCCTCCCACCCCCATAGGAGGTGATGGACATGGGGGTGGTGGGGAAGAAATTCCTCCCACCCCCACTGATGGAGAAGAGGACTCGGAGCCCATCCCCATAGACGAGGCTAAGGCCCGTCGTATGGAGGGGGTGTTGGATGCAGAGGGTGATGGCCGGAAGGTGCAGTCCGTTTATCACTTTGAAGAGTTGAAGAAGCGCCCGGTGCGCCTGAAGATCCGATTTTCGGGGAGTGGTGGGGTTGGAAGCAACCCTACGCCCCTCGACCAAATACCCCCAGATGTACCTCGTCTCGAAGGCCCCGACTACAAGCGGGGGTTTGGAGGTTGAACAACCTCCACCCCCGTCGCGCTCTCTGGCTGAAGAAGTGGCTGCTCTCATGGCGGGGCTCGACCAATCAAACGAGCAGCAAGATGAAGGGGGGGTCTCACCTCCCCGGGGTGCTCCTTCTCCTGTACATATGGAGAGGGAGAGCCGCATGGGCGATGGGGCTCTTCAACCTCAGCCTGAGCCAACCCCCACCAAGGAGAAGTCGACCACCCAGGGTAAGAGCTTCGACCTTGGGAAGAGAAAGGCTCCTCGAGTCGATGCCTCAGGTATTCAGACTAACTCGCCATCTTGATTGTTTTGTCTTTGAAGTCTGAAATTATTCTAACTCTTTGAATTTGTTGATTGTAGGTACGCCTGCTGGCACGACTCAGAATATGAAGAATTTGGGTGAGGTTGACATCAACCACCCAACTAGTGTGATTCGGAAGCTCTGCAACCTTCCAGATGCTACTCTGGATGAAGCCTTTGACAGGCTTGAAGTAGTGGCACTACAAGAAAGAGGGTCTTTACCGACGGACATTTTTATCACCGTCGGTAATAATACACTTTTTACCGACGGTGACTATAATATCCGTCGGTATTATAACTTCAATTTTTTTAAAATTTTTTGCACATTTATTACCGACGGTCAAATAGATTTCGTCGGTAAAACGATTTATACCGACGGTATATATATGTCCCGTCGGTAATATACTTTATACCGACAGCTACATAAATACCGTCGGTAAAATGTCACGACGAAACTCAGGGTAAAAATCGAGCATCTGGAAAAAAATGTGACCCTGAGTTTCGTCGGCGAGTTTTACCGACGGACTTTATATATCCGTCGGTATAACTAATTATACCGACGGAAATTTTATGGCCGTCGGCACGATACCGACGGTAATTAAATATCCGTCGGTAAAATTGTCCCGACGAAACTCAGGGTAAAAACCGAGCCTCTGGAAAAAATGGAACCCTGAGTTTCGTCGATGATTTGTACCGACGGACGTTATATTTCCGTCGGTATAACTAATTATACCGACGGAAATTATATGTCCGTCGGTACGATACCGACGGTAAATAAATATCCGTCGGTAAAATTGTCCCGACGAAACTCAGGGTGAAACCCGAGCCTCTGGAAAAAAATTGGAACCCTGAGTTTCGTTGCTGATTTTTACCGACGGAAATTATACTACCGTCGGTATAAAGTAATTATACCGACGGAACTTATAAGTTCCGTCGGTAAAAACCCGTCTACTTTACCTAACAGCCACCCCGTTTCTTTTTCTGTTTCGACCGAATCCGGCGCCCCTCTCTGAATCTCTCTCTCTCTCTCTCACCGATCGACCCGACCCGTCCGGCGACCCCGTCCCCCTCCGGCAGCCGCGCGATCCCCTCCGGCCACCCATCCCCCTCCCGGCCACCCATCCCCCTCCCGACCTCCGCCCCTCCCCGGCCTCCCGACCCTCTCTCTCTCTCTCCCCGGCCTCCTCCCCCCCTCCCCGGCCTCCCTAGCCTTCCCTCTCTCTCTCTACTTCCTCCCCTCACCTCTCTCTCTCTCTCTCGATCTAAACCCCCCCCTCCGGCCGGCCACCCATTCCCTCCCTTGCACCTCCGGCCACCCCTCCCCTTTCTCGCGCCACCGACTGCGACACCAATGCTCCTCCTCCTTCTCGAGGCCTGCCGACCATCGCTGGTGAGCTCCTTCTCCTCCTCCCTTTCCCCCTTAGGTTAATTTGTTCCAAATTGTATACTAAAGTTTGAAATGTTATCTTATCAAAATTGCATACTAATTTTGTCATCTACGTACTGAATTCCCTTATGAAAATTGCATACTTATTTGATAATTTTTATCTTATCAAAACTGAATTGAATAGGGGGAATCGAATGGGAATGTATCCATTCATACGATTCAATCATATGAGTTATTATCATACGATTCATATGAGTTATTCCAATTTATTCATATGAGTAATTTTTATCTTATCAAAACTGGTTAATTCCCTCATTTGGTAATTTTTACACTGTTTTAAAACTCGCCGAGTCGACTCGAAACTCGGCCGAGTCGACTCGACTCGGCTGAGTTTCGATCCGACTCGGTCCAAAACTCGAGTTTCGATCCGACTCGGCTGAGTTTCGATCCGACTCGAGTTTTGTCGGGTTTTAGCCGAGTTGTCGTGTCTACTCGACTCATTAAGGTTTCGAGTCGAATCGAGTTTTCGTGTTTTAATACATTGATTTTTATCCTATCAAAACTGAATTGAATGGGGGAATGGGGGGCAAAATGTAGTTTTTAGACTAGGATGAGCGTCGGTTTTGTCGGTCGGTTTCGGTGTGGGTTTTG
Organism: Chamaelirium japonicum; assembly: GCA_947650365.1. Classification (NCBI taxonomy): domain Eukaryota; kingdom Viridiplantae; phylum Streptophyta; class Magnoliopsida; order Liliales; family Melanthiaceae; genus Chamaelirium; species Chamaelirium japonicum. The sequence goes on from OX393558.1 coordinate 3,110,621, forward strand.
TCGGTTATATTTTTTTTCGGTTTACGAAAAATCAAAACCGAAACCGAAACCGAAACTGAAACCGAAACCGAAACCGAAATGGTCGGTTTTTGTCGGTTCGGTGTGATATGAGGTATGCTAAAGCCATAAATCTACTCGAGCGACAGAGAGAACCGTCAGACCCCAAGTGTTTACTTGATGAGGCTCCCTGACTTGTTGACTTACTGTCGCATAACTCTGGTGCTATGCCTAGCATTCGAACTATCAGCAGTTCAAATGCTGGCCAGCAACCCTAGGTTTACTATGTGACTAGTCTACTCATCATAATACACTCATCCATTAGGGATGTGGATGCCCTGTAGAAGTTTTGGTTCGGTGTTCCATACCCGGGAACCGAAACCGAAATTGTGCGGAGTCTTATAACATTGTTTGAAATTATATGTCAGGTGTTGTATAGCCAGATAGACGAAGATGTCTTCGATCGATAAGAGTTGGATGCGTAATTCGAATCGCATGAGCCAAGAGTACAGAGAAGGAGTCAGGAAATTTTTGGATTTTGCTTTTGAGCGTCTTGCACCGCTTGATGGAAAAATTGTGTGTCCCTGTATAGACTGCGGAAGGGTGACTAGGAAGGTTCGAGAGAAATGTGAGGTTGATCTGGTAATGCGTGGCGTTGACATTAGCTATACCCGTTGGTTCTCGCACGGTGAGGAGCTAGATGCAGTCCCCATGGCAGCTCACGGTGAAACTTCAAACACAGTGATCGCTGATGATAATATTAATACAGACGATGACGATGACATGCAGGGTATGATACATGATTTGCAAGGTGGAATAGGCACGGAAACACCGTCAGGTGATCAGCCCAATATCAAAGCGGACAAGTTCTACAGATTGCTTAAAGATACCGAACAACCTCTATACCCGGGGTGTGAGAAGTTTTCAAAACTCTCTTTCACTGTAAAGCTTCTTCATTTGAAGTGCCTCAATGGTTGGAGTAATAAGTCATTTAATATATTGGTAAAGTTGCTGAAAGAGGCTTTTCCTATAGGTGAGACAGTACCGAAATCATTCTACGAGGCGAAGAAGACAATTAAAGATCTCGGTCTGGGTTATGAGAAAATTGATGCATGCGTGAACGATTGTATGTTGTACCGGAAAGAGTACGAACATGCGCGGTCATGCCACATATGCGGAGCAACGAGATATAAAGAGACGGATGCCGAGTCTAGTACCAGTCGAAGAAATAAAAATATATATGCAAAGGTTCTCCTATACTTCCCGCTCAGGGACAGGCTTCAGAGGTTGTTTATGTCATCGAAGACTACTGAGCACATGAGGTGGCATGCACGAGAACGTACAGATGACGGGATTATGAGACATCCGGCCGACTCTCTGACGTGGAAAGATTTTGATTATACCTATCCTGAATTCGCATGTGAAGTTCGCAACGTCAGGTTAGGGCTTGCTAGCGATGGCTTCAATCCCTTTGGGAATATGAGTGTGTCGTACAGCATTTGGCCAGTTGTCCTAGTTCCATACAATTTGCCTCCCTGGATGTGCTTAAAAAAGCCATACACAATGCTCTCCTTGCTCATTCCCGGACCCAGGTCGCCTGGTAATGATATTGACGTTTACTTGCAGCCGTTGATTGAGGAGTTGAACGAGTTATGGGAAGTTGGGGCCGATACGTATGATGCCTCATTGCGCCAGAATTTTCGGATGCATGCGGCACTTCTATGGACCATCAACGATTTTCCTGCATATGCCAACTTATCCGGGTGAAGTACTAAAGGAAAATTGGCATGCCCTACATGCAATAAGGAGACAGATTCATTACGGTTGAAGAACGGAGGCAAGTTCTGTTATATGGGCCATCGAAGATTCCTTGTTGACGGCCATAAGTGGAGGCAGAACAAAAGAGCTTTCAACGGCAAGAAGGAACTTGCAAAGGCCCCGGAGCAGCTTTCGGGGGTAGAAGTCTTGTGCGAATTGGATCAGCTTGATGCCGTGGCACTTGGAAAAGGTAAAAAGAAGAGAACGCATGAAGATTCTATGCGTGAGCATAACTGGAAGAAGAAGAGTATTTTCTTTAAACTACCGTACTGGAGCAGCCTACTCTTGCGGCATAACTTGGATGTCATGCATATCGAGAAAAATGTGTATGACAACATTATAGGAACACTGCTGAATCTCGACGGTAAGATGAAGGATAATCTTAAATCTCGTCTCGATCTTAAGGAGTTGGGCATCCGAAAATCACTTCATCCCCAAGAGATTGGGGATAAGTATGTGTTGCCAGTTACATGCTACACCATGAGCTCACAGCAAAAGGCAGCCTTATGTGTATTCCTACGGTCTGTGAAAACACCAGACGGTTATTCTTCGAATATCGCACGATGCATGCAAGAGAACGGCCGGAAGTTATCTGGATTAAAGAGCCACGATTGTCATGTTCTTATGCAGCGATTGTTATCTCTTGCTATACGTGGGAATTTAACCGAACAGGTGTCCGGTCCGTTAATTGAGCTCAGCACTTTTTTCAGACAGTTGTGCTCGAAGGTACTTAGAGTGGACCAACTTGAACAGATGGAGAGGGATATTGCGCTCACATTGTGCAAGTTAGAGATGATATTTCCACCTTCCTTCTTTGATGTCATGGTGCATTTGACCGTTCACTTGGCAAATGAGGCCAAACTCGGCGGCCTAGTTCATTACCGGTGGATGTATTTTATCGATAGGTAATCGTCTCGTCTCATTCGCATAATGTATTTGATCGTTCTTGATATATTCATCCAAATATTTTTTTCTCAAATTAGGTACTTGCGAATATTGAAATCATATGTTCGTAATAAAAGTCATCCGGAGGGATCAATTGCTGAAGGATACCTAGCAGAAGAATGTCTAACATTCTGCTCAAGATACCTACATGGTATAGACACGCGATTCAATCAACTTGAGCGAAACTATGACGGTGGTCCAATAGACTTCGATGGGGGTCTGTCTATATTTGCCGAAATGGGTAGACCTGTAGGAGGAGGCAAAACCCGTTGATTGTCTGTAGATGAGATTCAACAGGCACATATGTATGTGTTGCGCCAATGTGATGAAGTGTGGCCATTCATTGAGCAAGCATTTTACGATCATTTACTCATTCTTTTAGTCCATTCATTAAGTATATGTGCTAATTATAATCTAATTCATAACCGGTAAAACAGGAAGCATAAAGCCATCATTAATAATTGGGGTACTCGAAATGCTCTCCAAATTCATGATCGTGAATTCCCATCGTGGTTCGAGAAACACGTAAGTATTCACATCATTACTGAATTTCATTGACATCCATTACCGAACAATAATTATGTGTTCATATCATGAATGTCATGTGGTTATTATAGGCACAGGAGCTGCACGACAACCACGATCCGCTGATGAATAAGGATCTCTGGCGCTTATCTTGTAGTCCTTTGCAAGATGCAATATCGTACGATGGTTATATCGTGAACGATTATAGATTTCGGACGAAAGATAGTGAAAAATCACGAAGAACCCAAAATAGTGGGGTTGTCGTCAACGGTGAGCAAGAAGAATTAGAAAATATCGACTTCTACGGCGTCCTCAACGAGATTCTCGAGATTAAATTCCTTGGCCAAAATCGGATCGTATTATTCAAATGTGATTGGTATGATGTTAATAATCACGGGACTGGTTATAATGTCGACAAATATGGTTTTATCAGCATCAACACTGGCAAGAGATTGAATACCCAATATGAAGATCCATTCATTCTTGCCTCTCAAGCGCAACAGATATTTTATGCACCGGATAATACCTCTCCAGGTTGGCAAATTGTAGTCAGGTCACCACCCAGAGATTTTTATGACATGGGAGACAAGGACGCGGGGGTCGTCGATGATGATTTGGATGTATACCAGAATGATGAGATAATCATAGTCGACGCAGTGCACGACGAAAATGAAGATGTAGACAATATAAACTGGACAGCGAATGTAGATCAAATAATAGAAGAGGGAAGCGATAAGAGTGACAGAGATGAGACAGAAAATGACTAGACCGTATGTAAATCAAATTGTTTCATATTTAAATCAAATTGTTTCATATATAAATCATATTGTTTCATATGTATATCATATTGTTTCATATGTAAATCATACCGTTTCATCGATTCATATGTAAATCATATCGTTTCATATGTAAATCATACCGTTTCACCGATTTACGATCTGATCGATTCACCGATTTAGAGTCTAAGTGTTGGAAAATCATAAGTTAGCGTGTTTCGGATATGAAATAGGTTTGGATTCGATCGGATCGTCATTGGATCGGCATCCGATAATTCGAACTTGGAATTATTTCGTATTTCGGACTTGCGAGCGGGTTCTAATTGGATATTTGACCAATTTACGATCCGATTCACGGATTTAGAGTCTAAGTGTTGGAAAATCATAACTTAGCGTGTTTCAGATATGAAATAGGTTTGGATTCGATCGGATCATCATCGGATCGGCATCCGATAATTTGAACTTGGAATTATTCCGTATTTCGGACTTGCGAGCGAGTTCTAATTGGATATTTGACCAATTTACGCTCCGATTCACCGATTTAGAGTCTAAGTGTTGGAAAATCATAAGTTAGCGTATTTCGGATATAAAATAGGTTTGGATTCGATCGGATCGTCATCGGATCGGCATCCGATAATTTGAAGTTGGAATTATTCCGTATTTCGGACTTGCGAGCGAGTTATAATTGGATATTTGACCAATTTACGCTCCGATTCACCGATTTAGAGTCTAAGTATTGGAAAATCATAAGTTAGCATGTTTCGGATATGAAATAGGTTTGGATTCGATCGGATCGGCATCGGATCGGCATCCGATAATTCGAACTTGGAATTATATTCCGTATTTCGGACTTGCGAGCGGGTTCTAATTGGATATTTGACCAATTTACGATCCGATTCACCAATTTAGAGTCTAAGTGTTGGAAAATCATAAGTTAGCATGTTTCGGATATGAAATAGGTTTGGATTCGATTCGATCGTCATCGGATCGGTATCCGATAATTCGAACTTGGAATTATATTCCGTATTTCGGACTTGTGAGCGGGTTCTAATTGGATATTTGACCAATTTACGATCCGATTAACCGATTTAGAGTCTAAGTGTTGGAAAATCATAAGTTAGCGTGTTTCGGATATGAAATAGGTTTGGATTCGATCCGATCGTTATCTGATCGGCATCCGATAATTCGAACTTGGAATTATATTCCGTATTTCGGACTTGCGAGCGAGTTATAATTGGATATTTGACCAATTATAACTGTTTCATATGTAAATCATACCGTTTCATATGTAAATCAAACTGTTTTATATTGTTTCATAAATCATACTGTTTCATATGTAAATCAAACTGTTTCATATATATTGTTTCATATGTAAATCATACTATTTCATATGTAAATCAAACTGTTTCATATGTAAATCTTACTGTTTCATATGTAAATTAAACTGTTTCAGATGGCATCACGGTCATATATTCGTAGAGGCAGAGGCAGGGGTGGGGTAGCTCGGAGCGCTCCGGCTGCCACCCCAGGGTCTGAGGCTGAGCCGTCCGGATCTGGTAGTGTTGTTCCTCTCTCCACACCAGCTCCTGATGTGGTCGCAGCCTCCGGAGCTTCGAGCAGTGCTCAGCACTCGGCTACAGCGTCTACGCCCACAGGTAATGTTTAGATCTAAAGTTTTATACATATTGTAAATACTTCCTTAGTACTGATGTATATTTTATTTGCAGGGTCGAGGATCACCAGGCACGTAGGCGACCGGGGCGTGACGACGGCCCGGCGCTTGTCAGCCTTACGCGAGCCGCTTTCCCTACAGTGGAGCGGCATGACCTTTGTGGGCGAGCACGCTTCTGACGCCGCCACGTGGGTCGACATTATAGTACGGGAGGAGAGGAATGCCCCGATTGTGGGGTTAAGGGGGTGGAAGAACATTGATGCATCCTATAAGGAGAGGATATATCAGTAGTTTTTGGTACGTTAGTTTCATTAAAGTATTTTAGAATAATATCGTACTTCTTTATAATTTGATTTGATAAAATGACTTGTTTCTAAATTGATTTTACAGGAGAAATTTAAATGGGAGAACATGGAAACCGACACCCATCGGGAGGACTTATGGAAGATGATGGGTGAGCGGTACAGGGATTACCATCACGAGCTCTACCAGCTCTACGGTTACTTGGTCGGCCAGCCGGCTGAGGAGGTACAGGCTGCGGTCGGGACGAGAGACGTGCCACCGCTACACATTCTACAGTTTTTGGTCGCTCACTGGGTCACCCCTAGCTTTCAGGTATAATTATAATTTTGTTGATTCGTACTTGTTTTAATATTATACAAAAAATTTGTATTGATGTTTCAAAATTTAATCGATTGACACAGAGGAAATCTGTTATAGGCAAGCAGAATAGAAATGCCTCGACGACACCTGCTCCAGTGAAGGGGAGGACCTCCATGCCCCAGCTTGCCCAGCAGCTGGTAAATGATACAAACATTGTTATTATTTAAAGCTCTATACATGTTATATTAACTCATCTATTTATTTTATATGTCCAACAGACACAGTCCTTGGGCCACGAGCCTAATAGGATTGACCTTTTTGAGGCCTCTAGGAGGCGGCGTATCGATGGGGCATTTCTGGACGACAGGGTTGCCTCGCAAGTGGTAAGTAATTAAATTATTGTTAATATATTCTTATACATATGCCATAAAATATCATTGAATATCATTGGTTGTTTTTATATGCTCCTCCTCCAGCTCAGTATCTGTCGACTCAGCGATGGATACTGTGCTGAGACCTGCCACGCACGGCCGTGTCCTCTGTACGGGCCTTGGAGTCACGCCCTCTTCCTACTTTGGACGAGAGGGTATGCGCTCGAGGGCACGGGACACCCAGACCGGTGCTATCACTTAGCTGCAGTCTACGCTAGACGCGGAGCGAGAGCAGAGGTAGGCCCTCGAGCAGAGGATTGAGGCGGAGCGAGAGCAGAGGCAGGCCCTCGAGCAGAGGATTGAGGCGGAGAAGAAGGCCCTCGATGAGGAAAGAGAAGCTCGCAGGGAACTGGAGCGTCGGCTTAATGACTTCATAAGCCGGTCTAGCGATGGCTCATGATCAGGTACTTACTAATCTTTATAATATTAGTAAAAAATATGAATCTTACTAATTTGAGTTTAGATCATATTATCACACTTATGATTTTCCAACACTTAGATTCTAAATCGGTGAATCGGAGCGTAAATTGTTCAAATATCCAATTAGAACTCGCTCGCAAGTCCGAAATACGAAATAATTCCAAGTTCGAATTATCGGATGCCGATCCGATGACGATCGGATCGAATCCAAACCTATTTCATATCCGAAACACGCTAACTTATGATTTTCCAACACTTAGACTCTAAATCGGTGAATCGGAGCGTAAATTGGTCAAATATCCAATTAGAACTCGCTCGCAAGTCCGAAATACAGAATAATTCCAAGTTCGAATTATCGGATGTCGATCCGATGACGATCCGATCGAATCCAAACCTATTTCATATCCGAAACACACTAAGTTATGATTTTCCAACACTTAGACTCTAAATCGGTGAATCGGATCGTAAATTGGTCAAATATCCAATTAGAACCCGCTCGCAAGTCCGAAATACAGAATAATTCCAAGTTCGAATTATCAGATGCCGATCCGATGACGATCCGATCGAATCCAAACCTATTTCATATCCGAAACACGCTAACTTATGATTTTCCAACACTTAGACTCTAAATCGGTGAATCGGATCGTAAATTGGTCAAATATCCAATTAGAACTCGCTCGCAAGTCCGAAATACGGAATAATTCCAACTTCAAATTATCGGATGCCGATCCGATGACGATCCGATCGAATCCAAACCTATTTCATATCCGAAACACGCTAAGTTATGATTTTCCAACACTTAGACTCTAAATTGGTGAATTGGATCGTAAATTGGTCAAATATCCAATTAGAACCCGCTCGCAAGTCCGAAATACGGAATAATTCCAAGTTTGAATTATCGGATGCCGATCCGATGACGATCGGATCGAATCCAAACCTATTTAATAACCGAAACACGCTAACTTATGATTTTCCAACACTTAGACTCTAAATCGGTGAATCGGAGCGTAAATTGGTCAAATATCCAATTAGAACTCGCTCGCAAGTCCGAAATACGGAATAATTCCAACTTCGAATTATCAGATGCCGATCCGATGACGATCCGATCGAATCCAAACCTATTTCATATCCGAAACACGCTAAGTTATGATTTTCCAACACTTAGACTCTAAATCGGTGAATCGGATCGTAAATTGGTCAAATATCCAATTAGAACCCGCTCGCAAGTCCGAAATACGGAATAATTCCAAGTTCGAATTATCGGATGCCGATCTGATGACGATCCGATCGAATCCAAACCTATTTCATATCCGAAAGACGCTAATTTATGATTTTCCAATACTTAGACTCTAAATCGGTGAATCGGATCGTAAATTGGTCAAATATCCACTTAGAACCGCTCGCAAGTCCGAAATACGGAATAATTCCAAGTTCGAATTATCGGATGCCGATCCGATGACGATCCGATCGAATCCAAACCTATTTCATATCCGAAACACGCTAACTTATGATTTTCCAACACTTAGACTCTAAATCGGTGAATCGGAGCGTAAATTGGTCAAATATCCAATTAGAACCCGCTCGCAAGTCCGAAATACGGAATAATTCCAACTTCGAATTATCGGATGCCGATCCGATGACGATCCGATCGAATCCAAATCTATTTCATATCCGAAACACGCTAAGTTATGATTTTCCAACACTTAGACTCTAAATCGGTGAATCGGATCGTAAATTGGTCAAATATCCAATTAGAACCCGCTCGCAAGTCTGAAATACGGAATAATTCCAACTTCGAATTATCGGATGCCGATCCGATCGAATCCAAACCTATTTCATATCCGAAACACGCTAACTTATGATTTTCCAACACTTAGACTCTAAATCGGTGAATCGGAGCGTAAATTGGTCAAATATCCAATTAGAACCTGCTCGCAAGTCCGAAATACGGAATAATTCCAAGTTCGAATTATCAGATGCCGATCCGATGACGATCCGATCGAATCCAAACCTATTTCATATCCGAAACACGCTAAGTTATGATTTTCCAACACTTAGACTCTAAATCGGTGAATCGGATCGTAAATTGGTCAAATATCCAATTAGAACCCGCTCGCAAGTCCGAAATACGGAATAATTCCAAGTTCGAATTATCGGATGCCGATCTGATGATGATCCGATCGAATCCAAACCTATTTCATATCCGAAAGACGCTAATTTATGATTTTCCAATACTTAGACTCTAAATCGGTGAATCGGATCGTAAATTGGTCAAATATCCACTTAGAACCGCTCGCAAGTCCGAAATACGGAATAATTCCAAGTTCGAATTATCGGATGCCGATCCGATGACGATCCGATCGAATCCAAACCTATTTCATATCCGAAACACGCTAACTTATGATTTTCCAACACTTAGACTCTAAATCGGTGAATCGGAGCGTAAATTGGTCAAATATCCAATTAGAACCCGCTCGCAAGTCCGAAATACGGAATAATTCCAACTTCGAATTATCGGATGCCGATCCGATGACGATCCGATCGAATCCAAACCTATTTCATATCCGAAACACGCTAAGTTATGATTTTCCAACACTTAGACTCTAAATCGGTGAATCGGATCGTAAATTGGTCAAATATCCAATTAGAACCCGCTCGCAAGTCTGAAATACGGAATAATTCCAACTTCGAATTATCGGATGCCGATCCGATGACGATCCGATCGAATCCAAACCTATTTCATATCCGAAACACGCTAACTTATGATTTTCCAACACTTAGACTCTAAATCGGTGAATCGGAGCGTAAATTGGTCAAATATCCAATTATAACTCGCTCGCAAGTCCGAAATACAGAATAATTCCAACTTCAAATTATCGGATGCCGATCCGATGACGATCCGATCGAATCCAAACCTATTTCATATCCGAAACACGCTAAGTTATGATTTTCCAACACTTAGACTCTAAATCGGTGAATCGGATCGTAAATTGGTCAAATATCCAATTAAAACCCGCTCGCATGTCCGAAATATGGAATAATTCCAACTTCGAATTATCGGATGCCGATCCGATGACGATCCGATCGAATCCAAACCTATTTCATATCCGAAACACGCTAACTTATGATTTTCCAACACTTAGACTCTAAATCGGTGAATCGGAGCGTAAATTTGTCAAATATCCAATTAGAACCCGCTCGCAAGTCCGAAATACGGAATAATTCCAACTTCGAATTATCGGATGCCGATCCGATGATGATCCGATCGAATCCAAACCTATTTCATATCCGAAACACGCTAAGTTATGATTTTCCAACACTTAGACTCTAAATCGGTGAATCGTAGCGTAAATTGGTCAAATATCCAATTAGAACCCGCTCGCAAGTCTGAAATACGGAATAATTCCAACTTTGAATTATCGGATGCCGATTCGATGACGATCCGATCGAATCCTAACCTATTTCATATCCGAAACACGCTAACTTATGATTTTCCAACACTTAAACTCTAAATCGGTGAATCGGAGCGTAAATTGGTCAAATATCCAATTAGAACCCGCTCGCAAGTCCGAAATACGGAATAATTCCAACTTCGAATTATCGGATGCCGATCCGATGACGATCGGATCGAATCCAAACCTATTTCATATCTGAAACACGCTAACTTATGATTTTCCAACACTTAGACTCTAAATCGGTGAATCGGAGCGTAAATTGGTCAAATATCCAATTAGAACCCGCTCGCAAGTCCGAAATACGGAATAATTCCAACTTTGAATTATCGGATGCCGATCCGATGACGATCGGATTGAATCCAAACCTATTTCATATCCGAAACACGCTAACTTATGATTTTCCAACACTTAGACTCTAAATCGGTGAATCGGAGCGTAAATTGGTCAAATATCCAATTAGAACCCGCTCGCAAGTCCAAAATACGGAATAATTCCAACTTCGAATTATCGGATGCCGATCTGATGACGATCCGATCGAATCCAAACCTATTTCATATCCGAAACACGCTAAGTTATGATTTTCTAACACTTAGACTCTAAATCGGTGAATCGGATCGTAAATTGGTCAAATATCCAATTAGAACCTGCTCGCAAGTCCGAAATACGGAATAATTCCAAGTTCGAATTATCGGATGCCGATCCGATGACGATCCGATCGAATCCAAACCTATTTCATATCCGAAACACGCTAACTTATGATTTTCCAACACTTAGACTCTAAATCGGTGAATCGGAGCGTAAATTGGTCAAATATCCAATTAGAACTCGCTCGCAAGTCTGAAATACGGAATAATTCCAACTTCGAATTATCGGATGCCGATCCGATGACGATCCGATCGAATCCAAACCTAATTCATATCCGAAACACGCTAAGTTATGATTTTCCAACACTTAGACTCTAAATCGATGAATCGGATCGTAAATTGGTTAAATATCCAATTAGAACCCGCTCGCAAGTCCAAAATACGGAATAATTCCAACTTCGAATTATTGGATGCCGATCCGATGACGATCCGATCGAATCCAAACCTATTTCATATCCGAAACACGCTAACTTATGATTTTCCAACACTTAGACTCTAAATCGGTGAATCAGAGCGTAAATTGGTCAAATATCCAATTAGAACCCGCTCGCAAGTCCGAAATACGGAATAATTCCAACTTCGAATTATTGGATGCCGATCCGATGACGATCCGATCGAATCCAAACCTATTTCATATCCGAAACACGCTAACTTATGATTTTCCAACACTTAGACTCTAAATCGGTGAATCGGAGCATAAATTGGTCAAATATCCAATTAGAACCCGCTCGCAAGTCCGAAATACAGAATAATTCCAACTTCGAATTATCGGATGCCGATCCGATGACGATCCGATCGAATCCAAACCTATTTCATATCCGAAACACGCTAACTTATGATTTTCCAACACTTAGACTATAAATCGGTGAATCGGAGCGTAAATTGGTCAAATATCCAATTAGAACCCGCTCGCAAGTCCGAAATACGGAATAATTCCAACTTCGAATTATCGGATGCCGATCCGATGACGATCCGATCGAATCCAAACCTATTTCATATCCGAAACACGCTAACTTATGATTTTCCAACACTTAGACTCTAAATCGGTGAATCGGAGCGTAAATTGGTCAAATATCCAATTAGAACCCGCTCGCAAGTCCGAAATACGGAATAATTCCAACTTCAAATTATCGGATGCCGATCCGATGATGATCCGATCGAATCCAAACCTATTTCATATCCGAAACACGCTAAGTTATGATTTTCCAACACTTAGACTCTAAATCGGTGAATCGGAGCGTAAATTGGTCAAATATCCAATTAGAACCCGCTCGCAAGTCCGAAATACGTTATAATTCCAACTTCGAATTATCGGATGCCGATCCGATGACGATCCGTTCGAATCCAAACCTATTTCATATCCGAAACACGCTAACTTATGATTTTCCAACACTTAGACTCTAAATCGGTGAATCGGAGCGTAAATTGGTCAAATATCCAATTAGAACTCGCTCGCAAGTCTGAAATACGGAATAATTCCAAGTTCGAATTATCGAATGCCGATCCGATGACGATCCAATCGAATCCAAACCTATTTCATATCCGAAACACGCTAAGTTATTATTTTCCAACACTTAGACTCTAAATCGGTGAATCGGATCGTAAATTGGTCAAATATCCAATTAGAACCCGCTCGCAAGTCCGAAATACGGAATAATTCCAAGTTCGAATTATCGAATGCCGATCCTATGACGATCCGATCGAATTCAAACCTATTTCATATCCGAAACACGCTAACTTATGATTTTCCAACACTTAGACTCTAAATCGGTGAATCGGAGCGTAAATTGGTCAAATATCCAATTAGAACTCGCTCGCAAGTCCGAAATACGGAATAATTCTAAGTTTGAATTATCGGATGCCGATCCGATGATGATCGGATCGAATCCAAACCTATTTCATATCCGAAACACGCTAACTTATGATTTTCCAACACTTAGACTCTAAATCGGTGAATCGGAGCGTAAATTGGTCAAATATCCAATTAGAACCCGCTCGCAAGTCCGAAATACGGAATAATTCCAACTTCGAATTATCGGATGCCGATCCAATCGAATCCAAACCTATTTCAAAACCGAAACACGCTAACTTATCATTTTTTAACGCTTAGACTCAGTTATAGATATAAACCATTTTTTTAACAAATATATGTTAATTGCAGGAGCAGGGCGGCGTCAGGGGATCGATGAGAGCACCAGCGTTGGTGGCGGGCGGGGGTGGTTGAGATAGGGCGGCGTCAGAGGATCGATGAGAGCACTAGCGTTGGTGGCGGGCGGAGGTGGTTGAGATAGGGCATGTATCATCTCTCAGTTTTGGATTGTGTAAATATTATTTTGTAATATGTGGTTATTTTTTGTTCTTGTCTATAATTGTCGGGTACTGTGGTAATATTTGATAATTTGCTGTAATTTTTTATAAATTTAGGTAATATTTTAAAATTTGCGGTAATATTTTATAAATTATGGTAACATTTGATAAATTGTGGTAATATATTGTGGTATTGTTGTAAATCACAGGAATTAAATAACATTTGATAAATTATGGTAATATTTGATAAATTGTGGTAATATATTGTGGTATTGTTGTAAATCACAGGAATTAAATAACATTATTTAGGTAAATTTATTAAAAAAAAAACATACTTATTACCGACGGAAATTAAATATTTCGTCGGTAATAATCTTTTCATTTTTAGTAAATTATAAATAATTTGCCGACGGTATATAATATCCGTCGGTAATATATATATTATTACCGACGATAAATATATATATGTGTCGGTAATATATATAGTATTACCGACAGTATATACCATAAACGTCGGTAAAATGCTTATATATTACCGACGGATTATTAAGGTTCGTCGGCAATAATATATTATATTAGTTTTTAATTGATTAAATATGACCGACGGCTTTAATATTACCGTCGGTATTAATTATTATTACCGACGGTAATATTTGGTCCGTTGTATTGTTTTTCCCGACACCTTCTTTCCTGACAGCCAGCGACGGAAATATCTTCCGTCGCTATAAACTATTACCGACGGAATGTTAATATTACCGACGGATAGTTTCCGTCGGTAATAACTGTTTTTTTGTAGTGTGGTATGCGCATCTGCTTGATTCGATTATTGAGTTGTACTCTCAGAATAATTCTAACTCTTTGGTCTATTTGCAGAACTCAGCAGTTTTGAAGTTCGCGAGCAAGCTCTTCAGGAAGGCAGGAGAACGGGAAGCTTCATCTGAGGTATCCCGTTTGACAGCTGAATTGGAGGCTGTAAACGAAGAGAAGGATAAGCTGAGGGAACTTCTCTTCTCTAAGAAAGAGGCCTTGAAAGCTAAGATCGAGACTCTTTGCAAGGAGAAACTCGAAAGCAAGGGCTGGCAGAATGGTTACGAGGCCCGGGGTCATGAGCTTGAAGAATTGAAGAATCGGTTCTTCAGGATCGAGACTCTGGCTCATGACCGATCTGTGGAGCTAACGGAGCTGAAGAGCCAAGTGGTTGATAGGGAAGCTGCTCTCGCTGCCAGAGAAGCTGCTCTTGATGCTAAGGAGGCTTCTTTTACTGCCAAGGAGGAGGCTCTCAAGAAGGAGTTAGAGCATATGCGTGCTGAATGCGCAAGTTACAGGGAGACGGCCGAGAAGGCGGTGGAAGCACTCAGGGTCCATGCCAGCAGTGTCCGATCTTCTAAGGCTTCGGTTGCGAGCAAAGCTCGTGGTGGATCTGAAGGAGAGAGGTCGCGTGCCCCAAGCGTAGCCAAACCCTGATGTATTTCTACCTTCTTCTTTGTTGTTGCACTTGTAAACTCTTGATATGTAAAAGCTCACTCCTGTACTTGAATCTTTTTTATAATGAAGATATCTTTTTGGTTATTGGAAATTGAATGTCTTTGGTATTGAATTCTTTGAATGTTGAGTTCTGGAATGTTGGAATATGCATATACTTTGAATGTAAGGGGCCAAGTCGCAACCTGATCACCCGAACTGGTTAAGTAACTTGAAAATTGAACTTGAATTCGTTTAACATTTGTATGTGAGGGGTTGAGTCGCAACTCATACACCCAAACCTGTTATACGATATCGAAATCGATTGAAATTGAAGGTCGAAATTGAAGATCAGTAACATTTGTAAGTAAGGGGTAGTGTCGCAACACAAACTCCCAAACCTGTTAAACCGGCCAGTGACTTGAAGGTTGCTTTGCATGACAACCTAAAGATGTTTTAACATTTGCCCGTAAGGGGTTGAGTCGCAACTCAAGCACCCAAACTTGTTAAACGACCTTGTAATTTGAATATAGGTAATTTGAAACTGCTTCAGAACTTGAATTGAGAAAGCTGAGTATTTGAACATTGAAAGAGAACTTTATTCATCATGGAATTTACATCATGGATAGAACAATTTGAGATGCCTAGCATTCCAATCCCGTGGCAGTCTTTCTCCTTCTGGTGAAATCAGCCGGTAAGACCCTTTACCTCCTACTGATTCCACAATGTAGGGTCCTTCCCAGTTGGGAGCTAGTTTCTCGCTGCTGTGCTCCTTTGTGTTGTAAAAAACCGCTCTGAGGACTAGACTGCCAATTGGGAACTGTCTTTTGTAAACCTTCTGATCGTAGGCTCGTTTGATCTTCTGTTGATATTTGGCCATTCGAAGGGATGCTTGATCCCGTAGTTCTTCGAAAAAGTCCAAATCATCGACTCGAAGTTCTTCATTGATCCCTTTTTCAACTGCCCTGGTCTTCAGAGTATTTGATATGTTTTCTGTTGGGAGTACTGCTTCTGATCCATATGTCAGACAAAAGGGTGAGAACCCTGTTGATCTTCTCGGAGTTGTGCGATATCCCCAAAGAACTTCAGGTAGGACTTGTTCCCATAATCCTTTCTTGTCATTGAGTTTCTTCTTCAGTATACCAAGAATAGCTCTATTGGATGCTTCAGCTTGACCATTGCATTGAGGATATCTTGGAGTTGAATAAAAGAGCTTGATTTCGTTGTTCAGGCAGAACTCCCGAAACTTATCGAAGTCAAATTGAGCCTCATTGTCAGTAACAAGAACTTGAGGTGTGCCAAACCTTGAGAAGATGTTGTATCGAATGAACTTGATCACTTCATCATCGGTCTCTCGGAAGAGTGGCATAGCTTTGACCCATTTGGTGAAGTAATCTGTAGCCAGTAGCAGATACTTCTTTTTGCTCGGGGTTGGAGGAAAGGGACCCAAGAAGTCCAACCCACATTGATGGAAAGGCCATGGACTTGATAAATGATGAAGCTCACCTGCAGGAAAATGGATAGCTCGAGCGTGTCTTTGGCAAGGCTCACATCTTTGAACCACTTGGCGAGCGTCTTTTGACATTATTGGCCAATAGTAACCTTATAGCTTCGTCTTGGCTTCAAGTGATCTTCCTCCCGAATGATTCCCGCAGGCTCCAGAGTGGATTTCAATCAGGATTGCCTTTGCTTGTTCAGGGCCAATATACTTGAGCATCATCCCGTTGTGAGACTTGAAGTATAGATCTTCTCCTTGAATGATGTAGCATGGAAGCTTTCTTTGATGTCTTCGGGCTTGATTTGGATCTTCTGGTATTTTGTCATATTTGAAGAAGTCGAAAATTGACAGTCTCCAATCCCCAAGCTCACTTGTAGTGGTAAGGTTTAATGCCAGTTGATCCCCACCCCCAGATCTCTTTGTAGTAGCAAGGATCTGTTGTTCGGGGTGCTCTTGGGCACTTCTTGATAATCCATTTGTATTTGCCTTCCTCCGAGTGAGTCTCCAAGAACTGAGGCAGTATTGGCTAAGGCATCTGCTTCTCGATTCTCTGCTCTTGGGATTTGAATGAATTAAGTACTAGTAAAACGTTATTGAAGGCGTCATACTAGGGCTAAGTAGAATTGCATTCTCTCTTCACGAGCTGTGTATTCTCCGTTGATTTGCCTTATAATCAGCTGGGAGTCGCTGTAGACGATGATTCGATCTACCCACAGGGATTCAGCCATTTCGAGTTCGGAAATGAGTGCTTCGTATTTGGCTTCATTATTGGTGGCATTGAACCCGAGGAGAGTGGCTTTCTGGAGATGATCAAGTTCGGGGGATACCAAGACTATCCCAGTTCCCGAACTGATCGCACTTGAAGCTCCATCAGTATAAAGCTTCCATGGAGGAGTTGTGGCAATAGCCTCAAGGCTTGGATTGGTTTTTGTAGTTGGTTCGAGCGGAGGTTCGGCTTCATCTTCTAGGTGCATATCGACATCATCTTCCCAAGTTATGGGGTCTTCAACTGGAAAGTCTGCTAGAAAATCAGCAATGACCTGACCTTTGATGGAAGTACGAGATTCGAATTGAATCCCCAGAGCGCTCATTTCGATCACCCATTTGGTCATGCGACCAGCTCGACCAGCTTTGTCAACAATATCTTTGAGTGGGTGTTCTGAAATGACAGTGATCTGATGAGAGACAAAGTAAGGTTGGAGGCGACGCGATGCAGTGATCAAGGCAAGAATGACCTTCTCAGTTTTGGAGTAACGAGTCTCAGCCGGAAGAAGAGTATGACTAATGTAATAAACTGGATGCTCGATGCCTTCTTTTATACTGACTATGACCGCACTGATTGCTTGATCGGTCACGGCGAGATAGAGCCATAAGTCTTCTTTTGGAAGTGGAGCAGTCAGGATAGGAGCTTGTACCAGATATTTCTTGATGTCTTGAAAAGCTTCTTCGCAAATTGGACTCCATCCCGATGTATCTGCCTTTCGCAGCTTGTCAAAAAGAGGCTTACACTTGTCTGAAGACTTTGAGATGAATCTATTGAGGGCAGCAAGTCTTCCAGTGAGACGTTGTACTTCCTTCCGATTGGTAGGTGATGGCATATCGAGGATGGCTCGAATTTGGCCGGGGTTGGCTTCAATGCCACTCCTAGTCACAAGGTGGCCCAGGAATTTGCCCGATTGAACTCCGAAAGCACACTTGGTCGGATTGAGCTTCATGCGATACTTTCGGAGGATTTGGAATGTTTCAGCCAGATCGGATAGATGGTTTCCTCTACTGGAGCTCTTGGTGAGGAGATCGTCGACGTAAACTTCGACATTGCGATCGATCTGATCTTCGAACATCTTTGTGACTAACCTTTGATAGGTAGAACCAGTATTTTTGAGGCCGAATGGCATTACATTGTAACAGTAGAGACCTCTGCTAGTCACAAAGCATGTCTTCTCTTGATCATCAGAGTGAAGCGGAATTTGATTGTACCCAGAGTATCCATCCATGAATGATAATAGCTCTTGGCCTGCAGTGGCATCGACGAGTCTATCTATCCTCGGCATGGGGAATGGATCTTTGGGGCAAGCTTTGTTGAGATTGGTGAAGTCGATGCACACTCGGACCTTTCCTTTCTTCTTTGGAACAGCAACTATGCTGGAAATCCAAGTAGGGTACTCTACTTCACGAATGAAGCCTGCTGTAAGTAACTTACTGATCTCCTCTTGAACAGCAACTTGCAGCTCTGGTCGGATTGTGTGTGGCTTTTGCTTGACAGGTTTTACTTCTTCTTTGATCGCGAGCCAGTGGCAGGCATCATCTGGATTGATCCCCGGCATGTCTTCAAAACACCAGGCGAAGACGTCGATGTTGGACTGGAGGAAGGATACCATGTCTCTCGCTTCTGCGTCGCTAAGACCGGTACCAATGAATGTTTGTCGATGGAGATCTCCACTGCCGATATTGATTGGGATGATTTCTTCAATTGAAGGTGGGGCTTCCCATTCGATCGGTGGGGGCTCGATCGGTGGAATCTCCTTTGATTGCTATTTCGAGGGACCAGCTTCATCTCTGGGTCGCTTTGGAGGAGCGATATTGATCTTACGATCTGTTTTAGCCGCAGCAGCCTCACAAGATCTCCCAGCTTGCTGATCGCCTCGAATGCAGACAATGCCTTCTCCCGTTGCAAACTTGAGAAGTTGATGGTAAGAGGAAGAGATGGCATTAATCTGGTGGAGGAATGGTCGCCCGAGAATGGCGTTATAGCTGGACGTTCCTTCGACAATTGCAAACCTCACCGAGATTCGAGTTTCTTGGCTAAGGTCAAGAGTGAACCTTGATTCGTCCATTATGATACTTTGTTCGCCGTTGAAGCCCGTAATTACAGTTGGGATGACGTTGAGGCTTGAGTATTTATGTCCTAGACGCTTGAAGCAGTCCGAGAACATAATGTCGATGGAGCTCCCGATGTCGATGAGGATCCGACTGACGGTGCTTCCGTCGATGAGGAGTTTTAAGACCAGGGGGTCCCGATGCGGAGTATGAACTCCTTGGAGATTAGTATCATTGAAAACTATGGAGGGCCAAGCCAAACCCTCGATAGGCTTCTCTATCCAGGTGTCCTATTTGTTCGTAGTAGAACGAACATGGAAGATGCGTCGAACTTGCCGATCTACTTCTTTCCCGGTCACCGATTGATTGTGCAATGATCCATGGATGCCAAAGATGTTGGCATTCACGGTGAGAGGTGATGGGTTGGAAGAGATTTGGTGAATCCAGCAAACCTCTTTCCCCTTGGCGGAGGTTCGGCGTTGATCTTGTCCGCCTCTGACGAACTCTTGAAGATGACCCTCTCGCAACAAGTCTTCGAGATGAAATTTCAGCCGATAACACCGATCGATAGAATGGCCGTGACTTCGGTGGAAGTTGCAATATACTGTTTTGTCTGCCGTGAATTTCGTGTTTGGCTGAAGAGGATTGGGCCTTCGAAGAAATTCTTCGTGTTGAATGCGGTCGAGGACCTGCTCGATCGGTAAATTCCACTCAGTGAAAGTGGTCTTCGTTGGAGATCGACATCCGTCATTCTTTGATCGTTTGTTGGCTGGAGGGGCTGCTACCTCAGCATTGTGAGCTTTGGCAGCATACTTGGGAACTTCTCTTTTAGCAGGCCTTCGCTTCGACTCTCGCCCTTTTCGAGCGATTTGATCATCCTCAACCTCAATCTCCCTCTGGATTCGATCAAACATTGAACCCAGGGAAGGAGGGGGATTGCGGATGAAGTCATTGTAAATGTGTAGGTCGAAGCGGAGAGCGTTCTGGAAAGCCAACATGATGGCTTCATCATCCAGATGTCTTCCGGAGAGGGCAGTGTGCTCGTTGCGGAATCTCCTAGTGAAGCTTCAGAGACTTTCGTCGGCACCCATCCTCAGCCAATAGAGGGAGTCGAGCTTCTTCTCCGGCTTCAAGTTCAGCTGATAATGCTGCACGAAGAGGTTAGCCAAAACACTGAACTGGGTGATGGACCCAGCTCGGAGATTGTGGTACCAATCGAGTGATGGTTCATCGAGACTTCCGGCAAAGGTGCGACAAAGCACGTTGTTCTCTTCTTCATACGGTGTTAAAGCTTGTTTGAAGGCAAATATGTGGAGAGTTGGATCTCCTTTGATGCAATTGAATTTGGGGAGAGTGGGAGTTCTCCATCCCCTTGGAAATATTGATTCGAACAAGCTCCGATGGAGAGGTCCGGCGGAAGAGTATCCGTCTCTACGACCATGCCCTCGACTAGGATGTAGATCGAGAGGCAAGATCGAGAGGTCCTGTTCGGGCTTTTGAGTATCAGCAGGTTGGAGTCGGTGACGAAGGTCTGGTCCGAGTCCATGTTGAAGCGGATTAGATGGAGAAATTCTACTCTTTGAAGGAGCGCCTTTCAATTGGTGCTTCCTTGGTATGTTAGGCTTTGATGGTGCCTTCCTGTTGCAATTGCGACCAGAAGAGGATTGGGAAGACTCGTCGTCGAGGCGATCCCAAACACTCTGCTTCCATGGGGCAGCAGAGGGAGTTGGGTCGTGACGAATCCTCTCGAAGGCAGCAGTGCCCATTGATCTCTGTTGCTCGGAATG
Organism: Chamaelirium japonicum; assembly: GCA_947650365.1. Taxonomy (NCBI): domain Eukaryota; kingdom Viridiplantae; phylum Streptophyta; class Magnoliopsida; order Liliales; family Melanthiaceae; genus Chamaelirium; species Chamaelirium japonicum. The sequence continues at coordinate 3,131,777 of OX393558.1, forward strand.
GATTGATCGTCGTGGAAGATCGACCCTCTCGTTTGTCGAGGGGATAGGAAGAACGAGTCCAGTCCCAGAGGCTGCTTTCTTAAGAGCATCCCTCTCAGCAGTGAGGGCAGCGTTCTGCTTTGTTAATTGCAAAAGCTGGTAGTCAACTGCTGAGATTTGATAGGTTGATGGAAGGTCTTCAGAATGAGGAGGGGTTGTATGCCCTATTGATGGATGAGGAGGTGGGGTGATCGGTCGATCAACCGATCTCCCGCTACCTGATTGAGTATCCATATTGGGGACAGCAAGGGGCTGTCCGAAATTGAGCCTTTGACTCATTGATCGAGTCTTAGAACAAGGTTGACGTGTGTTACTTCCTTCTGGTTGACCCTGGTGCTTCGTCCTTGCCATTCAGAGAGCGAAGGGCGCAACGAGAGTGCCGGCGTCCAAGCGGTTGTCTGCTTAACCGAAGGGGCGAGGAAGTTTGACTATCGATCGGTTGTCTGCTCAACTGATCTAATAGTAGTTGTAGAGCGGACACAGTTTCTCGTTCGATCCCACAGACGGCACCAAACTGTGGGGGAAAATCTTTGTGCCGACCCGAAGACTTCGCAGCACCAGTCAATTGAGGTTTGAATTGAAGATCGTTGTTCGATCTGTTGATTGGAATTGCCATTCTCAATGCACAAACAGAGAGAGACGCAATCAGAGAGAAGGTTAACACAATGTGTGATCTCGGAGTTCAGCCGAAGCCTACGTCTCCGTGCTATAGGGAGCAACCCGAATTCACTAACACTTTGCTCAAAGTGACCTTGACAGGCCGAGTGTCACTGGTCTCTTCGACTTCTTTCAATACAAGAAGAGGATCGAAGAGATTTGAAGGATTGAAAGCGGGCTATCTCACAACTCTGGTTTTGAAATGGATATCAACTAATGGCACTGATCTATTTTCAGGATTTGGTTTCTGGTTCTGGAATTTGGGTTTTTGCTCTGGATTTTGGAACTGAGATCTGGAATCCGATCCTTTTACATTCGAAGGTCCTGCTATTTATAGAATTCCCGGGGAAAAATTCCGGGGTAAATGGCAGTTTCTGCTGCCATATCTAGGGATCCTCCAGGTAAAGCTGGTGGGTCCCGCTGCCGTCTCCTGGGGGATTCCACAGGCTCTTGAGCTCATCAGGCAGGGCCGGTGGGTCCCACGATACTCTTTGTGGGCCTACCAGGCGGGGCTGGTGGGTCCCGCTGTAGTCCTCGGGGGCATACCAGGCAGGGCCGGTGGGTCCCGCTGTTTTGCAGACTTCTTGCCAAAATTTGCACCCACAATTTCCACTGCCGATATTGATAGGGATGATGTCTTCAATTGAAGGTGAGGCTTCCCATTCGATTGGTGGGGGCTTGATCGGTGAAATCTCCTTTGATTGCTATTTGGAAGAAGGGTCAGCTTCATTTCGTGGCCGCTTTGGAGGAGCGATATTGATCTTACGATCTGTTTTTGTAGCAGCAGCTTCACAAGATCGCCCGGCTTGCTGATCGCCTCGAATACAGACAATGCCTTCTCTTGCGAATTTGAGGAGTTGATGATAAGGAGAGGAGATGGCATTGATCTGGTGGAGGAATGGTCGCCCAAGAATGGCGTTGTAGCTGGACGTTCCTTCGACTATAGCAAATCTCACCGAGACTCGAGTTTCTCGGCTGAGATCGAGAGTGAATCTTGATTCACCCATAGTGATGCTTTGTTCACCGTTGAAGCCGGTAATCACCGTTGGAACAACGTCAAGACTTGAATATTTATGCCCCAGACGTTTGAAGCAATCTGAGAACATAATGTCGATGGAGCTTCCGGTGTCGATAAGAATTCGATTAACAGTGCTCCTGTCAATGAGAAGCTTCAGGACTAGAGGGTCTCGATGTGGAGTATGAACTCCTTGAAGGTCGGTGTCGTTGAAGACGATAGAGGGCCAAGCCAAACCCTCGATGGGCTTCTCGATCCAGGTGTCTTCCTTGTTCGCCGCAACACGAACGTGGAAGATACGTCGAACTTGCCGATCAACTTCTTTCCCTGTCACCGCTTGATTGTGCAATGATCCATGAATGCCGAAGACGTTGGCATTCACAGTAAGAGGAGATCGGTTGGAAGAGATTTGATGGACCCAGCAAGCTTCTCTCCCCTTCGCAGAGGATCGGCGTTGATCTTGCCCATCTTTGGTGAACTCTTGTAGATAGCCCTCTCGTAACAAATCTTCGAGATAAAATTTTAACCGATAGCACCGATCGGTAGAATGGCCGTGACTTCGGTGAAAGTCGCAATAAACTGTTTTGTCAGCCGTGAATTTAGTGTTCGGCTGAAGTGGATTGGGCCTTCGAAGGAATTCTTTGTGTTGAATGCGGTCGAGGATCTGTTCGACCGGTAAATTCCACTCGGTGAAAGTGATCTTCGTCGGAGATCGTCGTCCATCGTTCTTCGATCGTTTGTTGGCATGGGGGGCTACTGCCTCAGCGTTGTGAGCTTTGGCAGCATACTTCGGAGCTTCTCTCTCCGCAGGCCTTCGTTTTGACTCTCGCCCTTTTCAGGCGACTTGATCGTCTTCAACCTCAATCTCTCTCTGGATTCGATCAAACATTGAACCCAGGGAAGGAGGAGGATTGCGAATGAAGTCGTTGTAGATGTGTAGGTCAAAGCGGAGAGCGTTCTGAAAAGCCAACATGATGGCTTCATCATCCAGATGTCTTCCGGAGAGGGCGGCGTGCTCGTTGCGAAATCTCCTTGTAAAGCTTCGGAGACTCTCATCGGCACCCATCCTCAACCGATAGAGGGAGTCGAGCTTCTTCTCAAGCTTCAAGTTCAATTGATAATGCTGCACAAAGAGATTGGCCAACACACTGAACTGGGTGATGGACCCAGCTCGGAGATTATGGTACCAATCGAGGGATCGATGGTTTGTCGAGACTCCCCGCGAAGGTGCGGCAGAGTACGTTATTCTCTTCTTCATACGGCGTTAAGGCTTGCTTGAAAGCTAGTATATGGAGAGTTGGGTCTCCTTTGATGCAATTGAATTTGGGGAGAGTGGAAGTTCTCCATCCCTTTGGAAATACTGATTCGAACAAGCTCCGATGAAGAGGTCCGGCGGAGGAGTGTCCGTCTCTGCGACCATGCCCTCGACTAGGATGTAGATCGAGAGGCAAGATCGAGAGGTCTTGTTCAGGCTTTTGAGTATCAGCAGGTTGGAGTCGGTAACGAAGATCTGACCCGAGTCCACGCTGAAGTGGAATAGATGGAGAAACTCTACGCTTTGAAGGTGCGCCTTTCATTTGGTGCTTCCTTGGTTTGCCAGACTTTGAAGGTGCCTTCCTGTCGCAGTTGCGACCAGAAGAGGATTGGGAGGACTCGTCGTCGAGGCGATCCCAAACACTCTGCTTCCATGGGGCAGCAGCGGGAGTTGGGTCACGACGAATCCTCTCGAAAGCAGCAGTGCCCATTGACCTCTGTTGCTCGGAATGGATTGATCGTCGTGGAAGATCGACCCTCTCATTTGTCGAGGGGATAGGAAGAACAAGTCCAGCCCCGGAAGCTGCTTTTTTGAGAGCATCTCTCTCAGCAGTGAGGGCAGTGTTTTGCTTAGTTAACTGCAATAGCTGGTAATCGACTGCTGAGATCTGATAGGTTGATGGAAGGTCTTCAGCAGGAGAAGGGGTTGTATGCCCTATTGATGGATGAGGAGGTGGGGCGATCGGTCGATCAACCGATCTCCCACTACCTGATCGAGTATCCATATTGGGGGCAGCAAGGGGCTGCCCGAAATTGAGCCTTTGACTCATTGATCGAGTCTCAAAACGAGGTTGACGTATATTACTTCCTTTTGGTTGACCCTGATGCTTCGTCCTCACCATTCAGAGAGCGAAAGGTGCAACGAGAATGCCGGTATCCTATCGGTTGTCTGATCAACCGAAGGGGCGAGGAAGTTTGACTATCAATCGGTTGTCTACTCAACTGATCTAATAGTAGTTGTAGAGCGGACTTAGCTTCTCGTTCGATCCCACAGACGGCGCCAAACTGTGGGGGAATATCTTCGTGCCGACCCGAAGACCTCGCCGCACCAGTCAATTGAAGGTTCGAGTCGAAGATCGTTGTTCGATCTATTGATTGAGGTCGATGCTTTCAATATGCAAACAGAGAGAGTTTGACATGAGAGATGTAATCTCGGAGTTCAGCCAAAGCCTACGTCTCCGTGCTATAGGGAGCAACCCAAATTCACTAACACTTGTATTGAAGTGATCTCGACAAGCCGAGTATCATTGAAACCACTCTGATCTCTTCAAAGACAAGAAGAAGATCGTAGAGAGGAGGAAGAGAGAAAGCTGAGAAATTCCAGAGCTCTGGGTTTCTGAAAATCAGATCTCAGAACTAAAATCGGATTTTTGGATCCATTTATATTCGAAGTGCTGCTATTTATAGGATTTTATGATAGCAAATGGCGGTTTCTGCTGTCGTATCTGGAGATCCTCCAGGAAAGCTGGTGGGCTCCGCTATCGTCTTTCGGGGGATTCCACAGGCCCTGGAGTCCACCAGGTAGGGCCAGTGGGTCCCGTTTGTAGTCTTTGTGGGCCCACCAGGCAGGGCTGGTGAGTCCCGCAGTAGTTTTCGTGGGCCCACCAGGCAGGGCCGGTGGGTCCCGTGGTAGTCTCTGTGGGCCCACCAGGCAGGGCTGGTGGGTCCCGCGGTTTGTAGACTTTTTTGCCAAAATTTGCACCCACAATAATCCATGAACAAAGGCTAAGGCAATAAGAATCCTAATCGTGGTTATCCTTGCTACAGGAGCATATACGTCGAAGAAATCGATACCGGGTTTTTGAGTAAAACCCTTAGCAACTAAACGGGCCTTAAACTTCTCTACCGATCCATCGGGTCGTAGTTTCTTTTTGAGAACCCATTTAGACCCAATGGTTCTAGCGCCTAGGGATAGATCGGTCAACTCCCAAGTCTGGTTCTGGATAATGGATTGTATCTTATTATTCACTGCTTCTTTCCAGAAGGGTGAATCCCAAGATTTTATTGCTTCTTCAAAGGAGGTTGGAGTGTCCTCTACGAGAAATACGTAGAAGTCATCTCCAAAATCCTTCTCCTTCCTAATCCTAGTACTTCTCCTAGGCTGTGGCTCTGACTCGTTCTCTACAAGAGTGTCATCCTCAAAAGGATTAGCCCCACTAGAACTAGCGTCTGCATCATAGTGCGGCTGACTCACGGGTGCATCTATCCTAGTCCTAAAGGGAAATACATCCTCAAAGTAGGTTGCGTCCCTAGACTCGATAACGGTATTGGTCGATATCCCATCGATATCAGATCGAACGACTAGGAATCTATTGGCATTACTATTAGTGGAATAACCTAAGAAAACGGCGTCTACAGTCTTGGGTCCTATCTTCTTTCTTCTGAAGTTAGGTACCTTAACTTTAGCCAGGCACCCCCACACTCTAAGATGACTCAAGTTTGGCTTCCTATTCTTCCCAATTTCATAGGGTGTGAGGTTGCTAGACTTGAGGGGAATCCTATTAAGGATGTAGCAAGCTGTTACCAGCGCTTCTCCCCATAAGTTCTCTGCTGTGCCTGAGCTAATCAACATAGAGTTGGTCATATCCAACAAGGTTCTGTTTTTGCTTTCAGCGACCCCATTTGATTGGGGACTGTAGGGAGTAGTCACTTGATGGATAATTCCATACTCTTCGCAATAATCGGTTAATTTGTTTGAGGTGTACTCTCCACCTCGATCGGACCTAAGGATCTTAAAGGATCTTTGAAATTGGTTTTCTATCTCGGTTATGTAAATCCTAAACTTACTAATGACCTTATCCTTAGTTTTAATAAGATAGATATAACAGTATTTTGAGAGATCTTCAATAAAGGTAACAAAATACATGTTGCCGCCTCTAGTTAATCTACCCGAATCACATACATCGCTATGAATCAACTCAAGGAACTCAGAATCTCTATCAATAGATCTAAATGGTTGCCTAGGTTGTTTCGCTTCTACGCACACCTCGCATTTACGGGAGGGAATGTCGCTTTTAGGGATTAGGTTTAGGTTCATTAGTCGCTTAATAGAATGAAAGTTTGCATGACCCAATCTATGATGCCAAGTAGAGGAGGACTCAATATTCATTATAATAGAATTGTTTGTACAAGAGGGAGTCATGACATTAAGCTGAAATAACCTATTACATAACTATCCTCTTCCTACAAAATGTACACCTCTAGTAATTACAACTTTGCTGGCTTCAAAAACAAGCTTGTAGCCATGCAAAACTAAAAGGGAGCCACTAATGAGGTTGTGTCTAATATTAGGTACAAAATGAACATCGTGCAATGTGACGGTGTTTCCGGACGTCAGATGGAGATCCACACGACCGGTCCCAAGCACGTTTGCCGAAGAACTGTTCCTCATGGTCACAGCTCCTCCACACAATTCCTGAAATGTAAAGAACCAGGAGCGGTCAGAACAAACGTGAATGCTCGCTCCGGTGTCAATCCACCAATCATTGGAATTATAGGCCATATTAACTTGAGGGAAGTTAACAGGCCTGAATCCATCAAAAGCCGTCCCACCAGTCATCATATTGGCCTGGGGACGAGGAGCAGAGGTGGGAGGTCCAGTCTTCCTCTGATTTGGAGGACCGATATGCTTGTGGTAGCAATCTCTCGCTAAGTTTCCCGTGCGCCTATACACGAAGCATCGACTGACACCATCGTCCTCCTTCTTGTTGAAGTTGCCTTGGAAAGGCTTCTTCTTCTTGAACCTCTTGTTCTGATGGGGTTTTGGGTTATGGGGTTGGTTTCACTTTTGGAACTTGGGCTTCTTGGGGTTCTCAACAAGGTTGATTTTAGGGTTGGGCTTACTAGTGGGCTTGTCCCTAAGGCGGTGTTGCTCTTCAATCCTAAGGGATGTGAGGACATGAGAGAGGGTAAGATCTCCTTGGGTGTGGCTAAGGATCCTACCAAACTCTACCCAAGAGGAAGGGAGCTTCTCAATCAATGAGGCCACTAGGAATGACTCACTAAGATCGGTTTCATCGGTCTTAAGGTCGGCCACTAGATTTTCAAATTCATGGATTTGCTCATTCATGGGCTTTGTATCCACAAATTTGAATTTGTGGAAATCCGCGGCTTTGAATCTCTTCAAGCCCGCATCATCCGTACCGTACTTGCTCTTTAGGGTGACCCAAATTTCAATGGCACTCTTGGCGGTGTAGTGGATGTCATATAGACGATCCGACAACACGCTAAGAATGCGGTGTAGGCAATGAAAGTCAATTTCTTGAGGGCTCCTAGGGGTGGTGGAAGTGGAAGTGGATGGTGCCTCGGCTTGGGTGGTTTGGACATTGCGGTTTCGAGCCCGACGTGGGTTGTTTGGAGGTGCTTCTTGAGTTGGGTGAGACCCATCACTCATTTCGGTGGTAGTACCACCAATGGCCGACACCAACCCTAGTGTAGTTAGCCAAAACCTCATTTGGTTTTGCCAACGTTTGAAGTTCTTGCCGTCGAATTTATTGAGTTTAGCCGACATGGATTCGGTGTGGGTGGGATTCATGGCAAGAGGTCCGAGATGAAGTACAAATCTGAAAGTTGACAAGGCTAATGTCAAAACATAGCAGCAAGTATCTCTACAATTAGCCATAATAAGCAATTTTAACCGGTATGCTTGTGGTAGCAATCTCTCACCAAGTGTCCCGTGCGCCCACACACGAAGCATCGACAGACACCATCGTCCTCCTTCTTGTTGAAGTTGTCTTGGAAAGGCTTCTTCTTCTTGAACCTCTTGTTCTGATGGGGTTTTGGGTTATGGGGTTGGTTTCTCTTTTGGAAATTGGGCTTCTTGGGGTTCTCAACAAGGTTGATCTTAGGTTTGGGCTCACTAGTGGACTTGTCCCTAAGGCGGTGTTGCTCTTCAATCCTAAGGGATGTGAGGACATGAGAGAGGGTAAGATCTCCTTGGGTGTGGCTAAGGATCCTACCAAACTCTACCCAAGAGGAAGGGAGCTTCTTAATCAATGAGGCCACTAGGAATAACTCACTAAGATCGGTTCCATCAGTCTTAAGGTCGGCCACTAGATTTTCAAATTCATGGATTTGCTCATTCATGGGCTTTGTATCCACAAATTAGAATTTATGGAAATCCGTGGCTTTGAATCTCTTCAAGCCCGCATCATCCGTACCGTACTTGCTCTCTAGGGTAACCCAAAGTTCAATGGCACTCTTGGCGGTGTAGTGGATGTCATATAGACGATCCGACAACACGCTAAGAATGTGGTGTAGGCAATGGAAGTCAATTTCTTGAGGGTTCCTAGGGGTGGTGGAAGTGGAAGTGGATGGTGCCTCGGCTTGGGTGGTTTGGACATTACGGTTTCGAGCCCGACGTGGGTTGTTTAGAGGTGCTTCTTGAGTTGGATGAGACCCATCACTCATTTCGGTGGTAGTACTACCAATGACCGACACCAACCCTAGCGTAGTTAGCCAAAACCTTATTTGGTTTTGCCAACGTTTGAAGTTCTTGCCGTCGAATTTGTCGGGTTTAGCCGACATGGATTCGGTGTGGGTGGGATTCATGGCAAGAGGTCCGAGATGAAGTACAAATCTGAAAGTTGACAAGGCTAATGTCAAATCATAGTAGCAAGCATCTCTACAATTAGCCATAATAAGCAATTTTAACACCAACTAGCAAATTCCAATCTTAGAATGTTGGTTATAAATTGCTAAAACAGAAATAAAGATGGCAATTAATAATTGCAAATACCAAATTTAAAGGGCAATGAAATGAGATGGTATTGACTATGTTTGATAGCTATTAAAAATCAGCAACAAGCACAATTTACTTTTAATCTATGAGTAACCCATTTACTCAAATTATAGCATGAAATTTTTAGATAGAGGATCTAATTCTAGTAATACTAGAACAACATAGAAAAACTAATTTAACACATGAATGTATGGAGATGTAGGGAGAGGAAATAGCTTGGGTCGAGGCACAAGATGTTGTCCTAAGATTGGATTTGCCCTCCTCGGTGCGGAGCTCCCGGCCTCCGATCTTAGAGATACAATGACCCTTGAGTTCCCCCGTCGGCACGATTCCGAGGGAACGAAATGAACTCAGCTTCTACTCGAATTCGAAAAAAGAAAACGGAAACATAATCTCCTCTTCAAATCAGGTGGGAAAATCACCCTGAGATTTGAAGAGGATGGAAATACTGCTCTCGGGTTTTTTCTCACAGGGCTCACAGGGTTCAGCAGTGGCAAAAAAGGAAGAGGAGGAAGAAGGCTATGGTTTTTCTCTGTAGTTTGAAAGACTGAAGCACTTGGGAATATATTTTAATGGCTGTTGACAGGGGGAGTGGAGTGGCTCGAGGTGGCGGCTGACGTGGACAGGCAGCTACGACATGACCATTGGGGGGACTGTCCGCTGGTACAAATGATGACCGTTTGGGTGGCTCCAGGTGGTGAAATGATGATGGCTGTAGAGGAAAAGACAAGCCTAGCTCAGTGACTTGAAGCCCAAAAAGAATAGCCCAACAAGCCCGGAAGCCCATTCGCGTCCATGCGGACCCGGGCCCGGCTCGGCTCGGCTCGCGCGCATGTGTGGTGTGTGAGGCCTTAGGCCCATGCGAGCTTTACCATCCTCTAGGATGGACCATCCTTATAAACAAGCTAGTGCCTCTTCCCCTTATCGATGTAGGACTAAAGGGAGAGATAGTAAAAGAATGGTTGAGGCCAAAATTTGATCCCTTGACCTTTGCCAAAAAGGAAGCCCCATAAAATCGACCTTATTAGCCACTTGACCGATCGATTTTATTTGTTAAGAGAAGTAGATAATTAAGTTATATATTATATCCAACACGTCTTTCGGCATAGGAAGGAGGGGATCTGGCGGAGGGCGGGGCCGGGCATGCGGGCGGCCCCTAGAAGGAGATTGTTGGGTGTGTTTTAAAACCACACAAAATAATGGGTTTTTTTTTAGTCCCATATCGGTAAGGGGAGAAATCCCCTACCAACTTAAATAGGATTGCCCACTTCCCCCACTAGACATCACACTAGAGGAGGGGCTCCACTAGCTCACACACGTCCGCGCGTGTGTACCGTGCCGTGCCGAGCCGAGCCGGGCCGGGCTTGGGCTTGGGTATGGGCTGGGCGGCGCGTGTGTGTGCGCCCGCGGACCTGGACACGATAGCACCTCCGAAATGGGCTGGTCCGCACCTGCCCTATTTTTGTTTTTTGCTTTTAAGTCCTCCACTATTTATTATTTTCTATTTGGGACACTAGCCGTTACGCGAGAAGCGCTGCATGCTAGCCGTTACAGTAGGCTCTCTGCGAGCTGTAACGTGCGAGGTTAATGGGCTTAATCGCAGCCCATTAACCGCTCCCCTCTTTCAGCCTCCCATTAACAGCCCGAGGCCTATATAAGGCCCGGTGCAGTCATGGGATGTGTACAGTCCGAATATCGGAATTCCTCCCTGCTTACTGCCTCTCTCTCTCCCATTCTCTCGTGTCGTGGTGCTGTGGTGCTGCCCCTTTGCTCCGAAGAGACTCCCTCTCTCGGACCAAAGCTTTGCTGCGGTGCTGCACCGGGCCTCGAGAAGATCGTCATCGAGTCGCTGGGTTCCTGAAAGTTCATGAGGTTCGCAAAGCCTTCTTGGAGTTGTGCCGACGAGAAGGAGGTCGCCTGACCGGGGTCGTCATATCTCCGAGAACCATTGCCACGAGACCCGCACGAGGGGGGCAATAAGTTTCTTGGGACAGTGCCTTGCACGTTTCGACCACAGGCCAGAGTTTCTAACTCTAATTTTTTGCTATTAGTAGATCCATTGAAAAACGATTTGCATCTAATACTAAACACTAAATAATTAGAGATAATTTAGATAGATTATATATCTCTTTTAGAAAAGTTCGGCAAGGTGAATGACGGTTCCATAGAACCCGCTCTGCCTTGGCAAACCATTCCTAAAAGAATTTTGTGATCTGTCCTTGTTTGGGAAAATAACATTTGCTAATCAATTTTTAATCTTAAGAATTTGATTAAGTCCTACATTTGCTAGTTTAGAACGATTAACTTTTCCAACAATCCAAGAAACTTATTGAATATTTAATCATCATATTATCATTATTTTCTTTGTAACGTGCTGTTAGCCTACGTGATCATCTATTAGACGTTATTCCGTACTATCTATTAGTTGCTACTAGATATAAAATTATTTTCTACAAAAGTTAATTAGAAGCATAGATTATAGAAAAGACTAAAAGTCGTCATTGGAATATTCCACTGCCTACGGTGTCTAGAAAGGCTTGACAAACCGGCATTAAATTGCCCAAGGTAGCTTGGTATTTAAGCGAGCCTAGTGCTCCACCTCCTACCTGGAGCCCATCTGGCCGTTAGGATTTGGAAGTTTCATTTGGACTTCTAAAAGTCGAATCTATCTAAGTGTGTTTTAAAATTGACAAAACTTATTTTTCAATCCTCAGAGTTCAACTCCTTACTTTGGTCCGAATGGCCTCACCAAACCGTGAAACCCTTAGTGCCAAATCCGAGAAGTTTGATGGGTCTAACTTCAAGAGGTGGCAAAACCAGATGCGTTTCTGGCTAACCACACTTGGGTTACTGTCAGCCATAGGTGAAACTGCACCAGGAGTATCCAATAGGTCCAGTCAAACTCGCCGTACCCGAGCCTCCACTTCACAACCCGAATCCGAACCGACTTCTGGCATTCCCACTAGGACTCCAGAAGAAATCAACTGCCATGGCCTTCATAGGATCCTAGGGGCCTTATCTGATAGACTATATGACATCTACTATACCATTCAAAACCCTAAGGACCTATGGGATACCCTAGAACATAAGTATAGACTAGATGATGCTGGAGTAAAACGCTTCAAAGCGTCAGACTTCAACAGCTTCAAAATGGTTGACTCCAAACCCATGAATGATCAGATTCATGAGTTTGAGAACCTAGTCCAACACCTGAAGACTAATGGTTCTACCCTTGATAAAACCTTCCAAATAGCCTGCCTTATAGATAAACTACCTGCTTCTTAGTCCGAGTTCTCTAAGCACCTAAGTCATACCTAAGGTGACCTAACCCTAACTCAAGTTCTAAACTCTATTAGAATTGAGGAGCAACATAGGCTCAGGGAAAAGGGATCCTCTGAATCCAAACCCAAGGTCAACAACATAGAGGGTCAACCGTCTAAGTCATTCCAAAAACCTAGACACAAGTTCCAGAAGAAACCCTTCCACCCTAAGCCTAAGCCATATACCAAGAAGCCCTACCATAGCAACCATAACCCAAACCATCCCAAGGACCAAAAGAAGGAAGGAGTGCGCTGCTGCTATGTCTGCAGTCGGACCAATCACATGGCCAACCAATGCTTCTACAAGAAGACAGCACCACCTCCAAATCCAAGAAGGAATAGTCAAATGCCACCCGGCTCCCAAGTCAACATGGTGACCTCTGGAGCTGGCTCTTCTGGGACCGCTTTCAGGTCTGTTCTCTTTACCCCTGAAGTTAACATGACCTTTCAAGCATTTGATTGGTGGATTGACACAGGAGCTAACATTCATGTTTGCTCTGATCAATCTTTGTTTTCCACCTATCAGGTCTCAGGTGGAGGAGCTGTAAGCATGGGGAACAATACTGAGGCCCGTGTGCTAGGGATAGGACGGATCGACCTGAAGCTGACTTCGGAGAAGACCCTAACCCTGCGCGGAGTTCACCACGTTCCGAAGATTATAAGGAATTTAATTAGTGGGTCCTTATTAGTCCAACAGGGCTATAAGCTTGTATTTGAGTCCAATAAGGTTGTAATCACCAAGGGAATGAATTTTATTGGAAAAGTATTTTTTTGTGATGGTTTGTTTAAATTAAATGTATTCAATCATTCTTCTACTATCTTAAATATTGAGTCTTCGGTCACTTGGCACCAAAGACTAGGTCATGTAAATTATAATTCTATTAAGAAACTCATGACCTTAAACATTATTCCTAAATCCGATACTAGGAATCTCGACAAGTGCGAGATATGTGTAGAAGCCAAACAACCTAAGAAACCCTTTAAAACCATCGATCGAGACTCCAAAATACTTGAATTAATTCACAGCGATGTCTGTGATTCTGGGAGAACCTCGAGAGGTGGCAATAGATATTTTGTAACGTTCATAGATAATGCTTCAAAATATTGCCACCTATACCTTATAAAAACTAAGGATAAAGTACTCAGTAAATTTAAAATTTACAGAGCTTTAGTTGAGAACCAATTAGACGAAAACATTAAAATCCTTAGGTCAGACCGAGGAGGGGAGTACACTTCAAATGAGTTAAGTGAGTACTGTGAAGACTATTAGAACCTGAAGACCAGACTGAACTGGTAACCCAAACCGAACCTAGGAGGAGTAAACGTGCCCGTGTAGAGAAAGTCTTTGATGACTTCTATGCACTTATGGTGGAGAACTCTCCCTCCACCTATACAGATGCAATGAAGTCCATAGACTCACCTTTTTGGAAAGAAGCCATAGATAACGAGATCCAATCCATACTTCAAAATCATACCTGCGAACTCACCAATTTACCTCCTGGTTGTAAAACCATAGGATGTAAATGGGTGTTTAAGAAAAAGCTTAGACCCGACGGTACCATAGATAAATTTAAGGCACGGCTTGTAGCCAAGGGCTTTACCCAAAAACCAGGGGTAGACTACTTTGATGTCTACTCACCTGTCGCTAGGATAACCACGATTAGGATCCTCATCGCCTTAGCTTCAATCTATAAGCTAGTCATACATCAAATGGATGTTAAGACTGCTTTCTTGAATGACGACCTTAATGAGAAAATATACATGGACCAACCCGAGGGATTTACTGCACCTGGACAAGAAGGAAAGGTGTGTAAGTTAATTCGATCCCTCTATGGACTTAAACAAGCTCCAAAACAATGGCACATGAAATTCGATGAAGTTATCTTATCCTATGGATTTGATATCAATACAACGGATGAATGTGTATACCATAAAGTAGATGGTAATAATGTTGTCATCTTATGTTTGTATGTTGACGATATTCTAATATTCGGTTCAAACATACAAATCATAAATGATATCAAACACTTTTTGTCCCAAAACTTTGACATGAAAGATCTAGGACAAGCCGATGTTATTTTAAACACTAAGATCATTAGAAAATACAATGGTTTAGTACTATCCCAATCCCACTATGTCGAGAAAATCCTTAGGAAATTTTACGACCCCGAATTGCCAACCGGTATCCACACCATATGATCCAAATACCCATCTGACAAAGAATACTGGACTTCCTAGACTACAGAGCGAGTATGCTCAAATCATAGGATCGCTAGGTTTTCTAGCAAACTATACTCGACCCGATATCGCTTACGCGGTAAATAGACTTAGTCGTTATACGTCTAACCCGAATTTGTCCCATTGGAATGCGTTAGAAAGAGTTTTTAGATATCTTAAGGGAACCATATCATACGGTCTCCACTATAGTGGATATCCAGCTGTATTAGAGGGATACTCTGATGCTAACTGGATTAGTGACTCAATAGATATTAAGTCCACAACCGGATATGTATTACTACTAGGAGGTGGAGCCATATCTTGGAAATCCACCAAACAGACCGTTATAGCTAGGAGTACTATAGAATCAGAAATGATAGCGCTAGATACCACTAGCACAGAAGTAGAATGGTTTCGAGATCTCCTATATGAGATCCCACTGATAGAAAAGCCTTTACCGGCTATATCTATCCATTGTGATTGTCGATCAGCTATTGATAAATGTAATCAAGAAAACGCTGATGTGAAAATAAATCGATATCTGAAAGTGAGACATAGATCTCTCAGATATAAGATGAAAAATCAAATAATTGCCCTAGACTTTGTTAGATCCGAAAAGAATTTGGCGGATCATCTAACTAAGGGCCTCTCTAGGACAATGGTCTTAGAATCGTCGAGGGGGATGGGATTAAGCCCATAAGAAAAATCACCGCAGTAGGAACCCAACCTCACGGAGGTTCAATGGGTAGAAACAAGCTGTAGTAGTGATTGAAAATGAGGAGCACTGAATAATGCTCCCGTCCCTATGACGTCAGTGCTTATTAAAAGCAAGGGGTAGGATGAGTGTAAAACTCTTAATAAGTCCAAGACCCATGAGGCGGGGTGTCGCCTTGCTCACACCCCTATCAGGACTTACCTATATGTATGTCGTTGTGAGGCCGCAACTATGGGACCAGGGCTGCTCCCTAGAAACATACAAGAAAAGATATCTGCGCAAGGCCATTAATAGCGCAACCCGCTTAGAACCATCGAAAACTGTACTACGTGTACTACTTGTAGAAACCCGATAAATGAGGCTGGTTCAAGGCGTCGTCCACCAAGTCCTTACAGATGTATACAACTGTACTAAGTGAAGGTTCAAACCGGAAGGTACCTACACCTACTGCGTAGTATAAGAAATCCAGCAAAGTCTTTTTACTTTACCTTTTGAATTTTTTAATTATTTAATATTTAGTGGTTTTAAACACATGTGGGGGATTGTTGGGTGTGTGTTTTAAAACCACACAAAATAATGGGTTTTTTTAGTCCCATATCGGTAAGGGGAGAAATCCCCTACCAACTTAAATAGGATTGCCCACTTCCCCCCACTAGACATCACACTAGAGGAGGGGCTCCACTAGCTCACACACGCGCGCGCGTGTGTGCCGTGCCGAGCCGGGCCAGGCCGGGCTTGGGCATGGGCTGGGCGGCGCGTGTGTGTGCGCCCGCGGACCCGGACACGATAGCACCTTCGAAATGGGCTGGTCCGCACCTGCCCTATTTTTGTTTTTGCTTTTAAGTCCTCCACTATTAATTATTTTCTATTTGGGACACTAGCCGTTACGCGAGAAGCGCTGCATGCTAGCCGTTACGGACAGGCTCTCTGCGAGCTGTAACGTGCGAGGTTAATGGGCTTAATCGCAACCCATTAACCGCTCCCCTCTTTCAGCCTCCCATTAACAGCCCGAGGCCTATATAAGGCCCAGTGCAGCCATGGGATGTGTACAGTCCGAATATCGGAATTCCTCCCTGCTTACTGCCTCTCTCTCTCTCCCATTCTCTCGTGTCGTGGTGCTGTGGTGCTGCCCCTTTGCTCCGAAGGGACTCCCTTTCTCGGACCAAAGCTTTGCTGCGGTGCTGCACCGGGCCTCGAGAAGATCGTCATTGAGTCGCTGGGTTCCTGAAAGTCCACGAGGTTCGCAAAGCCTTCTTGGAGTCGTGCCGACGAGAAAGAGGTCGCCTGACCGGGGTCGTCATATCTCCGAGAACCATTGCCACGAGACCCGCACGAGGGGGGCAATAAGTTTCTTGGGACAGTGCCTTGCACGTTTCGACCACAGGCCAGAGTTTCTAACTCTAATTTTTTGCTATTAATAGATCCATTGAAAAACGATTTGCATCTAATACTAAACACTAAATAATTAGAGATAATTTAGATAGATTATATATCTCTTTTAGAAAAGTTCGGGCAAGGTGAATGACGGTTCCATAGAACCCGCTCTGCCTTGGCAAACCATTCCTAAAAGAATTTTGTGATCTGTCTTTGTTTGTGAAAATAACATTTGCAAATAAATTTTTAATCTTAAGAATTTGATTAAGTCCTACATTTGCTGGTTTAGAACGATTAACTTTTCCAACAGAGATGACGTGGCAGAAGAAGGCCTCCTTGGGGGGAGAACCGGGTCTCGATGGACATCTGGTCTAGGACCCCTACATCTCGTCGAACAACCGCGCCCGGCCGAGCTTGCAGATGATGAGATCGTAGCACCGGGCGCTGCAGCGGAAGGGCTTGGGGCGCGCCGCCGGATTAGGGTTTCTGAACAGCTGGAGGGCGACGCTAGGATTCCTCTCGTTCCGGAGGAGGGACGCGAGACGGAATGGCGAGATCTTGCCCGCTTTCTCCATGGCGGGGAACCTTCCAACCAGAAGCGAAGCGGGAAGGAGAGGGAGCAGGGTATCGGGTTTGTTAC
Source organism: Chamaelirium japonicum (assembly GCA_947650365.1). Taxonomy (NCBI): domain Eukaryota; kingdom Viridiplantae; phylum Streptophyta; class Magnoliopsida; order Liliales; family Melanthiaceae; genus Chamaelirium; species Chamaelirium japonicum. The sequence continues at coordinate 3,148,808 of OX393558.1, forward strand.
TCCGGATGAACTTTTCTCCATCGCAGCTGCACTGCATAAAAATGTAGATCTGGACTGCCCATTTCATTAAGGTCGATACGGACGGGTGATGACCGTCTCCCACCTTGCGAGCACGTTACCAAAACGTTTTTCGCGGGACATCGGACCGTAGGCATCTGTGGCCTCCGTTTCCTCTATATTTTCTATCTCCTCATATTTTTGGGCGACGTGCTCTTAGTTTAAGGAATGGACTACAGCTGCTGCTCTGCGAGCCTCTCTTCGCGGTATCCGGCCTCCACTGCACTGAATCCTAAGGTAACAAGTAACAACTATAGCTTCAATTCCTCTCTCTATTCCACTTGAATTCAGCATAATATATGTGACACAAAAAGAGAGTAGAGTATCTTATGTTTCAAATATTGTGGAAGCAAATGCCCTGATTGTAAAACCTTTGAAACATTTTCACACAAACATAGATAGTTTGAATTTTGGTTCGAAACTTAGAATTAGATCTTAAATGCTATTGAAAGATAATGACAAGTTTATTTTTATTATTGTTTTCTATATATTTGTGATTTATCAACCATGTTTGTAGGCATAAATGCTTTGTTTGCTCATAGTATTTTTTAATTTTTTTGTTTTTAATCTATATTTACTATTTTATATAATATTTTTTATTTTTATATATTTTTTAAATTAAAAAATCAAAAATTTGTGGGGCTTCCGTCCCATGTTCTAGGGCTTACGCCCCACCCCACAGTAGGCAAAACTCCCCATCTTACACCCCCGCTCTAAAAACACTGGATAGAATATCGGGTTCTCCATCAACTAAATCAGAAGTGGTATAGGGATCAACTCTGACCTATATAAATTGTAGCGGAGAATGTGTGTGAAGTTGTAAGTGTTGGAGATACAAATGGGCTCTTGGCCTGGGGGGTACTTCCTCTGCCCCATTGGAGAGGTTCTTTGTTCGACTCCCGGTATGGACACCGTGGAGCGAACTTTCCCTCAAGGCCATTGTGCCTTGTTTGCACGTGCGAATCCTGGCCGTTGATGTCATGTTCACGGGATTGTGGAGCTAATAAATAATAGTTGTTGCCTCCCCCCATTTTGATCTCTCGACCTCTTTGAGCCCTGGCTCTAGCACTCTTGCGGTCAGACCGCCTGGCTGGTCCAGGAAAAAAATATTGCATAAAGGAACGAAGGCTTTATGATTTGCAAGGTATGAAACTTGAAACATCGGTTACATGGTGCATGAAGAATGAAGGCTTGAGAGTTTGTTGCATAATGAAGTTAGAATTAATTTAATGTAATGATGTGGTTGTAAGTTGTAACCCATGTACCCGGCCTAGGTCTATATAAAGTGAGTCAAGTGACTCATGTTTACCTTTTGAAATAAGAAGAGTCGAAGTCTCTTTCTGTAGTAAAGGAAGCATCCTTATTTATTTAACTTTTGTCTTTCTTCATCTTTGCTAGGATTGAATCCCATTCTTTATTTCTAACATGTGGTATTAGAGCTTTGATCCACTTTTCCTTATCTCCACTACTTTATTGCATAGAGACGGCCGATAGTTTGGTTCAACCCCAAATTCTCAAGTTGACAAAAGACAACTATGAGAATTGGAGTATCCAAATCATTGTTCGGGTCCCAAGATCTATGGGAGATCGCCAACGTTGGATCTTCAGAACTCACCGATGAGCAAGAAGCTGCATACACCGTGGAGCAAAAGAATACTCTCAAAGATCAAAGGAAGAAAGACGCAATGACGCTTTTCCTACTCTATCAAATGGTGGGTGAGGCGTTTTTTGAGAAGATTGCAGAAGCGACATCAAGCAAGCAAGCATGTGATATCCTACACACAATCTTCATTGGAGTTGATCGTGTGAAGTGAGTTCATCTTCAAACTTTATGAGCCGAGTTTGAGGCAACTTGCATGACGGAAGAAGAAAGATCTCTGATATTTTTCATGATTACTTGTAATTGTGAATCAAATGAAAAGAAGCGATGAAAATATCTAAGACATCCACGTAATGGAGAAGATACTACGATCACTAACGCCGAAAGTTGAGCATGGGATCGTCACCATTAAAGAATCAAAGAACTTGGAGGGGATCTCACTATCAAGGAGCTGATGGGATCTCTTCAAGTTCACGAGCAACGCACCAAGAAGAAGAGTTCAACAATCACATAGCAAGTGTTGCAAACAAAGCTTGCTATTGGTGATCCAAAGGGATGTCGGGGTTATGCAAATCCTCATTGTGCTGGCAGCAACTATGGTGGTCATGAAAGAGGTAGAGGGCGAGAAAGCCTACAAATCTATGATCAAGGGAGAAATCAAAATTTCAACAACAATGTGGAAAAGGAGTCAACAAAGGAGGACTACGCGTGGTCGTGGAATTGCAAGACAAATTCAGTGATACAATTGTAGAAATGATTTTCGGATGGATCGGATCGGAATAGAGGTGTTTGGAAAATTTCCAAAAATTTTCAGAATCCCAAATGGTATTCCGATTCTGATTCCGAAATTTTGGAATTTTAAAATCCAATTCCGATTCAGAATTTTCAAAATTTTCGGATTTTTTTGGAAAATTTCGGAATTCTATTTGCAGATTTTTGGATTTTTTTTTCGTAATTTCCAATTTTGGCAGAATTTTGGAATTTTCGGAATTGCACAACCCATGCTCCTTCGGATGAGTCTTGGTTGGGTCGGGTTAAGCAAAGGGTGGAGACGGTATAATAAGATTTGGTTGGTAGTTAGGGTTTTTAAGTTTTATATGCGGTGCATCATGGGCTATTGTCCGTTGGTGTTGGGTTAGACCAATTTTAAGTAATATATATATATATATATATATATATATATATATATATATATATATATATATAATGCCCTGCCCTTGGGTGAGGCCCAAAGTAACGGCTTTGTTGGCTTTGCCCAAGGGCCGATAATGCACAACACCTGCTGCTTTGGATGGGTCTGGGTCGGAATATAACATAAAAAAATTTTGGATTTTTTCGGATCGGTTTTTTTCGGAATATTCGGATCAGAAATCAGAATTTTCAGAATACTCAGCTCTCTTCCAATTCCTATCCGATTTTTTTCGGAATTTTTGGAAATCGGAATTTTGGAATTCGGATTTAATTATATGGTGCCAAAATCGGAATTTTTCGGATCAGTTTCGGACGGAATCAGAATTTTCGTTATAACTCGCACCCCTATACAATTGCAATAAGTTTGGGCACTATGCATCAAACTTTGGAGCAAGTCCAATGGCCACGATGATCAATCCAACTTTGCCGAGACATCGAACAATGAAGTAGAGCTGCCCATGCTTCTTGCACGAGATAATGCATGCAACCAACCTGATGCATGGTTCCTGATTCAGGGGCAAGCAACCACATGTGTAGGAAGAAAGAGCTATTAGTCGAGTTTTCAGATCGTGAGCTTGGGAGACTCTTCCAAAGTACCGGTAAGAGGCAAGGGAAAAATTAAGATTTATCAAAGGGATGGCCCCCTGAATTCATCTCCAATGTGTATTACGTTCCCAATATGAGAAGCAATATACTCAATATCGGGTAACTCCTTGAAAAGGGGTACATAATACACATGGAGAATCAATCTCTTATTTTGAGAGATGCACACATAAGACTTATTGCCAAGTCAAGATGGCCACAAATCGTATGTTTCCGCTCTAACTTAGCACAAGCTCAGAGAAGTGTTTCCATGCACTTATAAAAAATGAGTCATGGAAGTGGCATCTTCGCTATGGGTATCTCAACTTCAATGGTGTGCATCTACTATCAAGAGTGGGCATGGTGAAAGGGTTGCCGACTATCAAGCAACTAAATAGTGTGTGTGAAGGGTGTACAATTGGGAAGCAACATAGGCTTCCATTTCAAAGTGGCAACTCATGGAAAGCAAGAACATCGCCTCATTTGGCACACACCGACATTTGTGGATCATTGGAGCCAATTTCTATTGCTGGTAATAAGTACTTTATTACCTTCATCAACGACTTAACCAGAAAGGTTTGGATTTATTTCCTTAATGAAAAATCCGCTGCCTTTTCTATTTTTCGAAGATTCAAATATCTTGTTGAAGTGAAAAGTGAATGTAAAATCAAATACTTAGATCTGATAGAGGTGGTGAGTACGCCTCAAATATGTTCCGAGAATATTGCCTGCACCATTGCATCAAGTAGCACTTCATAGCCGCTTACACACCGCAACATAACGGGTTCGCTAAAAGAAAGAACCGTCCTACCCTCGATAGGACGAGGACTATGCTCAAAGAGAAAAGCCTGCCTAAGCACTTTTGGGTGGAGGCTGTAGCATGCTCAGCCTACTTGCTCAACTATTGTCCAACAAAAGGCGTCAAGAATTTCACACCCCAGGAGGCATGGAGCGGTAGCAAGCCCATTGTAGCACACCTAAAAAAATATTTGGGTATGTTGCATATGTTCAAGTACCAGAAGCAAAGAGAAAAAGCTAGATGATCGTGGAGAAAAGTGCATCTTCATTGGCTATAACGAGGAGTCTAAAGCTTACAAGCTCTACAACCTATCAACAAATAAAGTCTTGGTGAGTAGAGGCGTTGTTTTTAATGAAGCAGAAGCATGGAAATAGAGGAGGAAGAGCCAACTAGAGGAAAAGAAGTAGGCCGAAGTAGATGCCTCCCACCACGAAAATTATCAACACCAGGCTACATCATCTCCATCATCATCCTCGGCTGGGAGAAATCTGACACCAAATTCTACACCTAGAAGCAATGAATCCACTTCAAGGAGTAGCAATAGTAGATCCTCCACATCAGCAAGTATTTCCTTTTCTGCAAGCCCTAGTAGAACTAGGAGTCTAAGAGAAATCCCTGAGCAAACTGAAGAAGATGAAGAAACAAACCTCTTTTGCTTATATGCTGATTGTAAATTCCTTACGTTCAAAGAAGCTATGCAAAATGAACACTGGAGGTCAGCTATGAAGGAGGAAATCCAAGCCATTTGTAAGAATGACACTTGGGACTTAGTTATACTTTCTGAAGGTCATAAAACTATCAGTGTTAAATGGGTGTACAAAAATAAGCTTATGGAAGATGGATCGATTGAGGGCTTCAAGGCAAAGCTTATAGCTGAAGGCTATAAACAGAAATATGGCATGGGCTATGAAATTTGTTTTGCACCGGTTGCCCGACTTGATACTATAAAGTTGTTGATCTATTGCAGCACACCATTGTTGGAAGATCTACCAACTAAATGTCAAATCTGTATTTGTTAATGGCATATTGGAGAAGGAAGTCTACCTGGAGCAGCCCGAAGGCTTTATTGTGAAAGGTGAAGAGCATAAGGTGTATCGCTTGAAGAAATCCTTGTATGGGTTGAAGCAGGCACCACGAGCTTGGAAAGCTCGCATTGATATCTATGTACAAGACAATGGCTTCAATTAATGCCCATATGAGCATGCAGTCTACATTAAGAAAAACATGTGCGCAGAATTACTATTTATATGCCTTTATGTTGGCAATCTATTATTCACAGGAAATAGACAGCAGATGTTTGATGATTTCAAGGGAGCGATGTTCAAAGAGTTCGAAATGACAGACTGTGTACTTATGTCTTACTTTCTTGGCATAAAGGTTAGGCAACAACCTGATGGGATTTATATACCCAGAAAAAGTATGTAAGAGGCATTCTTGAAATGTTTTAAATGCAAAATTGTAATATGGTGAATACTCCGGTATCAATGGGCTTAAAGCTGACTAGAGAAGGAGAAGGATAAACTATGGAACCAACTCTATTCAAGAGTTTGGTAGGAAGCTTGAGAAACCTCACGATCACAAGGCCTGCCATAGTTCATGGCGTTGGTCTTGTGAGTAGGTATATCAAAGCGCCCAAAGAATCACATTGGCTTACTGCAATGAGAATCTTAAGGTATATAAAAGGAACCCTAGAACTTGGTCTTTTCTATTCTTTCAATGAAGAATCAAAATTATACGAATACTCAAACAATGATTGGGGAGGTGACCAAGATGAAAGGAAAGCACTACATGCTATCTTTTATTTTTGGGATCCACAACTTTTATGTGGACTTCAACAAAGCAAAGTATTATAGCCTTATCCACATATGAGGCATAGTATGTTGCAGCATCCTCCGCTGTTTGTTAAGCAATATGGCTAAGGAACCTCTTGAAAGAGTCATATCATCCACAAGAAGAGCCCTCTATTATATATGTTGATAATAAATCAGCAATTGAACTTGCCAAAAATCCAGTGCAACATGGTAGAAGCAAGCATATGCCATATTGTAGTACCATGGAACAAGTAGCATATATATTCACTAAACTCATCCAATTGATGTATTCCGAAGACTAAGGTTAATACTTGGTATGAAGGCACTTCAAGTTTGAGAGGGGGTGTGTTGGAGATGCAAACATGAAGATTTAAATATTGCATGAAGGAATGAAGGTTTTATGCATTGCAAGGTATGAATCTTGAGACATTGGTTACATGGTGCATGAAGAGTGAAGGCTTGGGAGTTTGCTGCATGAATAAAGTTAGAGTTAATTTAATGTAATGAATGTGGTTGTAAGTTGTAATCTCATGTGCCCTAGGCCTTTATAAAGTGACCCATGATTGCCATTTGAAATAAGAAGAGTTGATGTTTTTTTTAGTAGTAAAGGAAACATCCTTTTTTATTTAGCTTTTGTTTTTCTTCCTCCTTAGTAGAATTGAATTCCTTTCCTTATTTCTAACAATAAATAAGTATTTGAAAAGGGATTCATGGACATAGGTTACTGATGTGATCCAACTTGGACCCAAGCCCACCAAGCCGAGCCTAAAGCAAGCCCAACATGCCGACTCCAAGTCCAGAGGCATGCGTAGAGCGGATAAGGCTGTATCTGCAAAGGTTTAATTCTGTTTTTTAAATTCAAATTTTATTTGATTAGATTTGGGTAGTATTCAAATTATGGTTTGTATCTATTTGAATTTATTAGGGTAGATTTGATTTGGTCTTGTTTGAAGACTATTTAAAGGCCACTATTGTAACCATTGAAAGATAGAGAATTATGAATTAAATTTGATGGCAGATGCCTTCTTTGGCTTATAGATTTGAGTCCTCTACCTCTCTTCCTGATAGATTTCAGATCTCTTTTCATATAAGCTTCTAACCCTTTCTTCTCTGTTACAGTTCTTACCTCATCCGCCGCTTCTCTCTCGGTGATCTTGTATCACTAGTTATCCTTTACAAAGAAAATACAAAAAAGTTACACCATTTGTATCTCCACCTCCATCAATCGCCATTCGACAACGTGCGCCTACATCAAGTTAGTATCAGAGCTTCGGGATTTGTCTCATTCCAGCACCGCGAACAATCCTTGCATTGGTCGCCATGTCCATCACCATCATTGTTTGTCAATCATCACCATCCTCGCCAGTTCGTCACCTTCATCATCATCGTTGCTCGTCTTCATCATCACCGTCATCACGGGTTCTTCATCGACATCCCCAACCTCATCATCCGCGGATCTGGTACGTCGCCCTACAAGAGAGAGAGACATTTACCTATCATTGTCCGCCTCCTTTGCACGCCTGCTCTGCCACAACAAGCCGCCCCGCTGAACCCCGCCTCCTCTGTCCCGTGCTACTGCATGCCCTTGCAGCCCATCCATCTCCTCTGACTCGCCACCTGCAAAAAGAAAACAGAGGATCAACAATCAAGAAAAGAAAGGAAAAAAAATAGGGAAGAAATTAGATTTGTTTCCAGATCTGAACAGAAAAGAAGAAAGATTGAAAAGAAGGAGATAAGAAAAGGAAAGAAGAAAGGAGAAAGGAAAGAAAAAAGAAAGAAAGACTAAAAGGAAACTTACCTGCAAGCGCCCTCCCCACATGCATCAGGTCGGCCGCCTCCCCATTGCGACGCGTTTCCTCTTTGGAGCTGTTGTTTACTGAACCAAACAAAAGCCCTAATTTTTTGACCCTTTAGTCCTCTTTTCTTTGCCCTTTAAACCTGAGCCCTTAGATCTCCAATCCAAAGGCCCATAGCAATTGGCCTTCCCACCAGTGTAGTTAAGGCGAGCCAAGGCGCCCGCCTGAGGCGAGAGGCGAGGCGAGGGCGCCTCGCCTGGATTAAGGCGAGAGCAGGTATATAAGTCGGCTTGAGATGCCCGCCTTACACCCTGAGGCGGTCGAGGCGCCCGCCTCATTTAATTAACGGTTTAAGTTGAAGCCAAATTGAATCACAACCATCCTTTCGTATGACATTTGGGACTGGGTGTGATTCTCTAGTCGGGCTGGGTGTAATAGACGGTTGTGATTCAATTTTAGTAAGCTCAGAGGATCCTGTTGCCTGTAGATTCAAATCTTCCACGCAATTGAGCGAGATAAAAAAGAACTCGTGACGATCGGGCATGTTAGGGTTTAAACTTTGGGGCTACCTTCAACGTCTGTCATGGAGTATAATGTTACCCATCAAAACTCTCCTCTCGGTTTTTTAATTCAGATTTTGATTTAGTTGTATAGTGTCATAATTGTTTATATGTTTACTTGATATCTTCAATTCATAGGTTTTTCATCTTACTTACAGACATCCAGGCCTAGATCCCAATCTATATTATTTAGATTTTATAGTTTTTAAGATGAGGATGATATAGATTATTGAACTCGATGATGATGAGTTTTATTGATGTTTGATGGCACATGCTATATGATTATATGAGCTCGTTTCAACTAGTCATTTTAGTGTGTGTGTGTGTATAGTTTTTTTACATGCCTTATTTTAATCAGGCGCTCGCCTCGCCTCAGGCGCTAGTAAGGTTGAGCGCCTTGAGTCCGCCTTAATGCCTTGACTACACTGCTTCCCACTGTTCATTAAAATATAAGTGGCCCAGTGTAGTTAAGGCGACCCGAGGCGCTCGCCTGAGGCAAAAGCCGAGACGAGGCGAGACTAGAGCACATCCCCTGAATTGAGGTGGCAACAGGAATATTAGGCGGGGTAAGGCGCCCGCCTGAGGCGAGAGGCGCTCCAGATGTAAGGCAATGGAGGCACCCACCTCATTTAATTAATGATTTAAATTGAAGCCAAACTTGAATCATACCCGTTCTTTTGCATGCTAAATGTGATTCACCGATCAGACAGTTGTGGTTCAGTTTTGGTTCTAACCTATTGACCATATAAGGTTATAGGAAAAAATAAAATGCTAGGTAGCGAACTAGTTTGCCAACTTTTGGGTTGCCAACTTTACGTGGCATCCCCCTAGGGATCAAGGTTCATCCCTTGGAAGTTTAGATCTTCTCCAGTTGATTGGCCCCGGTTGATGGACCTGTGCGCATCAAAACCACACGATGGCAGGCGACCCGAAAGTGAAGCGTACTCCAGCCAACTGCATGCGGCTGTGATGTGCATCGAGCCCACCTGATGGGGACATCGAGCAGCGCCCATGGCGCGTGTACCAGCGCAGGAGTAGAAAACAAGGCGGCCGACGCACTCAGTCATCGCATGGTCGTTCTGTCCAAGTTGACCGCTGCGGTCGAGGGTTTTGGCATTAGTCCGACTTTCAATATTGAAGATCTAGTGGCCTACAAGGGCCCAAATTTCAACCCTAGTAACCCTCTGATAGACGAGCCTACCTTGGACCCTGTTTCTGAGAGCACCTCCTTACCCCCACTCCCCCAAAATATCCCAAATCCCACAGCAGACGGCATTGATAAAATTCTAGATGATGAGATTGTCTCTAGTAGAGATGGTGGAACCCGGAGGTACCTGATTCGCTGGAAAGGAGAACCTCCTTTTGAGGATACATGGGTGGAGCGAGAAGAACTGCAACGGCTTGACCCGGACCTGCTGGAGCTATACGAGAGACGCACCGAGCCTTACTCGACGGAGTCGAGCTCTCTCCCACCCCGGGAGAATGATGGGGACATCGAGCAACGCTCATGGCGCGTGTACCAGCGCAGGAGGCGCCACCTGAGCCTATGGCTCTGATCAGACAGTCAGCACTATCATGGATGTTTTCATTTTTTTTTTTGCATTGTGTTATTTAGTTCCACCTCGGTTTCCAGGGACTTTCATTTGCTGTCGCAGGTCTTTATATAGGCCTGCCCATTGGTCATGTAAGGGTATTGAATGAATAATAAAATTTCTGTTTCTCCACTTTGTGTTGAGCGAAACAGGGTGAGGTGTGTGAAGCCCCAAACCCAAACCCTAGGTGTGTGAAACCCTAGGTCCAGATTAGGTGTGTGAAACCCTAGCTGGTCCCTCCCCTATCCTCCTTGCTCCGAGCCCACACCGCCACCCTCTCTCCCTCTCTCCCGCGAGACCCCGATCCCCTCCCTCCTCTCCCACCCGACCGGCCCGACCCCGCCGCGCTGCCACTCCCACCCCGATCCCCCTCCCTACTCCCCCCACCCAACCGGTCTGCCCCCATCACCGGCGCCACCACTCCCACCCCGATCCCTTTCCCCTCTCTCCCACCCGACCGGCCTGCCCCCACCGGTGCCACCCCACTGCCCGATCCCCCTCCCTCCTCTTCCACCCGACCAGCCTGCCCCCACCGGTGCCACCCCCCTCTCCCCGAGCCCCTCCTTCCTCCCCCACCCGACCGGCCCAATCCCATCCCCTCCCCCTTCCATTGCCCACAACCCACCGAAACCCCTTACCCCTTGCCCGACCCCTCCCTCCTCCCACACCCGATCAAGCCCCTTCCCCCCCCTATCCATCTCCATCCCCTTCCCTGTGACCTAACCCGAACACCACCTCCCTACCCCGGTAGCCCACCCCCTCAGCATGACGGCATAGCCGATCCCGATGTTGATCAGGGCCTGATCGACGACGAAGACGGATTCCTCGATATCTGGTCCCCCTTCCTCGACTTCCAGTTCAGCGCCGGTGAGAACGTGAAGGAGTACGTGGAGCGCATCACCTACCTCGTCGCCAAGGACGCAGAAGCCCGACTGGGAATCTCGAAGAACCATCAGCGGTGGCATCCCGGCGCGCTCGTACACCCCAACGTATTGGCACTCCGGGCCCTCGCTTAAGCCCCGGCCCAACCCGAGGACCCAGCATCGACATCAACCCCGCCACCAAGTGAGATCTCTGAGGCCTCCCACAACCCTCAGTAGGTATGTTTTCTTCCCAATGATATGTTTCCGGCGGATGCCAATGAATTGAGTCTCTAGTCTGTTATTACTGCCGACTGCTATCCATATTCGTGAGATTGAGCGTTCCACCTGGCCTGCAGCGTTGCTAGTCTAACTATTGTGAGTAGAACTATTAGCCGGTAATTTAAGTATTGTTCTTTGTCACCTAGAATCGAGGGCCATCGGTATTATGATAGTAGTTCCCAACACATATGCCCATGTTATTTATTTGAACTAATTTTCCCGCTTGGTATCGAGATTAATAGTTAAGCCCTGCTTGCTCAATCAATTACTAATATTGCCATCCCCGCATTGTTTCGCATCACCACCGACTGAGGATATCGAGTGGAGGAGATCCGAACTCATCCTATGGCCCCTAGAAAAATAATCCCAGCATGAGGAGCTGCCAACACTTGTTTCAACTAGTTATTTTATAATATATCTATATATATTATATTTTTTGCACGCCTTATTTCAATCAGGCGCTTGCCTCACCTCTCGCCTCAGGCACCAATAAGGTTGAGCGCCTTGAGTCTGCCTTAACGCTTTGACTACACTGAAGTGGCCAGACTCAACTTGCATTTCGGATCCAACATGTTTACCCAAACAAACCTGTTAAGGCCTTCGAACTTGCTCGAGCCATAACTTCATCGTCTCATCCGATTTTGACACACCACTTGTCAAATCGAAGATCTCTTCGAACCCGATCCATTCGTGCCACCAGTTAAAGTTAAAAGCATGGCCATAAATCCAGAATTCCAAATTTTGTCCTTTGAAATGGATGCCAAGGTGCAAAGATTAGCATGTTGTATTCAAAGGAACGACTCTGTCAATGACTACATTTTGGCATTTTATCAATGTATGATGCAGTATGGTTTTTTAGAGATAGATCTCCTGCCAGTTGAACAATATGTCAGAGGGCTCTGCTCTAAAATTCAAGATCAATTTTCTTCTAGATCTTAGAGGAACTTGGATGCAGCGTATGAGATTGCTTGCGAGATCAAGTTCAAGCCAACGATGACTCCAGCAGCCTCCTCAGACGAGCCTCTACCTCCAGTGGAGCCTCCACCATCGACAAAGCTTTCTCAAATTGTACCTTTGGTGGACCCCCATTACCTGTAGTACTACCACCAGCAGACGAGCGAGCTCCCTCCTCCAGAGGATCTTCCGATGCCTGTTATGCTACCTCCTACTATGGATTCTTGCCGAGCCTCAGCAGATCGACTTCCTTTGGCTAAACCGACCACTGGTGCCCACAATGTTCTTCCAGCACTACCTCCTTTCAGGTGAGCCGATGTTCAAGCTACCACAGCGGTCTGATATTACTATCTGACTCTCACGTCGACCCCAACACCGCTCTGACGTGTGGTCCTCAATCGATGGCAGTAATACCTTCTCGTGGGACTCCAATGGTGACCTTGATGTAGTGCGACACCACTTATTAGGCCTCCACCATTATGCTCCTGATGACACGACGATACCACATCGGCGGAGACCTTGATGTTTACTGTGCTTTACCGTATGAACTTGAGGACGAGCTCAAAGCAAGCACAGTAGGCTGACTCCAAGTCTAGAGGTCTGCGTAGAGCGGATAAGGTAGTATCTTCAAAGATTTAATTCTGTTTTTAAAATTCAGATTTTATTTGATTAGATTTGGGTAGGATTCAAATTATGGTTAGTATCTATTTTAATTTATTAGGGTAGTTTTGATTCAATCTTATTTGAAGTTTGTTTAAAGTCCATCATTGTAACCATTGAAAGATAGAGAATTATGAATGAAATTTGATGGCGGATGCCTTCTATGGCTCATGGATTTGAGTCATCTACCTCTCTTCCTGATGGATTTCAGGCCCCTTTTTATCTAAGCTTCTAACCCCTTCGTCTCTGTCACTGTGCTTACCTCCTCCACCATTTCTCTGTCGATGTTCTTTATTTGAACATTATTTATCCTTTACAAAAAAAATTCAAAAAATATTACACTGTCTACATCTCCTCTTCCATCAATCACCATTCGACTACGCGCGCCTACATTAGTTACGGCCCTTGATTATAAATGAGTAGCAAGGAAGAGTTGATGAAGCAGGCCCCAAATAGTTGCACTAAGGATTGTTAGTTTTGGTTATGGTGTGATGTCTGTCAATGATGACCATAATTTCATTGCTCTCATATCATATGAGATATTTCTCTTCTCCATGTTTGATCCCTTGATTATAAGTCTTTACCTTGTTGAGATTCCTATGCTTCCCAATTCTTCAACCCACTCTCATATGGAAAACCATGTGCGATTGTATCGATTTGAGTTTTTCTAGATTGATAATGTGCATACATGTCAAGTTTCCTTAGGTGAGTAGAGTTTGACGTCTGATAGTTACAAGATTGATGCATATAAATTGATGGGGACATCCGACCACCCATCACACGGGTGTACAGACGCCGGCCGAGGAGGGCTAGGGATTCAGCATCCCTCTGGATCGGAGGATGATGGGCTTGTCATATAGTTGGCCCAAGAAGCTGCTTTGGAGGCCCGCAGGTTTATTTATTAATATTCTGGTTGTTCAGGGGGCTGTATGTAAATATTCAGATTGTCAGTTTTCTTTATGTGCTGCCGTTTGGGTGTAGTTATTTTCAGTTTGGTGTAGTTATTTTCAGTTGTGGTAGTGGGTGGTTAGTATTCAGTTGGGTGCAGTTGGGTGCAGTTGTGGGTGTAGTTGGTAGTTGTTGGGAAGATAAAAAGAAGGGGAAGGATGTACGAGGCATTGATGATGTTTTGAATGAAAGTGACTTCTTCTCTCAGATTCTCCTCTCTCTCTCTCTCTCTCTCTCCATCTCCCTTTCTCTCTTTTTCTAGTATCTTTTCTCTCTTTGTTCTGTGAACCAGAACCCCTCAACCGAGCATCACTTTTCAAAGGAGATAGCAGTTACACTACAGCCCCTCCACCACCACTCCCACCGAACCTACCCGCCGGCCTGAAGCACTTCCTCCGGCGTCCGACCGCCCGCCGCCCGACCCCGACCACTCGCCGGCCTGAAGCATTCCCTCCGGCGCCCGACCGCCCGCTTCCCGACCCCGACCACCGGCCGGCCTGAGGCGCCCCTCCGGCGACCGACTGCTCGCCTTCCAACCCCGGCCACCCGCCGTTTGAGGCCCCACCGCCCGGACCAGCACCCTCGGCCACTCCTCTTTCCGACCCCGGCCCTGCACTCCGGCTTGTATTGCCTCCATCCGAAGGTCGGACTACTACCACTCCGATCCCGGCCCCGCCACCGGGTCTAAAGTGCCGTCACCTGCAAGTTGGTTGATCTTCCTACTCAATGTGCTTGGCTGAAAACTGTTATGGAATATGAGTGGGCTATTCCATCGCATCGAGAGTTTGCTCGGGCGACCGCTCCTACCCCATGAGATTATACATCGACCAAGTACTATTATCACCTCCATATTAGCAACTCAAGCATTCAGAAGATCCCCGGGCGAGACTACAGAAGAACACGAGCGGCGAATGACTTGTGCCTACGTCGACATCCAGAACTTCTTCACTTGCAAACGTTGCCGACGACTACCGCATGTTGCTCCCGCCGCATGAAGCCCGTCGTCTATTCGTGGAAATTTGCTCCTCGTGAAATCGTCAATCCGCCATTTGAACCTGCATGGTAATAAGTTCCAATTAGCTTCGCATCGTGCATGACCATTATTTGATATTTGCTACTGCTGAATTGTGCATAAAAGAAATCACATAGCATATCTTTACCTCAACCTGTTAAGCCTATCCTATTTTGAAAATCCTTGAAGTTGTTTAAATTTTCGTGTTAATTTTAGAAATGATCCCTATACTAACGAAAGCTTCTATGCTTCCGACGACCTTGAACGCTTCCTAATTTTAGATTGATACGTATTATGAGACGGCAATTTACTGCTAACATCACATAAATCTATTGTTAAATTTCATTTATAACTGGATTAGCGTCTGCTAAAATCAATAGATGGATATTAGTTTTTGACCGTTTGCTGATCATTTAATCATTGTATCATCAGTCCTACGTCAGTTTGGTATCAGAGCAAGGCTAGTATAGGGAACCAGAGTAGTTTGCATACATATACGTACTAGAGTGCATGCGTCTCCGTAGTGGTCTAGAAACCTACTCTCAAGAATCCCACTTCAGTATGGAACCCACTCTAGCTGACGTGATAAAATCCTTAAATGAATTAGCCGCTACAGTGCAAGCGGCCAATGAAGCCCACCGAGCATCGGACCACGAAACCCAAACTCGCTTCCATCAAATAGAAACCCAACTCCACCAAGGGTTGGAACGAAATATGGGCGAGGGGTCGTAAATAGGTGGAAATGGCGATCGTGAAAGGCAAGCCGAAAATGTCTTTAGACATCAGCCTCCATACCCGCCACCCTACCAAGGTCGTCATGGTCAGGGTCCCAACCCTGTTTTATGGAACAATTTCGAGCAAGACCCGGATGAACGAGCAATGAGGAGTATCAGGTTGGATGCCCCGGCCTTTGATGGTCGGTTGGACCCAAAAGCCTTTTCTGATTGGGTGTTCGACATGGATCACTTCTTTCAATGGTATAATCTTTCGGAAGATCGTCGAGTCCGTTTTGCCAAAATGAAATTGATTGGCAATGCCAAATTATTCTGGCAAAATGTGGAGCAGAGCATCCACAAACGGCACCAACCCCCAATAGTTGATTGGGAGGAGATGAAAGAAAAACTAAAAGAGAAGTACCTGCCCCAATCCTATCAAGCTGGCCTACTAGATAAATGGCAGAATTTGAAGCAAGGGAACAGAACAGTAAGTGATTACATCGCTCAGTTCGATGAGCTGATGATGAGATGTAACACTATTGAGGATGAGGCCGTCACTTTGTCCAGATTCCGAGCTGGATTGCGCGATGACCTAAGAAGAGAACTATTCATTCGTGAAGTTACCACCCTAGAACAAGCCTTTACTTTAGCCCAGACTTGTGAACAGTTCCTTAGGCCCCAATTCCCAAAACGTTTTGAACCTCGAAGTACACCTAGTACTTTTCAAACTCCTGGTAGTAAGACCCCTGCTGGGCCACCCCAATATAAGTCTACTACCAACAATCCCATCAGTGGAAGAGACAATCGAGGCAAAGGGATATTGGGCGAGGCACCTCGAACTGGAAATAGAATCCAGTGTTTTCGATGCCTTGGCTTTGGGCATATGGCTGCTCAATGCCCAAACAAAGAACTCCCCAAGACTTTGATGATTGAGGAACAAGAGGAGGGTGTTGAAACTTTAATAGAGGATGTGTATGACCCAAATGACTTCTCCCTTGAAGATGAGTATGGGGATGATGAGGAGCACTTGGTATGTATCAGAACACCTACTGAAGGGTACACTGGTGCTTCATCTCTAGGGGTTGTTCGATGTGCACTAACCCACCCAAAAGAAAGCGATGATTGGAGGAGGACGACAATCTTTAGCACAATTGTCAAATGTGGGGACAAGAACTGTAAGGTGATAATTGACAGCGGAAGTTGCATTAATGCTGTCTCTGCCAGCGTCATCTCTGGACTTGGCTTTTCACCAGTACCACACCCTACTCCTTATAAGGTTTCATGGGTTGACACAACATCTATATCTATCAAAGAAAGATGTTTAGTCCCTATTCAGTTCCTTGCCTATAAGGATAAAGTTTGGTGCGATATTATACCAATGGATGTAGGGCATATTATTTTAGGGCGACCTTGGCTATTTGACCTAGATGTTACTATCTATGGTCGCTCTAACTCATGTTCATTCGTTTTCGAGGGAAGACGGATCAAGCTGACCCCTCTTCAGCCTAAGTTCACTGACAAGGTTAAACAAAACGAACCTTCGAAAGAAAAGGGGTTGCACATCATTAGCCCTACAGAATTTGAGAAGGTAATATCTGAAGAGTCCGTTATATTTGCACTCGTCACCAAGGAGGTCACTATGGGACCTCAGAACAATTGCCCAGAAGAAATTACCCCTGTCCTGGAAGAATTCAAAGACATTTTTCCAGAAGATCTCCCAAACCACCTACCACCAATGCGTGACATACAGCACGCCATTGACCTAGTTCCGGGAGCCTCATTACCAAATCTACCCCATTACAGGCTCAATCCGACTGAACATGCTGAACTCAAGCGTCAAGTGGAGGACTTGTTGCAAAAAGGGTTTATCAAAGAAAGCCTCAGTCCTTGTGCTGTCCCCGCTCTCCTTACTCCTAAGAAAGATGGATCCTGGAGAATGTGTGTGGACAGCAGAGCCATCAATAGAATCACAGTAAAGTATCGTTTTCCCATACCGCGTTTGGACGATATGCTCGATATGATGGCTGGTGCCACCATTTTCTCAAAGATAGATTTGAAAAGTGGATACCATCAAATTAGAATCAGGCCCGGAGATGAATGGAAGACCGCTTTTAAAACAAAGGATGGTCTGTACGAATGGATGGTGATGCCCTTTGGATTATCCAACGCTCCTAGTACCTTTATGCGTGTCATGACACAAGTACTACGACCCTTCATGGGCAAATTCCTTGTGGTTTATTTTGATGATATACTTATCTACAGTAGGTCCACAAAGGAACACATTGATCACCTCAAGCAGGTTTGCCACACTCTGAGGAAGGAAAGTTTGTACGCCAATCTAAAGAAGTGTTCTTTCCTCACAGACCAAGTTATCTTCTTAGGATTCATTGTATCCTCGGAAGGAGTGTCTGCTGACCCACAGAAGGTCAATGCGATCGTAGAATGGCCAATTCCCAAGACCATCCATGATGTGAGAAGTTTCCATGGATTGGCTACCTTCTACAGGCGTTTTATCAGGAACTTCAGCACGATCATGTCTCCAATCACAGATTGTCTGAAGAAAGGAGAATTCCGATGGTCGAATGCCGCCACTCGTGCGTTCGACGAGATTAAGAAACGAATGACTGAAGCCCCAGTCATGCGTCTGCTGGATTTTATGAAAGTTTTTGAAGTTGCATGCGATGCTTCCGGTGTTGGAATTGGTGGAGTCCTTAGTCAAGAAGGACATCCTATTGCCTACTTCAGCGAAAAGCTGAACGAAGCAAAACAGAAGTACTCCACCTATGACAAAGAGTTCTACGCGGTAGTCCAAGCTCTAAGATATTGGCGTCATTACCTCTTGCCGCAAGAATTCGTCTTATACTCAGACCATGAAGCCCTAAGGTACCTAAATTCTCAGAAGAAGGTAAATTTTCGGCATGGTCAATGGGTAGCTTTTCTGCAAGCCTACACATTTGTTATTAAACATAAAGCAGGAGTTGAAAATAAGGCTGCAGACGCATTAAGTCGAAGGATGACCCTATTACTTGCTGTCAGTGCAGAAGTAATTGGGTTCGAGAAGCTCAAGGAAGAGTATGAATCATGCCCAGACTTTGGAAATGTCTATAAAGATTTGAAAAACGAACTGAATCGAGAAATAGACGACTTCTATCTCCAAGATGGATACCTATTTCGGGCCAATAAATTATGTATTCCTCGCACTTCGGTTCGAGAATTTCTTGTCTGGGAGATACACGCTGGGGGTCTGTCTGGACATTTTGGGCGAGATAAAACTATTGAAGAGGTTGAACGACAATTCTTTTGGCCAAGTCTAAAGCGTGATGTTGCTAAATTAATTGGCCAGTGTCGCACGTGCCAAACGTCCAAACAACATAAGCACAATACAGGTCTATATACTCCTTTGCCCATACCTGACCGTCCATGGCAAGATGTGAGCATGGATTTTGTGCTCGGTTTACCTCGCACATTTCGAAAGAATGACTCTATTTTTGTCATCGTTGATCGCTTTTCGAAAATGGCCCATTTCGTTCCGTGTTCCAAAACATTTGATGCTTCTAAAGTGGCAAAGCTTTATTTTGATAATATCGTAAAGTTACATGGACTTCCTAAGTCTATTGTTTCTGATCGAGATGTTAAATTTACAAGCTACTTTTGGAAGACTTTGTGGGCAATGATGGGAACCAAGCTTAAATTTTCAACTGCTTACCATCCTCAAACCGATGGGCAGACCGAAGTAGTCAATCGAAGTCTAGGGAACTTATTACGTTGCCTTGTGGGTGAAAATAACAGGAATTGGGATTCAGTCCTACCAGTCGCCGAATTTGCATATAATAATTCCATCAATAGGAGTGTAGGGATGAGTCCATTCGAAATCGTTCACGGGTTTAAGCCTAACAAGCCTATAGGTCTTCTTCCCATGTCACCACACACACGAATCTCCGAGTCTGCACAATCATTTGCACAACATATGCATGATTTACATCATAACATCAGCAAACAGATTGAAAAAAGTAATACCATCTATAAAACTTATGCAGATTCTCGAAAACGTTATAAAGAGTTTAACATTGGGGATTATGTGATGGTTAGACTTCGACCAGAACGGTATCCGTCGGGAACCGTAAAAAAATTGCAGGCTCGTAGTTCGGGACCTTTTAAAATTTTAAAGCGAATTGGTCAAAACGCTTATGTCATAGACTTACCGTTGGATTACGGGATCAGTTCTATATTTAACATAGAAGATTTGGATAGCTTTAAAGGTTCAGCAGTAGTCCCAAGTGACCCATTCTCCCCGCCTGACCTTGAAGCTTCTGATCATCTTATACCTGATATTGTATCGCTACCGCACCCTTCACCACAAAATGAACAGATTGACGATATTCTCGATGAGCAGATCATTTCCACAGGAGACGGTGGTTTTCAGCGGTACTTAGTCAGATGGAGAGGTCGACCCGATTCCGAGTGCACCTGGATTCCTCGGGACGACTTACAGCGTTTGGCCCCAGATTTACTTGAGCGCTACCAGAGCCAGCAGGATCTACACTCGACAGGGTCGAGTTTCTCCCACCCCGGGAGGATTGATGGGGACATCCGACCACCCATCACACGGGTGTACAGACGCCGGCCGAGGAGGGCTAGGGATTCAGCATCCCTCTGGATCGGAGGATGATGGGCTTGTCATATAGTTGGCCCAAGAAGCTGCTTTGGAGGCCCGCAGGTTTATTTATTAATATTCTGGTTGTTCAGGGGGCTGTATGTAAATATTCAGATTGTTAGTTTTCTTTATGTGCTGCCGTTTGGGTGTAGTTATTTTCAGTTTGGTGTAGTTATTTTCAGTTGTGGTAGTGGGTGGTTAGTATTCAGTTGGGTGCAGTTGGGTGCAGTTGTGGGTGTAGTTGGTAGTTGTTGGGAAGATAAAAAGAAGGGGAAGGATGTACGAGGCATTGATGATGTTTTGAATGAAAGTGACTTCTCTCAGATTCTCCTCTCTCTCTCTCTCTCTCTCTCTCCATCTCCCTTTCTCTCTTTTTCTAGTATCTTTTCTCTCTTTGTTCTGTGAACCAGAACCCCTCAACCGAGCATCACTTTTCAAAGGAGATAGCAGTTACGCTACAGCCCCTCCACCACCACTCCCACCGAACCTACCCGCCGGCCTGAAGCACTTCCTCCGGCGTCCGACCGCCCGCCGCCCGACCCCGACCACTCGCCGGCCTGAAGCATTCCCTCCGGCGCCCGACCGCCCGCTTCCCGACCCCGACCACCGGCCGGCCTGAGGCGCCCCTCCGGCGACCGACTGCTCGCCTTCCAACCCCGGCCACCCGCCGTTTGAGGCCCCACCGCCCGGACCAGCACCCTCGGCCACTCCTCTTTCCGACCCCGGCCCTGCACTCCGGCTTGTATTGCCTCCATCCGATGGTCGGACTACTACCACTCCGATCCCGGCCCCGCCACCGGGTCTAAAGTGCCGTCACCTGCAAGTTGGTTGATCTTCCTACTCAATGTGCTTGGCTGAAAACTGTTATGGAATATGAGTGGGCTATTCCATCGCATCGAGAGTTTGCTCGGGCGACCGCTCCTACCCCATGAGATTATACATCGACCAAGTACTATTATCACCTCCATATTAGCAACTCAAGCATTCAGAAGATCCCCGGGCGAGACTACAGAAGAACACGAGCGGCGAATGACTTGTGCCTACGTCGACATCCAGAACTTCTTCACTTGCAAACGTTGCCGACGACTACCGCATGTTGCTCCCGCCGCATGAAGCCCGTCGTCTATTCGTGGAAATTTGCTCCTCGTGAAATCGTCAATCCGCCATTTGAACCTGCATGGTAATAAGTTCCAATTAGCTTCGCATCGTGCATGACCATTATTTGATATTTGCTACTGCTGAATTGTGCATAAAAGAAATCACATAGCATATCTTTACCTCAACCTGTTAAGCCTATCCTATTTTGAAAATCCTTGAAGTTGTTTAAATTTTCGTGTTAATTTTAGAAATGATCCCTATACTAACGAAAGCTTCTATGCTTCCGACGACCTTGAACGCTTCCTAATTTTAGATTGATACGTATTATGAGACGGCAATTTACTGCTAACATCACATAAATCTATTGTTAAATTTCATTTATAACTGGATTAGCGTCTGCTAAAATCAATAGATGGATATTAGTTTTTGACCGTTTGCTGATCATTTAATCATTGTATCATCAGTCCTACGTCATAAATGCAGCTCTTTGTTTATAATTTTATCATCAACTCAAGGAGAGTGATGACCTCACTACTAGTATTGTCCTAGCCCTAGGTGGTAGGTACCAACTTATCTTTCTGTTCAGCTATCCTTAGCTAGATGAAGTTTCACTAGATTCCTTAAGACCCTCAAGAATAAATGCTAAATGAGGCTTTACAACCTTATTTGGAATCCCACTCTTTATGTTTTTATATAAGTTTCTTTGAGTTTTGTTATATATTCTCTCTTTCTAAAAGAGCTCCCTCTGTATAGATCACGACATGTAACTGGATTATCTAAGGGCGAACACCAGAATGAATAATAAAAAGTAAAATATGATTGTATACACTGATACTTGCAATATAACGTAGAAATATTAGAATGAATTAATCAAAGGAAAATGTGATTGTACACATCATTACTTGCAATGTAACTTAGAGATTCACATCTATACCAGCTTATACACTCGAACCCAAGGTGTCTCATTATGTCCAAGAAAAATGATACATCTGACACATGATAAAAAGAAATCAGTAGGTTAACTTCATTAAACTAATTCTAAACATAAGGATATTTTAAAAATGATTTAAACCTTAGAAAAGGATCCAACTAATACTTTATTAATGAATTATTATTCACAGTTGAAAGGTGACAGATCGATTGTTGAAGCAATTTCTTGCTTAAGAGGATATTGGAAAGATTTAGGGAGGACAAAAAAGAACTTACATATGTTCTTTCTCAACTTAGAGAAATCATATGATAGACTACAAAAAGTCAGCTGGTGGGATTCAAAGAAAAAAGAATATCACACAACTTCTAGACTGAGCGACGACATTCCTGTGACAGTGGAATTTCATCAAAGATCGGCCCTTAGTCCATATCTTTTTGTATTAATTTTGGGTGTGCTGAAGATAAATATCCAAGAAAAAAAATACGGTGGTGTATGTTGTTCACAGATTTTCTAATTGACTAGATAGAAGAGCGATGCTAAACTTGAATTATGGATGAAACTTTGGAGGATAAAGGTCTACAAATCATCAGTCATTAAAAGCGGGATACGTGGAATGCAACTTTGAACATTGAGCCACTAAAACTATTGAGCATGCTACCATTAATGGATGAACTCTTAAATAGTGCGACTCGTACCATTATCTAGTATCTCAAAAAGGATTGAAAACAATTTGACTGAAATGGAAGGCATTACATAATGTTATGTGATTGGTCCATATTGGAGCTTCTCAAAGAAAAAAATTATAGATATACTATCAAACCCCTACCAGCCAACACCATGAGCGACCACTTCCGTTGTTGGTGGCAGTCATCGCCGCAAGTACTGATCACCACCTCCGTAACTTGACACCACCGCCATTGCTAGTCACCTTGTGTGTATCGGCTAGCACCGCCGGTCACCACGTCCGCTGCCTACGATCTCGTCACCATCGTCAATCACGTCAATGGTGCTGGCCATGACCTTCGCCGGTCTCCTCCATCGCCGATGCTGCCAGTCATGTCTCCAATGCCGGCCACCACCGCTGGTCGCCAACCACGTTGTCACTGTTGGTCATGTCGCCGGTGACGACTGTCACCTCCCACGGCCACTGGCGGCCCCCTATTACCATACCAAACCAAAAAGTCGATTTGGAATTCCACCGGTTCTGCATCTTGCCAAACAATGGATTTTCAATATCAGTAATTATAGCTACATCAAAACCAAACAACTGTATTTCAAACAACAGTAATTGGAACTACATGTAGTTGTAATTACAACTACAAGCAACCAAACATAGCCTAAATAGACATGAATGGTGGAGAAGGATCTTGAGAACTTATCCCAGATAGATGGGCTTATTTGGTAATAAAGAGAATGGATTGAGTGCCCTCTTTTCTCCTCTAGCTAGTCCCTACATGCAAACGGGCATATGCCGGCAGGGTTTGCTTGAGGTTAATGTTAGGTTGATAGCCGATCGGATACATTGTTGATCCTCTGGTGGGGCATAGTTGATTTTAGACTTACCCCATGGTCGACACCATGGGAATGGATAAGTTCTGGTGGTGGTTACTTGAATTAGTAGTTGAAAGGTGATAAACTAACCAGTTTCTCTTCCTATAATGTGTAAATATGCAAATCTACAATGGAACCTCTTTACAGAAATTGGTGTCCTAGCTGAACATTTATGGAACTATTCCATTGAGGAATGCTATTCTCTAGTCTTACCTATTTATGCAGCTAGTAGTGCAATTTGTACCATCTTTTCATTAATAATCTGCTTATGGTTTCCATTTTGGAAATGCAACACATTAAGTGATTCATAGCCAATGATTATAGTCAAATGAAATAAACTTATTTTAAGTACAAGTGATATTGTATTGCAATTTATGCTTGGTGGTTCAGATAGTTTTTCTTACTGGACATATCTACAAATAAGGGTAGTGGAGTTTTTTGAAATTTAATAAAGAGTTTATTTAGTGAAGATTATTGGTCTAATGAGTGTTTCAGGGGTTTTCTTCATCATATACATGTAGAAGTTATCCTTACAAATTCCATCACAAGGTGTTATCCCTTCGCTGTCAAAATTTTATTCAATTTACGCATAGACTGGACCAGTTTCTCTACAAGGGAGCCTTGCCTTCTATCTCTTCAAGACCATCTAAGGGGACTATATTTGCTGAATCTGGGCGACAAGCTTGGGACATTGGTAGATTTTTTAGGACACTGTATTTCTTTAATGGACCTCCAAATCCAGTGAAGGTTGGTCTCTTTAATCATCTTATTATTCTTCATATAAATGTTAGTGGAACTTTATTAATTTTTCTTGTCAAACTAGAGATTTTTAAGCTGCTCCTAATGATATCTTTTCATTTATGAAGTTCATTGAACATCTGATTGAAAAGCTGTCTAGTCCAACATCCAAAGAACCAGAGAAAAAAATGGAAACTTCTGGCACAGTCCTGGTAGCTGGTGCTACTGGTGGTGTAGGCCGAAGAGTAGTTGACATTTTGCGCAAGAAAGGGTTTAATGTTCGAGCACTGGTATTGTACTGTACTAAACATCTGTATTTGCTTGAAAATTTCATTGACATTTTATCTTAGGTCATGTTTTACTGTTAAGATTTGGACTTGTATGAATTTCAGGTCAGAAATAAGGAGAAGGCAAGAAACATGTTAGGGCCAGACGTGGACTTGGTGAGTTGCATATTATTCTTGGATATTTTCTGGACTGCAGATGAAGTTTAGTTAATAATCCACTTCAGAAGTACCAGAAACTGATATCATGTATTTGAACAGAACAGTGCATAGGGAGTACATTAGTTTTCACCAATTAGGTCATGCATCGTCATGCAAGATCTTGACAAATATCGCTAGGTAAACAGGGAAAACTGGTCAAATTAAATGGCAGCTGACATGCCATACTTTTTTCAGCAACATGACATCATGAAAGGGTTGTACCCCACAACAAAATAATTTTTACTACCTGCCACTAGTTTGTATCTCACATTCCTGTGCATCGATTATCTCTTAATCTTGATTCCATGCCTGTATACTAATGGCAATATTCTATTAATAACATATCTGCATAGTGTAGGTTGTAACAAAATATGACAATTTTTGGGCATCTTTTTAATCATGGTCTGATTGCTTCTAACCATTTTGTGATGCAGTTTTAAAAATATTAAGTAGAAATATTTTCTTTCAAGGAAAATTACAATATTCTGGTCTTTGAGCATCTTAAGTCTTAATGGTGGTTGTACAATACTAAGATGTAGATATCAAGTGAAATCATTTTGTAGAATCAGTAAAACCTGCTATTCTCATGAGAGTTAGGAGAAGGTTTTGGTTTATATTCAAGATGCTAAAAGATTGCAACCGTTTATAGAATGTGCCCGACATTGTGTAAACCTGCTTTAGCAAGTTATAGGTGCTATCTTTCACTGTGCACCCCAGATATAGGGCCTCTTTATAAAATAATGCAAATATGGAAGTATTGAGCCGATCTTGTTGAAGATCCTTTTTGTCCTCTTTCCTTTTCTCTTTAATTGTTGATATGCATCATCACCTACTGATGATATACCATTATCATTTTCCTACTTGTAAAGGAAATGGACATATTCATGGTAATAGAGGGGATTGGGGTTGTGTGTCTATACTTGTATTGTGATAAAGGTATTCTTACACATACAAGTATATACACTGACATGGGTAGACATGGTGGTGGTCATGAATCTGTGGGAGACCATGATAGAGGCCGTGGAACCCAACAATGAAGTCATGATCCAACCATAAATGGGTACTTGTAGTCTTGTTAGGATCTCCATAAGAAGCCAGTTTAGGTTTTTTGAGTCATATGCAGCTATTGGTGATGGTAGACCTAGTGTAATAAAAGATCTCAACTTCATGATAATTCATAGACCCTATTGCTTTATATAGAGAGGGTTATGATTAGCTTATGAAGAAAAGTCAATAGATGCCTCTTGAGGTACATCACCAACTCCAGTATTAGACATTGTAGGTACCTTAGCGTACTTGTTTCTCAAAGGCCTACTCCATGTGTTATACTGTTATGGACATTAGAGCTTCTGATCATATGACAGATGAGATTAGTAACTGACCTTTTCTAGGTAAATCTGCTTCTTGCTGGTCAGCTGGGTGAACCCCCTGCTGGTTTGTTAATTCAAAAGAAACATGTGCACCGATTCAGTCTAAGAAAGGAATGGCTGAAGACATGGAATATATCTATAAAATTATGTAACAGAGAAAATACTTGAAGGGTTCCATCGCTTAGGATATTAAGAAGATCAGCCAGTTGGTGTTGGGATGAGGAGTAACATTCCTTCGGAATTTCTAATTCCAAGTAGAAATATTAAGTCTTAATTGCATTGAGAGTTGACTGATGCAGATTTCTTTCATGCAATATCATAGAGCGAGGAGAAAAGAGTGCTGAAAGGGATTTAGAAGTCGTCGTTATCTTTACTCTCAATTTTTTATATGTCAAAGTTTCCTTTGAGCCTGAGGTTAGTGGACTTAACAAAACCCTTACCTTTATTTTTTCAAGGCAAACAAATAAGAAAGATGATTGGTAGCGGCCCAGGAACAAAATCTTGGTAAATATGGCTGAATACATCTCAGTTTTCCACTCCAATGGAATGCTAAATGTCGCAAAAGATCGTGAGATATTGGAAAATATGATGGTTCAAGAAATACCAGAAATATCTTGGGAGATGGCAAGGTCGATAAATTGGTCAATATCGAGATTTTGAACCTTGGTAGTGGCTATGATTATATGGTCTAGATAGTCTATCTGAACATGGACTTAGTTGGCAAAGCAACTAATGCTTGGGTGAGGAGGTTGTAGGTTCTCAGCCAAGGTTTAAAATCACGGTATCGGTCGCGGTATCGGTCGGCCCCGAACCGGTATGTACCGGCCGGTACGTACCGGTACCGGCCGATACGGACTGATACCGGTTGAGAAAAAAAACCTGAAAAAAACCCAAAAAAAAAAAAATTTTAACATGTCGGTACCGGTCCGTACCGGCCGTACCGGTCGGTACCGGCCTGAACCGGCCGATACGGACCGGTACGTACCGGTATCGGCCGATACGGGCCAGGTATCGGGATCGGATGCAGTACCGGTCTCGAACCGGCCAAAACCGGTACGTACCGGTATCGACCGAGATTTAAAACCCTGTTCTCAGCCCCGCCCACCCCCCCAATTTACCCAGGAGTGCGTATGGAAACATCCGAATAGGTCGATGCGCCTCCCCGGAGAACGATTTTGTTCCAACCTCCTTAAAGAGGTTGGAGCATTCCCCTCTCTCTCATTGGTCCATTTCAAGGGCATGTATGTCATTTTACACTTTTCATCATGGTGAAATGACCAAAAGCCCTAAAAATTGACCACTGAGAGAGAGGGAATGCTCCAACCTCTTTAAGGAGGTTGGAACAAAATCATTCTCTCCCCGGAGGGACTAGTCCAAGCCTGAAGTGGGTCCATTGCCCGAAGGGTTTCGGGACAATCCCCGTTTTAGAATTAAAAAAAAAATAGGGACTTAGTGCAATTGCACTGTATTTATGTTTCACTTTGTACATCCACCTTTTGCTGGCTCTCAGGTGTCTAGTTGCCTCCATTTTTTTTTCTTAATTAGAATGTGCCGTGTTTCAAGATTATTAAGTACCATTTAATCATTTTTTGTCCTCGTTATGATTAATGTGTTTCTACATCTTTTGAATCTAGATTGTTTCACCAGAACATGGATTAAGTGGAACTTCATTGTATTTATGTTTTACCTTGTATATCATCCACCTTTACTAGCCCTCGGCTGTCTAGTTGCCTCTAGATTTTTTTTCCTTTGTTAGATATCCTCACACCCTAAAACCCGAGTCGTAAGGGGAGGTCCACAGGGGGTATATTAAGCAGGTGATAGATGCCTCCCTCATCGATGTGGGACTATTCGTCAACACTCCCCCTCACATGGAGCATGTGTGGCAAGGATTCTCCCACGCGGAGCAAGGCACAATCAGTGGGGAGCATCCGGAGCGGGAGCAGGAGCAGAAGACGGGCCAGCTCTAATACCATGTTAGATATCCTCGCACCCTAAAACCCGGGTTGTAAGGGGAGGTCTACAAGGGGTATATTAAGCGGCTGATGGATGCCTCCCTCACCGATGTGGGACTATTCGTCAACATCCTTAATTAGAATATGAAGTGTTTCAAACTTAGTAAGCATCTGACTCTATTTTCTTGTGTTGGTCAACGTGTTTCTACACCTTTTGATTGAGTCTATTCATATATTTCGGATCCAACTAAGGTCGTTACTACTTCTGAGTTTTGTTATTTTCCCATTTTATCAGGTAGAATGGCAAGGCATTACCCAATTAGAGAACATCATAGAATTATGTTTTTTTTTTATTCATAAAGAATCTAGAAACAATTTCAGAAAGTATGCCTTTTGGTCTCATGATGTTATAGAATATTGTTCCCATGCACTTGGATATTTTCTTGCCTAAAAATGACATTATGCAACAAACTTCATGATCACACATCCATCGACAAAAAATGGAGCAGCCAAATTTTTTTTTATCACCTTTTAGAGTACCGAGTCGCCCGAGTCGAGTCTTAGAGTTATTGGACTCCGTGGACTTACGAGTTGAGTTCGAGTTTCAGGTTTTTTAATACTGGTTGCATCCTTTATGAGGAATACAATTACAAAGAGCAAAATTTTATTAATCCAAGCATTGAACATAAAGAAAGCCATAGGGGGCACCTTTAAACAATGTTCTAAAAAACGCTAGGTGCTAGTTGTGCGGTGGGGGACTTTTAGCACCTAGGTCGCCTAGGAGGGGGCCTAGGCAGCGACGCCTAGGCTTTTTTAACTTTTTTAATTTTAATTTTGAAATTATATATAATATATATGTTTTAAAATTACTATAAATTCATGATTATGCTAACCTTTATTTTAAGGGAAATTTGACATACCCTCCCAAAATTATATGCTAATTAGTAAGTCACCCCCGTTTTAATCGATATTAGACTTACCCCCCTAAAAATTAGGCTTATACCCCCATAACAATATGATATTTATGCATACACCCCCATAATTAAATGATATTTAGGCATACCCCCCCCCCCCCCCCCCCATTCAAGCTAATTATCATATAGTAATTTGGGGGTGTAAGTCAAATTGGGGGGGTAAAGTCTAGTAATGATTAAAGGGGGTGGCTTACTAATTAGCATATAATTTTTTTTTGGGGGGGGGGTAAGTCAAATTTACCCTTATTTTAAAGTGCGGGTATCATTTACATAACCATAAACTCAAGATTGACAAGAACAGAAGCACGTATGATATTATATGATAATATCGTAATATCCATGATTTTAGTACAATTCAATCTTTAAATTCAAGATTACCAACAATAGAGTAGTATCTATACACGTTCTAGCGCCTAGGCAGCCAGCCTAGCCCTGCCTTGGCTCGCCTAACGGCCGAGAATGCTTTTCTAAACCGGGCCTAGGGCTAGGCTGGGCGGTAGGGAGGGGCATAGGTGACTGCCTAGACCGCTTTCTAAAATACTTCCTTTAAATAACCCACCATGTCACTACCCAACTTGTCCCCAAGCAATATGGGACTAAAAACTGACTAAAGAAGCCAAAACATGTAGGCTGAAATTTAATAATAAAAATTATAAAATAACTCCGAAATTCACTAATAAATAGCAAAACAAATGTAATTGGGCTCTGACAATTGGGCCCAACACATATGGACTGAGCCTGGACGTTGAAAGTCGTGCAAATCCCGATCTGCCTCAAAAACATATGCACACCTGATCATGTTCCCCATCATTCACTTTCACTGCGTTGAAGTCGTCTAGAGTTCTAGGAAGCCGAATCGTGAAATGTTGCAGTCCCGATCAGTATTACCGTAGGGGCGTCTTGAAGTCAGTACATGGTGGTGTAACCCCAATAGTGGATTGCACAACACACAACGATCGCCTCCCGGGTTCCACACGAACTTCCCAATGGAGGTGCTCGGGGACCTAAAGTTAGAGGCGTACTGGCTCAAGCTAAAGAAGTCGGTCTCGAAAGTGAGCTATTGTAGTAGCTCGGAAGTGCACATGCCTAAGTTTTGTTGGAAAAATAGTTGGTCGGTCTGTTTTGAGGATGCCAACGTACAGGAGAAGGAGCGACCCACTAGAGTCAACCATGGGTGACAACTCCACTGTAGGCGCTGCTAAAAGTGGACGCTCAGCTAGTGGCGGAGGATCCACTCGGATAAAGTTGATGTGTTGTACTTCCCCACAGGTGCCAACTCCACTTAAGGTGAGGGCTCCACTAAAGGTATATTTGAAGATGCTGGCATAGGCAAGGTACAAAATCTCGAGAAATTTCGTGAAATATCGTGAAATATCTCGGTTTTCTCAGACCTCGGCACGAAATTCTTATTGCGATATCGAACGGAATCGAAATCATGATAATATCGCGATATTTCATGGAAATTTTGAGATTTCGAAAAATTTCGAGATATTTCGGGATTTTGGCATCGAAATGTTGGGACTGACTGGTTATAAAAGGGTACTGGGGGTTTCGTTCTCAGCATCTTATTTACATATAATAACATTTAAGTAAATGTCATCTTACTTAATTTTTTATCTTCTCCATTTACTTTAAGTTATTATATGTAAATAAGCAAATACCCCCCCATTTGATTTCAATAAACCAAGTGCACCTACGTAGCTTGAGTCTGTAAAGGAGGAAGCAACATGATTAGATGTTAATGGATAAGATCTGAGT
The DNA here is from genome assembly GCA_947650365.1 of Chamaelirium japonicum. Lineage (NCBI taxonomy): Eukaryota > Viridiplantae > Streptophyta > Magnoliopsida > Liliales > Melanthiaceae > Chamaelirium > Chamaelirium japonicum. The sequence continues at coordinate 3,179,742 of OX393558.1, forward strand.
TAGGAGCCGAAAGTTTCTGTACTAGTTGGGGGACAATCAGTGTGAGAATGGTGACATCGAATCACTTATTGGCACACTGACATCGACTCAAAGGCGTGATCTCTGCAATAGGCACTCCACAAGCAGATGCAAAAGGTTGTCATCCCACTTTTCTTCTAGCAATTCTTAATATCATGTTGCTAGTAACACCAATAGGGCATTGAATCTAACATTCATCCAAAGGAATGATGAAGAGGGCACATGAGGTACAATACACAGTTGTGGAAGTGTGGCATATGGGTGCACGAGGCCCCGAGTATGTACGAACAAAAGTGGGCACACGTATAATGCACAAGGAAGGGAGTCACATGTTGGAGACAATTACGAGGTGCATGAGGGCAATAGACTCAATGATAACACATAAGAGGCCTGACTGTGAACGAGCTTGCTCACTGCATAGGCATGAATACACGTTGACAAGGATCCACAAAAAGAGGCACATGTAGTGGATTAAGCATTCAGAGGACAATGCACAAAGTACAAGGGGAACATGGTCACACGGACCAACACCACGATGCATAGCAAACCATCTCTTTGAGTGGGCATTCCCGATGTGCACAAATGGAAGAAAAGCACAAGCCCACACAAGTAAAGTGCGGGGTGCAAGCAAGGTCGTGAAGCACGCATCTGCGACTTGGCACTCGCATTTGCTACGCATGGCGAAAGTAGAGATTAGATGTAGATAGTAAGGGTCTTGAATGGATGCTAGACGCATTTGATGCAACAAGGTTGCAAACACCTGTTGTAAAGTTGGGAGCTCGATGCTTCGGAAGGATGATACTATTTGCATGCGGAGTGTGTGAAGCCTTGTGCCGAACAAGTGGCTGGTAAGATTTCTTCAACACAATCTGACAAAAACAATAGCAAAGATGCAACTAACAGTAGGAACCTAAGCCAAGGGCAGATTTGTGGGAGTAGTAGGAGAGATACTAGCTGATTCGTGCTGTGACTCCTCCCGACACGCAGTCTTACATGCTAGGTTGGCGATATGGGTGATTGGACTTCTTTCTCCCAAGGGACTCTTGGTTCCCCATCGAGACATGATCAAGTCTCCCATTAGCAGCGGACTTATGCTCAAAGTGAGTTTTCTGATTCAGTTGAAACCACTAAGTGAACCAGCAAGCGTGGTCTCTCTTCACATGATATTTTCATTGGAGGTTTGCATTGGAGGTTGAAACAATGACTGCGAGAAAGTGAGGACTTGGGGAGTTGGTGAAAGCATGAAACAGGGCTCGGGCGGCTCTGATACCATCTTATGAAAGAGGACAATATAGAGTGATGTTCTTTACCCATTGGGGTGGTGGTTGTGAGGCTTTCTATCAATGTGTATATGGAGGGGTACAATAATCATCTAGTAAGGTTATCTCCAACTAAAAAAAAATCTTAATACATATATTAATTTGTACACCAACAGCAATATATCATTTCATGGATTACTGTAATCTTCTGTCCAATATTATAGGCCAAGCCAGTCCACTGGGTATTGGTATGATACGTCACGTGATTCTTTTATGTCATTTTTCCCTTATCTGCCTTATGGATACTTTTGGTTGAAGCCCTCTCTGTTGACCATAAAGTCAATGCCCAAAAAGAAATAAGCAGTGAAATTGTAAGAGCTTTCTCCTGTAGATCTGATTTCACAACATGGAGAAATTTAAAGCTCCTGCCTATTGTCCAAAGAGTATAACTAGTTAATTATGTTTTTCCTGCATTACCTACATAGATTTATTTGTAGCAGTCATCTTTGAAATATTTCAGATTGTTGGAGATCTTACTAAGGAGGATACGCTAGCTCCTGAATCTTTTAGAGGAGTGAAGAAAGTCATCAATGCAGTCTCTGTTATTGTTGGACCAAAGGAAGGGGATACTCCTGACAGGGCAAAGTACAGCCAAGTATGTCATATGCATATAAATACATGCGCGCACACACATACACAGTTACGGATGCATGCGTACTTGTGGTGCATCATTAATTAAATATATATGTAACTCCTGTTTTCTGTTGAGAAATTATCTCGTTTTATTATTAGACCCTGACAATAATAATGCCTTGTTTGATGCAGGGGATCAAATTTTTTGAACCTGAGGTAGTGAAATAATCTCTACGTTGCATTACCAGTCAAGTTGACTTTTAAATTGATAGTGTTTATTCAGTACTTGATTCAACTTCTTTGGAATTTTATGGACGCCTAAATTTTTAATTAGTAATTACTAATGCTACCCATTTCTTTTTTCAATCAGATAAAAGGTGACTCACCTAAAATGGTAGAATACATTGGAATGCAGAATTTGATTAATGCTTTAAAGAGTAGCATCGGTCTTCGTTATGGTAAACTCCTATTTGGATTTGAAGGTAAATATACTTCATTACAATAGGACCCACGTAATCTACAGTCATTAAACACGAGGGATTTTGATGAATGTATTGAAATTGTCCTATTGTGTTCTCGAAATATTTGGAACTTTTATCCATTTTAAATGAATGTATTAAGTTCTTAAAAAGTATTGGAGTGATCTGTATCTCAAGGATACATTTAAATCATCACTAGGTTATATCAATTTCTGAACATTTTTAGCTCAAGTAGTTTTACCCTTAAAAGAACTTATATATGCTCACATTAGTTGCTTGTGGATAACTTATGTGTTGCATTTCCATATATTAGTTTAAAATAATATAGTCTATGCTTCTCTTCTATTAACATTTTTCTAGTGCCATAAATTTTCTTGTATGGATCTTGTAGCGACTTAGGGTCTCATACTAAGGTACAAGGTATTAAGATCATTACATAAAAAGTCTCTTTTGAAGGGATATAATAAAATAGCAAACTAATAGAAAGAAGAAAATGAAGAAGGATAGAGAGAAGTGAACAGATTCAACTGAAGAAGAAAAGGGAAGTGAAGTAGAATGGATCAACTGAGGAGAGAAGGATGATAGAAGAGGTGAAAGAAAGGAAGCTACAAGACCGTAGAGATCGATTGGCTTTATTTAAGTAGGATTATTATTTGGTTGCTTGGGTTTATACTTGATATATTATATTCAGAGGACGATGGAAATCAAATTAGATAATTAAATATCAATTTCAGAATATAGATATCCAGATTCTAGTGATAAAATATAAGCTTGCAATTTATAATTTAGGAAAAACAAACAAGTTTTCTAAAGTCAAATAAACTATATTGTGGCAACAAAAAATGATCACAATAATCCATGGTTTGAGGATTCATCCGAACCTGAATCGGTTCGAATTTTGGCCGATCCGAATCCTTGACCGCGCATTACTCCCTTGAATCAGGTTTGATTTAGATTTGCTTCATGTCGTCATTTTATTAGTTTGATTGATATATTTGTAATTAGTAGTTATCCCATGATGCATATATCACAAGACTTGTACCTTAAGGACCAATTCGGGCCTTAATGGAGCGAAGCAGACTCTAATTTCAGATCTCTTATTTCAATTTTTTTAATATTTTTAACCAAACAACTGAACAGACTGAATCCGAGCCTGAATCTGAACCGAACTGGTTCGTTTTTTGCCCGACCCGAAACCAAAACTGAACCCGAATTCTCAACCCTTGCAATAGTCAAAATTTTGCACAAATAAGAATAAAAAATTGCAGCGGAAACTTAAAGAAAATAAATGGGGTATTGGCATCAGAGTTCCAATAAGCCAAATTAGAGATAAATGAACATTAGGGATTTAGGGCTATTTAAGTATTATGAGAAGACCCAAATCTGAAAGCACTTGTAATTTCAGCAAAGATACACCATGAGATTATTTATTGAAAGATGAGTGAGGAAGAAGGGTGATGGATGAAGAAGAAATGAAGAAAACAATAACGTAAAAGATAACAAAGAACGATCTCACAAAAATATGTGGAACATGATCTTTGGTGAATCCAGAAACGATTGTAGCTAAAACTCAAACAAAAGAATTCCCGCTAAAAATGCATTCGGTTGTCACGAACACCGGAGATAAATTATTTAGATTGGTGGTGGAGGAGATGCAAGTGTAGATTGCAGAATTGAAGGTAGAAGTAGGACAAAATAGGTAAGTTGAAGAGGAATAAGGAGAGTAATTAAGGGAGAAAACCCTCAAAAGACACAATCTTCAAAATTCTTAGTTAATTATAACTTCCAAGTAATCAGAGCTCACTATTTTTGGATTATAGACCAATCTTGTGAGAAGATGAGGTGGTGGAAAGGAAAAGAGAGGAGCGATGAAAGATGGGTCATTTGGTTATGGCGATGGGTAAAAGAGAGACGAGAGAAACAAAAGGAAAAAAATGTAATATATTCTGAGGGGCACCATGATTGAGTTTTCACGAAGAAGAAAAAAAAAAGGGGGGGGGGACTGAATAGTAGAGGGGATGACTAGCTTCTCTAGTGGGACTTATTTTAAGGCAAAATCTTAGTCCTACTATGAACCCTCAAATTTGACCTATATTATAAATTTGATCTGAACTTGGCCTATGGTACTCCTTGTGTTCTTCCTAATGTGTCATTGGCAATGGTGTATGAAATTGCTAAATCACGTAAGTCGTGTCTCGTGCATGTATTGACTTAAGTAGGTGTGGGTAACCCCCACATCTTGGTTCTACACAATCATAATTAAACCACCTATCTTATTTGTACCTAGAGATTGGCATTGGAAAGCTAAAGTTCAATACTATCATATCCCAAAAATAGCATGCCAGCTGATACAAAATAAGACTAAATTGCATCAATCCCCCTAGGTGGGGAGAACACATCTCTTGATGAAAGCCTCCCCGATGTTACTTGTCTTAGACCATCGTTAGTGGCTTCTCTATCAAACTCTAGGTTCTTGTATAAGGTAACACATGTTATCTTCAACATATGTTACATATCCCTCAATATTCATTTGTCTGCTGAAACTGAACCTTGGTAGCTCATAATTTGTTAGGTTATTTCCAAAGGAAGTTTCAAATTTCCTTGCTTTAGTCATCTACTCTTGGAACCCTCTTTACCATAGCATGAATCTTGAGAGGTAACTAGGAATGTAAATGAGAATGGTAAAGAGCATATTGAAAAGGAGAAATGCTTTTTGCACCCACTAAAAGCCAAGTGCCCCCAATTACTTGGTGCACACAACCCAAAATTAAAAATTACTGGGTGCACCCCACAATCTTTCACCTTCCCCCACTCTTCCTTCCGTGATCGCTTGAGTCTGTGTAGATCGTCATCTCTGCCGACTCAGTTTGTTCCCATTCAGGTTACCGCCACCGCCTCTTCCCCTCTCCTTCTCCTTCCTTCTCCCCCTTCCCCACTAAAACCCTAACGCATGTGCCCTACTTCCTTTGCTTCCTCTTCCCCCTTTCCTCCTTCCTCCATCTTTCTCGTTGGTTAGGATTTCAACGGGGAAGATGGAGGACAAAATAGGAGGAAGGAGAATGAAGAGGAAGGAAGATAAATGAGGAGGGATGAGGATGAGGTTGAGGATGATGAGGAGGAGGAAGAGGAAGGAGGGGAAAGGAGGATGAAGGAGGAGGATCAAGTGGTGGGCTACATGAACTCAGGCTGTGACAACATCTGGCTTCACAAGATCCACTGGTATTGGCGAGCTGTCGGAGCACCCACAATGGTGGCGGGTGCATTTAATAATGGGAGCAATAAAAAAAAGGAGCCTTGGGGACCCATCCGGTATTTTTTCGATTTAAAGTTGGGGACACTTGGTCTTTGATGATTGTAAATAACTATTCCCTTTTAAAAGGGGTGGTATAATATCAAAGAGGTAAACATCGCATAACAAAAAATGCATTTCTTGGATAGTCATATAATCAACCTTTGATTAAATAGCTCATCAAATAAATAATTCAGCATATATTTTAACTTATTTAATAGTTTAATTTGAAAGTTGGCTTTTGAAAAAAATGCAGTGCAACCGTAAGTGTGATGTCCAATGTGTTCTATAACGTCCTTCAAAATCAATCTAATACTTGGTCATCACTATTAGAAAGGGAATACATAGAAGGCAATAAAGAGTGAAATAATGCTACTAACTCCTACTTCTCCACAACATGACTTATAAACTGCCCCAACAAAACAAATTTGTATTAATTCATGGACTTGTCAATAGATATCTACTATTAAGAAACCCGGGCAATGCTCAGATGAATTTGATGCATGCCACTTGGCACATATGCCATCACAACCGTCCGAAGAAGTGTGCAATCTGGAGTGAGTGTGATTCACTTGTTAGAGAGAGAAGGAGAGAATATTAATGATTTTCCTACTTTACATCAAATGACCATTAAATGCCTTTGAATAGGTATTATCATCTTTAGAGTAGGTTTTAATAGGATTTATTAGAGAGAGCCGCGTTCACACATCGGAGAAGGATTCTGACTCTTCAAAAGTGGTCCACGTGTCACAACACGAGAGAGAGGGCTCCGTTTTAGTGTATATATATATATATATATATATATATATAGGGGCATGCTATAATGCGGCATGCGGTACGTGCGGCACCGCATGCCACATTATAGCATCTCTCTCTCTCCCTCTCTCTCTCTCTCTATATATATATATATATATATATATAGAGAGAGAGAGAGAGAGAGAGAGAGAGAGAGAGATGTATATAGTCCCTCTCATGACTAGCGTAGAACTATTTGGTACAACTCTACTACAATGATTTCTAGTTTCGTAAGAGATGGAGAATTTTTCAATAGATGCATAATACTTTCCACGTTGTCCTTAACATATGTATGTGCTTTTTCTCGGTATCATATTAGTCTTACGATCATATTGCCATGAATGCCCCTCAACAAATGGTGTACCTCTAGAAGATCCACATTGCATTAGACCACGTCATAATAAATAATTCCTATGGAGAACATCTATTTGTGATTGGTTCCTTGCTCCTTCCTTTGAATCAAGCCACTTCATATCAATTTCTCAAATTTTTGATTTTCAAGATTGCTTGTCGACAATCTCTTCGCAGGCAAAATTTTCATGCCCTATGAAGCATAGACAAACCCAAATGGCGACACAACATCTAATGTGCTTTTCAAATCAGCACATTCTAAAACCTCTTGGTGTATCAAATGTGCTCTTCAAATCAACGATTGAAATTGACAGTCGAAAAAGTTTATAACATTTGATGGCCCTAGAGGTTTTAGAATCTACTAAAATTTTGAGGGTATGCTATCTATGGTATGTTGATTATCCTCACAAAAAATCAACAAATTTTGAGACCCGAATCCAACGATTAAGATTCTGGGTCATCCGATCCTGACCATATATATATATATATATATATATATATATATATATATATATATATATATATATATATATATATATATATATATATATATAGAGAGAGAGAGAGAGAGAGAGAGAGAGAGAGAGAGAGAGAGAGAGAGGAAACGGGAAATGAGTTGCCAACCTATTTTGGCGAAATGGGCAGCCACCCATTTGAAGCCCTTGGGAGTTTTAGAATGTGCTGATTTTTTGTGAGCATAAGCACCTTATCTGAGATAGAACACCCACAAAAAATCAACACATTCTATAACTCCTAAGTTTTATCGAACATCCATTGTAACCGTTAATCTGAAATATAACATTTGATGCCCCTAAAAGTTTTAGAATGTGCTGATTTTTTGTGGTATGCTATCTAAGGTAAGGTGCATATGCTCACAAAAAATCAGCACTTATAAGAGTCCTAGGGGTGTCAAATGGGCGGCTGCCCATTTCGTCGAAATAGGTCGCCAGCCTATACGCCGTATCCGCTCTCTCTCTCTCTCTCTATGTGTGTGTGTGTTGTATAGTGTGTTTATGCACATGGTATATCATATTATTTGTATTGTAAAATTGTTGGGGGAATGATCTAGTCTCCGGCCTTGATTTCTACTAGCTGATGAAGTTACTTGCCAGAGCGGGCTGCCGCAATGGCTTCGACCCTCTCTCCATTGACTAGGTGGTGGAGCTAGCTGCGATGAGCTACAAGACGAAAACTAGGTTAGAGACGACTGGGTCCCTATGGAACAATGGTCATCCGATGCCTACGTTAGACTCACAGCTATAAGATGAGGGGAGCTAACCAAAATTGAGAGCTGGAGTAGTGGTATAACTCACATGATTCCAACCCATTGCACAGTGCCCCAGGTGGGCTTTTATAGAGTCTTGGAGGCATTGAAACGTGTTCGACCACGTGGTGGCCAGATGGCGACGAGTGATTGGTGCATGCGACCACCTCTCGAGCCACCCTAGTTGATGTTGGGTGAGGGTGAAACCCCGGGGGTAGTGCATGGATGTCAGACGGTGACAGGGATTTAGTGCATGGTTGTCGCACTCGTTGGGATTTAGCGGTTTGGCCATGTCAATTTTGTGGGCGCGTTGTCTGACATCTACCCTACCACCTGTCACTTGTTCTGTGCTAGGTGACAAACGAATCCTCTTATACGGCTCTGATTTCATACCTTTTTAGGAAAGCGGTAAGTGCGACAAGATTCACCAGGTCGCCCGCAGGTTGACCCTACGAGGTCGTTTCGGAATGAGCTCGTCACACACGTCTCGGGGCGAGCTCCCTGCCCTTCGAGGGATCTCCCTGCTGACGCCGCGATGTCGTAACCCATGGGCCATGATGTTACCACCTGTTTGCCCAAAGACTAACCCTGTGTGGTCACCATGGGGCGAACAACGAACTCATCACGCCATGCAAGCTTCCTGACCCTCTAGGCGATTTCCATGCCAAAATCATGATGTCGTCACCCATGGCGTTATCGCCAGATTGCCCAAAAGGTTGCCTTGCATGGTCTCCAGGGGGCGAGCTCACCATGCACGACTCGAGGCAAGCTTCTCGGCCCCCAGGCAAGCTACTTGCTGGCTTCATAATATCGTCACCCATGACATTACCTACAGGTTGCCCAAAGGATGACCCTGTGTGATTACCATTGGGGGAGCTCATCATGCATGACTCGAGGTGAGCTCTCAGCTCAACTTAACCACTTTTGCGTTAGGATCTTTCTGGATCGTTATTGCTCTACCACGTGGCACAGATCTGCAATGCCACATGTCACCCATCCATGCTGCTACATTGGTAATGAGCGGGTGACATTTTGGATACCCACAGTATTTACATTTGTTCTTTTGCGTTGTATTGTGCGGGTGCTCTTACCCATAGGCAAAGAAAAAAATATTGAATTTTCATAACCACATCGATATCCCAAAAAAATGAGATATTTCGCATTGAAGTTCACAAAATGTCCTGTTTTTCGAGACCTCATGTAGCTATTGGAAAAAACCGTTAGTCTTTCGATGGCCAGATTTCGTTTTGGTATGTTAAAAAAGAATGAGATATTTCATGATTTATCTCGAGATTTCATTCCTTGCCCATAGGTAACCATACATTGGATATATACTTGGCATGATGCTTAGTGAATGCTCTACATTTCTCTCCAATTCTCTTGTTCTACGTAATAATTACGTTGTACATATATAGTTCATTGATTGATGGTGTTTCAAACACTCACTGGTTCGATTTTTGGCCATCTGAAATACTGAAATGAAACACCTCCCTAAACTTGAAAGTCGAAACATGCCATGATTGAATCACGTTTGGCTGAATAAACTGGGTTGGATCAGAAAAAAACTGAATCAGATCTGATTTGGCCTGATCAAATCTAAATTATGCCAAACAGTCTGATTAGACCTGAATTTGTTGAATTAAACCGGAATTACCCGAATTAGATGCAAATTTCTGATGTTTTCTGTTTTTTCAATATTTTTTTTCAAATGGCCGAACTCAAACAAAAGAGATTCATTTTTTCTTTAGATCTGAATTTGAGCTCTCAAACCTTGATATATTTGACTACATTCCTTAATGAGGTTTCTCCTAGTTCTCCCTCTTATACCTAACTATTAGGTATTGTTGATAGGAAATAAATTCCTATGATTAAGATTGAAGAGTTTCCTGACATTTAGGACTAGGGTGAACTTAATAGTTATGTTGTATTTGAAAGTATCTATCAAATTCCCTCGAAAGCCCAAGATCTTAATTCTGTCTGTACAAGAAACCCTAACGATTCTCTCTTTTCCTCTAGAAGAGGAAGTGGCTCTTTCCTCTTCTTATCCCTACTCTTTTCTTCTTCGAAGAACCACTTTTGAAATCTGTAGGATTTTCTTGATTTGAGGCTATGAGATTTCCTTAGCTATTAATTCTACGACGAAACACTCAGCTTCTCTAAATCTGTGGATCCTTTGATCTCCATCTTCATTACGCTATTAGCATCCCAAAACTTTGGGTCTTTTGGAGGGATCAATGGACCTTTTGTCGAGTAGGTGCTCAAGACAATATTCTTATTGATGATTGAGACAACCAAACAAGGGTGGCAAAAATTCAAGTTCGGGTCGGACAAGTCTCAAGAGCATATTCTAATAACTATCTAACTCGGAACCGGCTTGGAACCTGAATTTCGATCAGCCTTACTTGTCCAGAACCTACTCAAGTTCAAATCGGACAACCCGGATTAACCAAATATATAATAAATTGTATTAGTTTTAAAATATATTATAATTATTTGTACTAATTATATATAGATATTTATTTATTTAATAAATTATGCTATATATATTCGAACAAAGCGAGTCGACTTGTCAAAATTGGTCAACTCGGGCTAGGACCCAGATTGAAAAATGTCTGAACCCAGATTTCGGACAAGAAATCATTTTCCGAACCTGGTCAGTCGGACGGGTCAGACAAAAAAATTGCCACCCCTACCACTAGCAATATTTACATGTAAGTGTGAATTGATGTTCTCTCCATCCATGGTGTTAGATTGTGTATCATTTACCGATCAAGTTCTACTTGCGATGAAGGTGCGATATAGATTCATTCAACTTGTTTGTAAGGCTTCAAGTTTTTTTTTTTTTTTTTGAGAAATCCCTCAATGTTAGAAGGGGGTGGGGTGGGGGGTGGCCTAGACCCCTACCAATTTATTATAGGAAGAAAGGGGGTGAGTAAAGAAAAACAAGACGGGGGGAGGGGAAAGGAAGAGAATAAAACTAAGGTACAAAGGAGAGCGTCGAGAGTTTGCTCCAACTTCCTCTGGAGGACGACCTTCTAGCTCTCTAATCGGGCGCTGATTGAGTTCATGACTACTTCTTTAGTTTCAAGTTTCTTAAAGAAGATTATCTAGTTACGCTCAAACCAAATGCTCCAGCAGGTCGCGATGGTGATTAGGTCCCAAACTTACCTCCGGGGCCTCTTGATCCTCTTCTATCGCTAGATTGTCCAGAGGGAAGGTTAGGCTTCCGGGTTTCCCACGTATGCCCAAGCGGTCTCTTATCTGCTTCCAAATCCAACATGTGTAGGGCAATATAGAAAAATATGGTTAACGTCCTCCCGGTGCCCCCCACATAGGACGCACGATAGATTGATGACATTAGGATTCTTCCTCCGTTTCAGATTGCAGCGGCTCAAGATTCTATTTTTCGTGACTAGCCACATGAAAATCTTGGTCTTTAGGGTTGCCTTGGTTTTCAACAGCACAGGGGTGACGAGGCAGATGAATCTATGAAGGATTTCACCATGAATATTCCGTAGGAGTTCCACCTCCACTTCGCTATGTCCCGTATGTCCAAGATAGTTACCTCTTCCAGTCGGCCCATCAGCTCTCGGAGCTGAGTAGCACGATCTGCCAAGATGGATCTATGGAATTTGATGTCCTAGGTCAGTCAGTTGCCCTCCCAAGGCCTCCCTAACGTCTTGAGACTTGATAGAGGCGTTCTCTTTCCACACAATCTTATACAAGTCCGGGTACAGGTTCTCCAAGGAGCGTTCCATTAGCCAGGTGTCTTCTTAGAGTCAAACGCTCCTCTTGTTACCCACTAACAATTGAATGCCATAATTGAAGAGGTTGGCCACCTTGGATATCCCTCGCAAGAAGGGGGAGATCGTACTTGATCTCCTACTGAGGACCTGACGCAACGAGTACCTTTTGAAGTATCTCCCCCCGAATCATATTGCTCTAGGTATCTCCTTGGTCGTTCTATTGTTCCCACCACCACTTCCCTATAAGTGCCCTATTGTGATTGAACGCTTTTGGTGCAATTCATGTTTTAGATTGTGGTTCTATCTCTCTAACTCAACCAAGGATAGTTCCCTAGGCTGTGAAATTTGTTTTTATGTGCGGGATTTGGAAGAAAAGCAACTCACTGTTTTTTAAAGATAGGGTGGGACCCTCAACAATTGGTTTCATGATATTGCCTTTATTGACCTATGTGAAATATGGGACGGGAATGTAAATTGATGGCTAGTAGAACCGTACTTCATGGAGTTGTCAAATTTGTGACTGGAATGTAAATTGATGGCTAGTAGACCCCTACTTCATGGAGTTGTCAACTTTGTTTTGGTATTGAAGGGAATCAGATCAGTATTATCCTTGATTTGTCATCCATTTTGAGGCTTGCGCTACTTTGTATCTGTTGGTCTCACTTTTTTTTTGGAAGGTACCTGTTGATCTCACTTGATGTCAGAATGTATTATGCTTTTCCTTTTTTATTCTTAGCGTGGAGCGGAGGGAGACTTGACAAATATTATCATGTGAATGCAATCTTTGTGTTATGTTTTTCATGTTGGCGACATTTATTAATATATTTCCATTTTCTCTTTGAAGGAATTTAAATTTGAACGTATGCTGCATGCTTCTTGTTCTTTAACGGATGTGTTGCCTACAATATTATTTGTAGTAAAGAGCTTATAATTTCCTCGCATGCTATTGATTTTAGCCCGCCATCCCCACACCCCTAATTAAAATGAAAATGATTGTCTGCACTTCAAAATTGCAGTTATTTGTGACATTAACTTGCAGGTAATTTATCGGGGAAGCTTGTGTGGGGTGCTCTAGATGATGTTGTCATGGGAGGTGTTAGTGAAAGTACATTTCAAATCGACTCGACTGGTAGTGAATATGGTGGATCTACTGGGTTGTTTAAAGGTTTCTGATTGCCACTACTTTCTTATTCTTGCGAGTCAGTTAAATCAAACATATAAATTGAGGTGCAGTAGTTTTAAATGCATTGTTTTTGTATTTAATATTTAAAATGGATTCTTTTGGGTCTTCTCAAGGTATTATTTCTACTGCAAACAATGGCGGCTTTACTAGTATCAGGACAAAGGTAAGTTATTCTTTATCTCAAGGAAAAATTATTTTTTTAGTTTTCGTATTGAGATGGCATATATATGGTTGAATCTTTCAGGATTATGGGACTGTTCCCACCACCAAACATGAAATGTTGCAGGCTTACCTAAAAATTTTGTTTCTCCCAGTTCACTTTGAGTAGTTGATTTACCATGTTGGCATAAAAAATATACAAACTAATCTTTTCTTTGGTTTGTCATATCACTGTCATTGCTTAGATACCGTACCTTTCTGGAGGTTGATAATATCTTAACTCTGACAAATCGTATCTGTTGATTATTTTTCTATGGTCATAGCAAAAAAAATCTGTTGTCTTTGACGAATAGCAGTGTGTTGTAAATGCTTGACTAGAAGGATTTTAATTAGGAAGACTGTTTCTTTCTGCTTATTGTAGAACCTTCCAAGATGGGTCTACTAGTAGATTCATGCTCGTAATTTTAAAGGCTTACCGTTTATAGATTTGGAAAAGGAGCATGCTCATAGGAGACAAAGGCTTAATTATTTTCTTGATCAATCGAGTCATAGAAAATTTAAATTTCTCCCACATGTGTATAGAATTTCTCGGAGAAGATTCTTTAGTATTCAGTGTATAGAAAATTGGAAATGTCAAAACTCAATTCGGATAGAAATAGAATTCCCGATAGGTAGATTTACGGATGCAAGTGTTAGCTATATGATTCCAGCCATGAATCTCCTAGTTTGTAAATTCCATGATATGCATATGGCATATAGAAATGCAACAAGAGGCAACTAAAAAAGCAACACTAGACTAAACTACCATTCCACAAGAAACAGAAGATTATAGTTCGGACAAATACCTGCATCCACAGTGGGAGATACCAATATTAATATTTCAATGAGAAATTCAAAGTACATGGGCCACTCTGAATATCATTAGGGAATGCTTTCTTTATAATCAATCAAACAATCTTCAAGATTTAGCCAAGTTTGTGTGCAAAGAGAACCAAAAACAAAAAATGTATTTAAAAGAGATAACTTGAGAGAACGATTCACGCACAATGGAAACTGATAAAAGAAATAACACAAGAAAACCACCTGAGAGGAAACATGAAACTCTGCAAGACACGAACACAAGTATTGCCCCCCCCCCCTCTCTCTCTCTATATATATATATATATATATATATATATATATATATATATATATATATATATATTAGGGTCAGGATCCATGGACATGTATTTTTGACATGTCGTTTTGACATGTCATCAAGTAAACCTACATGGAGGTTTTGGAATTGGCTGAATTTTTGTAACAATGCTCACCCTATTATAGATGGCATATCCACAAAAAAATCAAGTGATTCTGAAACCTTTAGATGTGTCAAATGTGCTGAGGTTTATCGATCGTTTGTTTTAACCGTTGATTTGAAGAACACATTTGACGCACCTAGAGGTTTCAGAATTGGTTGATTTTTTGTGGACATGCCATCTATGATAACTTAAACATCCTCACAAAAATTCAATGAATTCTAAAATCTCCATATAGGTTTCTTGATGACATGTCAAAAATACATATCCACAGATCCCGACCCATATATATATATATATATATATATATATATATATATATATATATATATATATATATATATATAGGGGAGGGATACTCTTACTCATAGCCTCTTACTCATATAGTTACCTATAATCCGGGCTGTCCATTAGATCTCGACGTACGGTTCGGATAAGATGGGGAGTTAAAGCAATGATGTCCACATTAAATGCGGGCTTTTAATACAGACTTTTAATACGAGCATTTAATGTGGACAACATTGCTTTAACTCCACATCTAATCCGAAGCGTACGTTTGGATCTAATGGACGGCTCGGATCATAGGTAATTATATGAGTAAAAGGCCATGAGTAAGAGTATCCCTCCCCATATATATATATATATATATATATATATATATATATATATATATATATATATATATATATATATATAGGGGCATGCTATGCTGCGGCATGCGGTGCGTGCGGCACTGCACCGCAGCCGTCTGATGCACGCGCTGCGTGCATCACATGCACGCAGCAGTGCATCAGACGGCTGCGGCACAGTGCCGCACTTACCGCATGCCGCATTATAGCATTTATATATATATATATATATATATATATATATATATATATATATATATATATATATATATATATATATATATATATGGGTCAGGATCGGATGACCTAGCAAATTTTGACCCATTAATAACCCAGCACCCTTTGAGGCACTTAGAGGTTATAGAATGGGCTGATTTTTTGTAGGGATGTTGTCTATGGTATGTTGATCATCCTCACAAAAAATCAGCCCATTCTAAAACCTCTAGGTGCATCAAATGCACACTTCAAATCAACGGTTAAAATTGACGCATCTAGAGGTTTTAGAATGGGCTGATTTTTTGTGAGGATGATCAACATATCATAGACAACATGTCTACAAAAAATCAGCCCATTCTAAAACCTCTAGGTGCCTCAAAGGGTGCTGGGTTATTAATGGGTCAAAATTTTGCTGGGTCATCCGATACTGACCCTATATATATATATATATATATATATATATATATAAAGAGAGAGAGAGAGATATGGGGATGCTTAGGTGTGGTCTGTGGTCCGTGCGGTCCGCAGCCGTCCGATGCACCACTCCGTGCATTCGATGCACGCGGCGGGTGCATCGGACGGCTGCGGACTGCGAACCGCACCTAAGCATTCCTCTCTCTCTCTCTCTCTCTATATATATATATATATATATATATATATATATATATATATATATATATATAGACACACACACACACACGTGTGGAGCACCCGGATAAACCTAGAGAGGGAAGCAAGCAAGGGAAAGGCTACAAGAAATTGACACATGTATGCTCCTTCCTCTGTCGCTTACTTTTCTCTTCCTCCTACAATCATTCTTTTTCTCTGATGCCCACCATATGGAGCATCAAGAAAAAATTCAAAAGGTTAGTATCAAACAATACTTTTTGACACTATTAGACAACCAAAAAACACAAGTCTATCAAGGATGCTATTACTGAATCCTTAAATGAAAGCAAATATATGCTACTTTCAGTTAATCCTCATCTCATCTTTGAATTGTCTAATAAAGCTAGTAGGAATTTTAAGTTGTCATTCTCTCTTCTATTACTCTCTTCACGATGTTTATGCTATCCTGAATCTTTACATGACATGAATTGAAACCTCCCATTATCCATCCTTTTCACCGATAGCGATGTCCTAGAAATTCATTCAAACCATGGAAGACTTATTCCCATAGAAACTTTAATAGAACATCTTGTACATTAAGATATAGTCCCCTAGAGGATATGAAAACTTTACCCTCATCCATCGTCCTCTCTTGTATCAGCCTCTTGTGTTTTTATTAGCTTGGTTCTTGTAAGAGACAAACTTGAATCTTCCTTAGATGCATCATTTCCTCCCTAGCTATGTCCTCAAAATTCATTGGGGTCACTACAGAAGTGATAGAACAACTTTCCCCCCTGTGAGCCAACCATCCAATCTTCCCTAGAGCAAATATGATAAGAACTACAATATTCTAATCATTGGATTAGATAGTTGGAGTTATTCGAAAAGGGTGGATTTAAAGTGAATAAATCATAATGGTTCTAAGAAGGGACAATGGTTGTGGTGTATAACGGTGGAACGGGTTGCTTGGAGCAGCCTGTGTATTTCTTACTGAAGTTTTGATTCTGGTTTTTCATCATGTCGAAGGTCTTCTCTTTAATAATAGGGAGAGAATTTAGGCATCTTGGCAGAACCATATAAATCATGTCTTTCTTCAGTTTCTTGTGTATTGTTTATTTTGGTTTTACATCTTGTTGAATTACTCTGGATATGTCTGATGTGTCGCATCTACGGCGGTTTGGTTTTAAAACCTTAAAATACCAATGGAGATTTTCCACCATATCTCTAGAATATTGAAGTCTATAATGAAGGAGAAACCTTTATCGTTGATTTGCTTCAAAATTAAATAACTCTTTTCCCAAATTTGCGAGATTTCATCATTCTTCGTGAAGCCATTTCATCAATGTAATTAAGATTTACCAAAGCACTATTGTGTTGAAGTTATGATGAATGTAATAAGTTTTCATCTTCATATCTTTCTGCAGTTGGTTTCAGTTCGAGGATATTATGTGTTTACCCATTCTTTTGATAGTAGGTTGTTCTTTCCAAGTAGTACAACTAATGATTGTCCCAACTTCTATCATCCACACATAAAAAAATCAACTGGAACAATTCATTGAGAAATCAAATCTCATTTTATAGTACACGTTCTTATTCGCAAAAGTATCTAAGTTGTACTCCTTGGATTTTTTTTTTTTGAGGAATCCTCTCCGAGGGAGAGAGGAGAGGGGTTAAGCGATACCCATGCTATTTATTAAATACTAAAAGAAAAATTACAATCTTGAACGAGATTACAAACGATTGGGTTAATCTTCAGTATTCCTTGGATTCTTATTTCAGGATTCAAAGAAACTCAATATCTTATAGTTAGCTAATTGTTGTTGATCTTTTATTGATCCGGTATATCAAGTTTTATGATAGTTCCATGCTTCAGAGCTGGCTACCATGAGTATGGTTTGCTGATAAGAGCATGCTTCATTATTTAAGATTGAAAACCACTTCCTTTAACCCTGAAGTTAGGGGATGTTAGTCAATTAGGACTCCTTGTGGAGTCCCCTGTATTCAGGAGTGCAAGGGTAGCAGTTTGGGAGTTCGCAATGGTAGTCAAAAGTGCAGGGGTAGTGGTTGCAGAGTCCGTGACGTGAACTTCTAAGTCGGCCGTTAGTAAATAGTCTGTGTGACTTGGAAGTTCGAAATACCACGTTAATCAACAGTCCCTCATAAGTCTGCAGACTCCAGAAATGTGGGATTTGAAGTCCTACCTCTGTGTATTTTTCAGCCACCAGGAGTTTCAGTTAAACCCTCAAACTTTGAAGTCCCCAGACTCCACTTATCCACCGAAAGTATCAAGGCCACAAGTTCACTAGTATGTATCCGCTACCCCCAAACTTTTGTATGTTTGGACATCATAGTTTGTGACTCCTCAAAAAAAGTCTACAAGTCCATGAAAATGTGATGAGACCTCGGGTAAATATAAACATGAGGGATAACTTATCACCGTTTTAGTTGTGCACGAATTTCGATGCAGCCGATGACAAAAAATTAGTTTGTGTTCAGCCTAAGTGCGAAGGTAGTCGCACCACTTTATTAGTTGGGTTAGGCTGACTTTCCTGATTCGGTTCATTAATGAAAGTAATAAGCACCATTAGATAATTCATCCAAAAAGTGACTTGCGTCGCATTCAAGGGCAAATTCACATCAAAGGAGGGAGGACACCTCCCCAAACCCTAGCCACCACCTCCCGTTGACGTCCATACACCGTATGACTACCTTAGGAATCACGCGACGTCTCCTTGACCGCAACTTCCCTTCCCCCTTGTGCGTTCTTTCTTTATTCACTTATTTTCTCTTCTCTTCTATTCCTGATTCCCTTCTCTTATAAAAAGGCCTCCTATGAAACCTTGAAAAGATAGTTGATTGATGAATATGAAACACTAGTTTTGGAGAGCGCATCTCTCGAAAACCCATCTACTCTCCACTATCATCTAGCTTCTTCATCTATTCCTTCCAACCGCGGATGTCAGCACTAGGAATCGTCATCTTCCCTCCAGATTTCGTCAAGGTATCTCGTTCTTCTCAACCACTACTCTCCTCTCCACGAGGGCTCATGGTTCGATTTGGTTCGTTTTTTTTGAAAATGTCGGTCCTCTCTGAAAAATGGAACTAAACCAAGCCAAACCATTCCTTGGTAAAAATCTAACCAACCCAAACCGGAAAAGTTCGGTTTGGTTCCGTGGGTTAGCCAAATCGCTAGACAACCTTGAACATAGAACTAAATAATTAATATTAGGCTATAAATAGCTACTACCTACTTGAACATACAACTAAATGACAACCATGTCAAATAAAGATACAACAAACTTCATACAACATCAACAATCGATAAAGCCTAATGTAATCCGACAAAGCAAAAAGATCTAATGACGATTGTTCAACGCGCACATGTATCTCAGTGGTTCGGTTCGGATCACAAAACTTAGGATCTAGAACCGAACCAAACTTATTGATTTTTTTTTTTAACCGAACCGAACCAAATATTAAAAAAACCCGATCCAAACCAAACCAATTAGGCCGTTTGGTTTGGTTTACCGGGTCAAACCGAAACAATGAACACCCCTACTCTCTGCAACTTCATCTAGTCTTCTGGACAATCTGGCATGGATTTAGGCAACATCAGTGTAGTTTCGGAGGCACAAAATCATCGTCCATCATATCCCAAGGCATTTCTTCTCCAGTTTCCATAGATCTAAATCACTTTGGGAGATCATATTCCCTTCTTTTTGATTGCTCTGAAATTCCTGCATACAGAATTTCAGTTGTTTCCTCTTATTCTGCCCCCAAACATCAGATCTTTGGTCCATAACTTGCTGGAATCATTTGATGGTGCTTTAGTGTATTTGGTATGCTCTTATGCTTGTTTCTTTATTGAAAATATTACCTATAATTTCTATTTTGGGACTGATTTACATATTGTGATTGGAGGCTATATTGTTCTTGAGAATCTTGATTTTATTATAGCTCTACTTGATAGTTTGCAAGTTTTTGATTGATTGAAGTTGATAATATTTTGCTTGCTAGTCTAAATAGCTTCATTAATTCAAGATTTCCAAAGTAATTAAAGAGAAAGACATATCGTAGTAGGCATCACATTAAAATGGGATTTTTGAGTTGTGACCTTTTTTAAAAAAGTCCATGGATAACTCAAAAAATCTGCAGACTCAAAAAGCAACCCCGCGCCCCCCTTCGTCTGTCACTTTCCTAAGGCCTTCAAATAAGTTGATGAAGTTTGTTGATTCAGGAGTTCATTAAAGGCCTTTTAAGTACATCTCAATACTATTACTGCTATATATATTTTTCTGTATAAATTACTTATTGACAAAGTGATCATTCGCATCTCAGAATTATTCCATACCTGAGGACCTTTCAGCATATGATGGCATTGAACTGCGAGTTAAAGGTGATGGCCATCGGTACAAGCTCATTCTACGGACTAGCCCTGATTGGGATACTGTGGGATATACTACAAGTTTTGACACTGTAAAGGAGCAATGGCAGACAGTATGTTTGATTTCCATCCGGTTATTGTACAATAATATAATATTATCAGCTGGTTTAGTTATTGTATGCTTTTTTTTTTACTTCAGATACAGGTACCTTTTTCTTCATTGAGGCCAATATTTCGTGCTCGGACTGTGGTTGATGCTCCACCCTTTGATCCAAGAAAAATCATCTCATTGCAGGCATGCAGCTCATGCTTCTCGGATTTTTTACTACCCATTTTCCCTATTATTATTTTTGGTTGTGTTAACGCAGTCAGAATATCTTTTTATAGCTCATGTACAGCAAGTTTGAATATGATGGGAGCCTCAACCCAGCTTTTGTAGAAGGTGCATTCCAGCTTCCACTATCAAGCATACGGGCATACATAACTGAGCCAATCACTCCCAGGTTTCACTTGACTATTGCTTCATACTCTCCTTGGATCTAGGTCCAAAGACATTATTCATATGCGACTTGCATATCTGGATAATAGCAGGTCTACTAGGCCCAGTAGCAGAAGGCATGTCAAGTGTGGACAATAATCTTACACCAGTCATGTCTTGATCATTTGCAGGTTTGTACACGTGAGTTCTGCAGGAGTTACTCGGCCTGACAGACCTGGACTCGATTTAAGCAAACAACCGCCTGCAGTGCGCTTGAATAAGGAGTTGGGCTTTATTCTCACATACAAACTGAAGGTCTTCCATATCTTTTGTGCATAATATGCCGTCTATTATACTGTAGTTATAGAAATGTGATACTTGTATCCAAGTTAGAATAGTTTAGAAACCTGTTCTTTAGATGGTCAACAGCCGTGCAAACTCATCAGTACTTGATTTTTTTTATCACTAACAATAAATTTTATTGTTACTGCAAAATTAATGTAATAATAGAGTCGTTACATGTTGGTCTCTCTTCTCAGTATTCATGAACCCCAAAGCAAGAAACCTGGTGAAAAAATAAATATTGAATTACTGTGTCTGAACTCCCTATCAAATTGGATGGTTTGTTGAAAATTTTAGTAGATAGCATCTGCTTTTATACTTGTACCTAATTCAGCAATTGGAAAAAGCACAGCACTAAAGAGAGAGAGAGAGAGAGAGAGAGAGAGAGAGAGAGAGAGAGAGAGAGATATCACTTTTTTTTGCCATCCCTTGGTTTAGAAGATTGGAGGTTTATCTAAGAGATTTGTGAGAGTACTAGAATATTCATGCTAATTTGAGTATAATATAAAAACTTTTAATAGAGAGAGAGAGAGTGATCACTTTTTTTTTTGCCATCCCTTGGTTTAGAAGCTTGGAGGTTTATCTAAGATTTTTGAGAGTACTAGAATATTCCTGCTGATTTGAGTATAATATAAAAAAATTTAGTAGTGAAGTGAGATGAATCTCAGTAAGTTCTAGAGCATAATCTTTTTTTCCTTATTTGCGAGGTGGCATGTGTCATGACCTTTCATGGTGGGCAAAGGCAATATACTTTGGAAGACCCTTGCAAGAAAATTAGTTCCAAATTATTCTGTGTTTGCCTTCTAAATGGGTCGATAATGACATTGGGTCATATAGCAACTCATACTGGGGTTACCTTAACCATGTGATGAAGATGCATCACGGTTGTGTCATAATGGTCTGTGGAGGAATGAATGATTGAACAGTTAAATTATGAAGTTAGCTAGCACCCAATCATTACTATCTAGAGGATCTCATATCCAAGACTAGGGTTCCTTATAATCGACTAGAAGAAAAGGCATTATACGTGTCTTTGACCTCCAAGTGTTGGTTGCTTATGTCAATGAAGGCAACATAAAACTGAGCGGACCATTGCTGGTTTACTTCATAATTATTATTGCAATGGTGAGGGTGATGGGAGAAGGCTAAATTTATAGTACTATTTTGTTCCTATGTTCATTGGAGGCTTTGGAGCTCACAAGTCTGACCATTCGATAGAGTTTTATAGCATAGCATGAGCAAAACTATCTCTATTAAGGATGGGCAAGATAATATAAGTCAAACGTAAGGATTATTTGGTATAGATCGAGTAGGTGACTAGTACAACTTTAGTGATCAACAACAAAGATATTGATGTAGGGGATTAAGGGCAAAACCGTAATTCTGATATTGCTAGGCATGCTAGATGGATGCACAGAGGATACTAGTGGATCGAGCTCGAAACTTCCTTCGAAAGGGGTATATGGTTTGCCCAATTCTGATATTCGGATTAGATGGCTCAACGAATTTGCCGGGTCCGACTTGTCTATTCGGGTTGGATCAAGATTTTAAGAATGGGTTCAATTTAAGTGGGGCTAAATCAGTCATTTCAAAACAATAGGGAATGATTATGGATTTAAGTCCCTTGAATCGGAATCTAAGGGGTGTGGTTGAGGGGTAGGTGTAATGGGTAAAATGGGGAAAGGGCAATGATAGTTTGGAAAGGGAATCGGATTAATGGTTCATTTGGAAAATTCTCTTTGTCTCTCTCTTCTTTCCTTTCTTCTTTGATCTTCTTTGCTTTGATCTGCTAGTAGATCTCATTCAGTTGTTTTTCTTTTTTTTGACTTGTGTTTGCACAGTACAATAGAAAAAATTGGAAGACATGGTGCAGTGACTGCAGGGATTTGCTAGGTGGTGGTGGCTTGCGAGTAGAGGATGATCGGCTGTGGGTTTGAGGGCGATTGGTGTCTTGGGTCTTTGTTTTGTTCTTGTGTTTTGTAATAAAGAAAGGTGGAAGGGATGGAATGACTGTCGTGGTTGATGGATGCGATGATGGGGGAAATGACGATGTATTCTTTTTTATGATAAAAGAATATCACTATGTCATGAAGGGAACCTTGAGAGAGACTCGGACAGAGGGGTTAGAACTTAGAAGACATGGTTTGGAAGAAAGATCAGAAGCTAGGATGAAAATTCTTGAAATTCACCAAATCGAGAGAGAAGGGAGAGACAACCTAAATCCAAGGAGCAAACGATTTCTATCATTCTTCATCGATTCAAGATAATGCTACTGTTCTTTTACAATACAACTGTCAGTATACACTCAAATCTTAAGTGTGACAATGAGGTAAGACAAAAATTGGGTGTTGATGTCATGAAAATTGTGTAGAATGTGGAGAATAACGGCATGGGCTGTGATGGAGCTATCACATGCTGATTAATGATATGCAACAAAGTGTACTATGTTATGAGTCTTACGACAAGAAATAGTGAGGCATATTAGGTTCTGAACAACATGATGATAACGGACCAAAAAAAAAAGCTTACCATCAGCCTGTTTGAGCTTCTAATTAGTAGGTGTTGGAGCAGTCTTGGTGTTGGTCAACTGGGCATGAGAAAGTTGGTGGTATTTTTGCTCGGAAAGAAGACAGTCTCATGGAGTGACCATAAGTTCAAGAAAGTAGGTAGGAGGACCAAGGTCTTTCATGTCAACTTGTTGACAATGTTTCGAATAGAGGAGGGGTTGTTTGAAGTTGAACTCTTGATAGAGGAGATAAAGGTGTGAGCTTAATGAATTCCTTTCCATAAAGAAATATTTGGAATTTTGGATAAGTATAAAAATATGTAAATGAATGCAATATAACATACCTAAGTTTTATGCGTGGTCTTGGTTATATAGTATCGAACATTAGTAATTGAAGTCTATGAAGATCTAACATCTCATAATAAAGACATGCACAAATTATAAGGTAATTTTTCAAGGGGATCTCTATAGTTTAGTATCATCTTTTTGGAGAAATCTCTCAATAGTTGTTTTTTTTTTTTTTTGGGGGGGGGGGGGGGGGGTTGGGCTGTTTATTGATTTAGTTTAATACCATTATGCTTTAATGTTTATTTAAAGCTTGATGTATACAATAACACATCCTGTCATACATAGGTTCATATATCAATATCATCATCCAATAGGATGGGTCGACAATGGAGCACAACTTTAATTAAGATGCTCCTATCAAATATCGACAAGTTTTTTACAATCGACTGTTAGCCTAGCATCAACCCTCTAACATTGGTGTCAAAAACCGAACCAATGAAACTCGACAAGAGAAGAGCTTTCCTAGAAACAAAGAAGTCCAATCTGTAAGTAGAAATAGCTACCTTATTGTTAGGGCTGCAACTTGGGCGGGTTGGGCCCTCAATCCTACCCCAAACCAACCCAACTTCGAACCCAAGATGCCCAGCCCAAGCCCAACCGAAGCAAAAATTTTCAAGCTCGAGTTGGGCTCAAGTTAACCCAAGTTGGTAGGGCAGGTCGTGTTGTGCAGGTTCGAGTCTACTTATTTTCAATCATTGTTTAAAATTTTGACCTTTGAGATCAAAAACCGAAAAGAACTTATATTTTCTAACACTACTATACAACTTTTGTTGCATCTATATCCATACAATTTACTAGATCATTAGATAATGTCTTTATTTGATAAGCAAGAAGCAAATAAATAATATGAGACTGGGTGAAACGGATGGTTGTGATTGCGACCCCTCAACATATGAGTACTGAGGATGGCTGTGATTGTTACCTATATATCACAGACTCACAAACATACATGAGTGCTCAGGTTTGGGTTGAATCAGGTTACCCAAGCCCGACCCAAATTTAACTCGGGTTGTATTTTTTTCAACCCTAACTCGACCCAATCTTCAAATACATCAACCCAAACCCACCCAAAATTCGGGTTGGACTGGGTCCAATCCGCCCAATTTGCAGCCCTACTTATTGGTTACTAATTTAGGCACCGTAACAAGCACTACCTTTCCTAAGTGTTGACAACCCATCTGATCAACAATCTTGACATGTTTATGAATATTACACATAAATCATCAATAAAAATTGAAGAACAGTAGTTACTAATCATAGATCTCAGGAGATATGCAAGTAACAACAAGCACTGATTAAGATCTAACAAATAGAACAATAGAACCTAAGAAGCACTGACACTGGTACGGGGACACGGGTACGACACGACACGGGTTCGCCGACACGGCAAATCCTAAAAAATGAGGACACGGGTACGGCGGGGACACGACAAAATAAATGAATATTTTTAAATTTATATTTTATGTATGTTTGCAATTCATATATATTTCAATAACCGAAAAATCCTCATAGAAAACAACTAAAATGAAAATTTAATGCATATTGAATCGCTATCGTTAGTTACATCCAGCCCGATCGGTAAATCGCAGACATCTCTAAATGGTATGGAAAATAACGGTTGTGTTTCAGTTTTGACTTCAACCTATCTGAAACCTTACAGGATAAGATAAGTTAAAGTCAAACCTGAATCGTAACCGTCCATCATAACCATCATGACAAGTGAATCATACTCAAGCCCAAATGGCATGCAAAAGAATGGCTGCGATTCAGTTTTGGCTTCAACCTATCTGATTCTCTGAGGTTATAATCTCAGAGGATCAAATAGGTTGAAGCCAAAACTGAATCACCACAGCTTGTAACCCGACCCTATATCGAACAGTCCATCAACCCGCAGTGTCCCGAGTGTTCGAGGAGTGTCCGATGAGTGTCCAGCGAGTGTCCGACCGTGTCCGGCTCCCAGAAGCACATAGGACACGGCACATGCGTGTCCGGTGCGTGTCCGGCAAGTGTCCGACGAGTGTCGGTGTCCGACACGTGTCCGACACGGGTACGGGAGACCTGGGGAAGTGTCCATGCTTCCTAGAATAGAACTAACACGTAAACTAAATTTCTGCATATAATATTCAAGGAAATAGCAGCAAAGTTTATTAGAAAAATGAAGGCAAACAAGGCATTATAGGTTTCCAACGACCAGAGGTCTACTAACAATGATATGGGCAATACTAGGGCACTAACTGATGTCAAATATAGATGATGTTAGATCTAAAACACTGCAGATTTTGATGTAAGACAGCAATGGATTTGAGAAATAGAAGAGGAAAGAGAGGGAATAAATGGTGGAAAAGAAATCTTGGATCATCAGGGCATGGAAGCAAGGAGACGTGAACAAGTCCTCTCACAGAGCAAGGTTGGGCATTGAAAATTTCTGGATCCTTCGGGTTTGCAAAGCCGAGGCACCACTTAAGTTGGAGGAGGAAAGAAGAAGGTAACAAGTGCAAGAGCCTCTCCCATGCATGGTTTCCTCACACAATTCAGATCTGAGTTTCTAATGCATGTTCTCTTTTTTTTATAAGCAGGGAGTAGCTGAAAGGCAAGAAGATATAGGAAAATATACTGCAATCAAGGGAGGAAAAAGAGAGGAGAGACGCTGACTAAAGGACGTAGATATGTGTTCTTGAGGTCCCCAAATCAGTCTCCGCAAGATTTCATGTGGACGGAAGGGGACGAAACGCAGGGTAGTGAAGAGGAGACGAGGGGCGGTGGTAGTGATTAAAACTCAGGCCTTTGGGCCACTTTTAAGCACAATAATGGCCAAGCAAGCCAGTGGCCAAAGTTGACCTTAATCATACAAGGTTCGCCATAGGATTGATGAAATTTATTCTCAATATTGCCATGGCATCTATAAATATAAGAAAGGACATGACCAGACAATTGAATCCATACAATCACTATGGATTTGTGCCTTTTCCACTTCATGTGGTCAGAATTGTCTAGGCTACCTGGATTCTTTGTGTCTGTTTGAAATGAATGCAAACAACGTTGATATTTTCTATTGTCCTCTGGATCCTGCTATAACCCATCTTAAAGAACTTGTTGCTTACTAACGAGTTTACCACCCCTCGAAAACTTATGAGTACATAATTTTCCACCCAATGTATCAATGTTAGATTATGCATTGAATTGAAGAGAATAGATTTTCCTGATATATGCAGTTTGTGAAGAACATAGCATTTGTCATCATCAAGGAGATGCATGGGAATGATTTAATAGGTGGTGATAGTCAAATAGAAATTGCCTAGTCCTTTAAGGAACTTATGTTTTTAGTAACTGTTAAAGCACTCTAGTTGGCCTTGCATATGGACATAAAGCAGAATCGAGTGCCAACATCTTGAAAAGAAAATAACTGAGCCATATCTATTCTGCAAATTTATCATGGACCCATAATAGGACATAAACATTTGTGTCTTTTCCTAACAGGACCAGGGAAATTTCTCATGGCTCAAGATCTACGGTTGTCCTAATTTACTCTACGGACCAATTGCAAACGAGTATTTAGTTAACAACGTACTTCTTCATGGGCAAAAAAATTAAGTGAATGACTGACTAACTAGAGGTAGGAAGTGAACCTTTTATTGCTTTTAGATTGATGAAGAAACTGGGTTTGAATATAGGCTTGCTTTGAGGAAAGTTTGTGCATTTTCATAAGTTCAATGTGAATGTCTTCTATAAATTCTAAAGATCCATTAAAAGGATTCTTTACAGCACTTCAGCAACTCTCTCAAGTAATGCAATATTGTAACTTGAGATATTTGGCAAAGGATATTGGAGTTGATTGACTTCATTGGCTTTTTTAGGAAGGCATTGGCGAATCTCTTAGGCATGATTAAAGGTCCCTCGATTATTATACCTTTTTCTGTGGAAAATTCATCTTTATTAAAAAAAATAACTCATCATCTAGAAATAATATAAATATAGGCTTGTGATTCTAAAGAGATGGAAAAATTACTCTGTAAAGCATTAAGTTCTAATATAGATGGCCTAATGGTGAGATTTCTTCTATTAATAAAATTAATTTAGAAACAAAATACATTAGTAGGTAGAAAAAAACTATCCCATCATGTAAATTTACATCCATTTATATATTAAATACCGTTTGATGACTCGAGATTTTCAAATAGCATGTGTGCTAGATTTCATGACTTGGTTGGAGGTGAACACAACTTCAACTGATGGATTATCCTCCTTTTCATAGTTCCAACATCTGAATTTTCTGCTTCAGGGGGAGGATTTGATACGGGAAAGTGGTATTCCTTATACAATAATTAGACCCTGTGCACTAACTGAAGAGCCTGCAGGAGCTGATCTCATATTTGACCAAGGAGATGATATAACGGTAATTAGAATACCTCAACCTGTTAAGAATTTATATTTTATTGGCACTAATATTCTAATTGTTCATGAAAGGTAACCCACCATGAGTTGTATTACCTAATCTAATCATACCTGAACGATTAGGAACTAATATTTTGGCCTGCAATTCCTAATGAGTAATGAGTGAACCTTCAAGGGTAACTTATCAAAAGAAATAAAAAGTGCATAATTCTATATAATTGCAGGGGAAGATTTCAAGGGAAGAGGTTGCAAGGATATGTGTTGCAGCTCTGGAAAGCCCATATGCATGTGACAAGACCTTTGAGGTTATTATAATGAACATCATATATTATTGGCACAAATCATATCCTGAAATATAGTTATTCATGCAGCATAAACGTTTAAAAATAATTATGAAAGGCCATTGAAAGTTTCTTAGCAATGAAACACAATGTACATTGTCTTTTTTTCCTTTCCAATCTATTTTGAGCTACCATAGTTTAGCAGGAACCATTAATATTATTTTAGAGATTTAATAGTATGATTGTCGTAGGACATTGTAAGTTTACTAGACAATAAAGAAATATGAAATTAAGCATGCTAAATATTTTATATTGTGACTTGTCATGTTCTACTCATCTCGTTTTACATTAAGCAGCATTTGACATAGCATCGTTGCAAAAATTCACTGTATGCTGCCCAACCAACAGGAAATGGTTTCAGGGATTAGGATAATGCAGCTCATATAGTGTTTATATTAGGTTTGGAGCTAGTTGTGGAACATTCTCGAACTTTGATAAAATCTTGATATGAAACATGTTCGAGGGTTCGTCCGAACATGAATCGATTCGGATTTTTGTCGACCAGAACTGAAACCTCAATGAACCCAAATAATTTGGGATTTTGCTGATCCGAATGAGAGAACCTTTCTAAACCCAAAATCAGACCGGATTTGCCCAATCGGTTGGATCGAACCTTAAACAAACTGAAACAAACCTGATTTAGCGGAATTGATCCCGAATTGGCCAAATCGGATCTAAATTAGACCCTAATTTGCCGAATCATACCGAAATCAATTGATCAAGACCCAAATTAGATGAATCGGATGTGAATTTTTTACTTTTTCCACTTTTTCCCAAAACAATCAATCTCTCGAACCGGTTTGTTTTTTAATCGATCTGAACCCGAACCCGAACTCGGTCATTGATATGAGTTGATCCCATTTTTCATTAAAAAACTCCTTGTGTTTGGCTAGTCTACAACAGTCTACATTACAATTAGCCTCTGGTATGCTTCTCATTAAGAAACTTTAGATCACCGAGGCATGTATATTAAAGATAGCAGTTTCTGACGAGATTAGGATTTACATTACCTAACTGATCGGTAAGTTCCTAAGATACAATCAATGAGGAGTGAGGACACTAGGTGCTGCATAGCAAAACATATACTGATGTTGAATACAACAAATTGCAATTCAAGATACAACGACAGAGGACGGAGGAGGAGAGTGGTTGTATATATTTTAGGACAAATTTGACTTTACCCCCCCCCCCCCCCTCCCCCAAATATATATATATATATATATATATATATATATATATATATATATATATATATATATATATATATATATATATATATATGCTAATTAGTAAGTAACCCCCCTTTTAATCGATATTAGACTTACCCCCTTAAAAATTAGACTTATACCCCCATAACAATCTGATATTTAGGCATACACTCCCATAATTAAATGATATTTAGGCATACCCCCTATTCTGGCTAATTATCATATAGTAATTTGGGGGGGTGTAAGTCAAATTGGAGGGGTAAGTCTAATAATGATTAAAAGAGGGGTGACTTACTAATTAGCATATAATTTTAGGGGGGTAAGTCAAAATTTCCCTATATTTTATATGAGGTGCATGTAGGTTTCTTTAAAAAGACTAATTGCAGATTTTCAGCAATTAATTTGTATTTTCAGTAATTTTAAATGTAATTTCAACAATCTGGTAATAAAGATTATCACATGCAAAGTATCCACGATAATGTCCAATTTGTCATATAATGATAAACAAGCAAATAGGCTTTATTAAATGTAATCACAGCAAAGAACTATAGATTAATACCACAAAATAAAGCTCAGGTTAACCAAATAATTAGTTCTAAATAAAGAATCGATATTAGTAGAAACCTTTGAAACCAATGAAATGACAAAGTCCAAGATAACCTGATAAATAGGCCAAAGGAATAAAGAATAACGATTACTTACTGCTAATTTGTCCTATGCCTCGGTGGATGCTCATCACGATCCCGGTATCCATAGGATGAAGTGGTTGAGAAGGGAGGCTGTTTTGATGAAAAGGTGAAGAAGCCAAGTAGAAACAATCTTCGTAGACAATGAATCCTCACGCCGGTCTCCCACGAAGATGTAAACGAAGTCAATGCGTAGAGGTAGAAGCTCACGATAGGATGAAGAGACGAATAAACAAAGAAAATCTGTCACAAAAGTCTCAAACAAGCAAAGCATGCTTCGTTCTTCATCTAGGATTTCAAATTCAATAAATATTCAATAATCTATTTGTGCAGAATTTTCAGGGAACATAAAGGAAAGAGGCACTAGGGTTTCATGGAGGGCCACTGGATGATTTAATTTGGATGAAAGAATAATAAGGGGGAATAAAACAAATAAAGTAAAAGTGAGAAGAAACGAGGATCAGTTTGTACGATGTACAGAAGGGGTGCAGAGTACGCGTCCCCCGTCCTGAGGATGTACGGCATCCATACGGAGAGAGATAAGAAGAAAGAGGGGACGACGATGGCTGCATATATATGGGCCTTATTACGGCTTCTTTTGGGCTTCATTTAATCCCTTCCAGTCTTCGAGTCTTTAATTAGATCCAATGGATCTTATTAAAACAGATTCTAATCAACTTGAACCACTTGGGTTCGAGTCTGGTGCGAACAAGCATAGCACCTAAACTGAACTGAAAATAAAACTGAACTAACTTCCAATCTATAAGTCGGATTGACATGAAATAAATAAAACAAAGTCTAGATAATGAAAATAGTAATCCATCGGATCAGACAAATCTCTGATTTATCTTCTGGATCTTCGTAGGAACGTCAGAAACAGAGTTGTTGTCCCTTCCAGTCTTCGAGTCTTTAATTAGATCCAATGGATCTTATTAAAACCGATTCGAATCAACTTAAACCACTTGGGTTCGAGTCTGGTGCGAACAAGCATAGCACCTAAACTGAACTGAAAATAAAACTGAACTAACTTCCAATCTATAAGTCGGATTGACATGAAATAAATAAAACAAAGTCTAGATAATGAAAAGAGTAATCCATCGGATCAGACAAATCTCTGATTTATCTTCTGGATCTTCGTAGGAACGTCAGAAATAGAGTTGTTGTCTTGAAAGTTAGGGCGTTCCTACATCAATATGTGCTGGCAAGCACATGCGTAGATATGCATATATGTAGTGTGCAACCAAAAGCATTATTTGTTTGAGTTCAAATTAGTTTTTAATTCACATTTAAGGAAGTTATGAACACGTGCTTGACACTATAACATGAGCACACAAGCCCCCCAAATCATTGGTTAGTTAATGATGTAGGCGAGCGCCTAGATTTTCTGCAGCTGATCGTGTATTTTGGCTTCCCACGAAGATCCAGGAGCTCCGATCGGATATCCGTCGGATGATATGGATTCGTCTTTTCGTTATCTATGTTTTATCATTGTCTTGATCTGATTTGTGAACCTTAAGTTATAAACGCTTTTATTTCAGGTTAGCCTAGGTGCGAAGGTTGTTCGCACCCAAACTCGAACCTATTTGGTTTTGATCATCTCTAATTGGTTTTACTAAGATTCGTTGGATATAGTTAAAAACCGATGCATGATAGGGATCATATGAAGCCCAATAGAAGCTCCCATCTCTCCAAATTCACGTGGGGCCCACCAGGACACCGTACAAACACTATACGTTGTGCCTTCCTTTGGGGTGCGTGCACGACTCCCCCCCCTCCCTCCCGTTCTCACGTCTCTCTCTCTCTCTCTCTCTCCTCTTCTATTTAAATCTTCTTTTAAACCCTAAAAGGGGAATTGATTTTGAATGAATTTATACCATAGTTTTTAGGAGTAGAGCTGTCGGCTTGTTCAAGAGACATTCTTCGACGTTTCTTCCTAGCTTTTTCATCTTTTCTTCCACCGCAAGCTTCTATCCCTCCGCATCGACGTTCTTCTTTATCTTTGCAAGAAATCGACGCGAAGATCTACTTCCCTTAGAGATCTTTTATCTCGGTTTCTTGACCCTTTCTTCTGGATCATCATTCCTCCTCCGCCACTTCTTCCGACGGGTACCAAGATCGCGACAAGCATCCTCCGAGATACATCTTGGATAAACGGCAATTTGTTCCAACACAGTAACCGTCCCTCTTTGTTTTCCTGGTCTTTTTCATTGACTATTTATTGGATCTATTGGGCTTCATAAGTTTATTATCATCATTGCGGATTTTCTTTAGATCTAATGCTTTATTGAATCATGGCTTTATTATTGTGATATCATCCCTATTTGATTGCTGCAATTACATCAAATAAATCTTATTTGATTTCTTTTGATCATCTAAATGCCTGTTGATATATTAGAAAAGTATCTTTGATGATAGCATATGTTTATCTCATATGTACCTTTGCTGAAATTTACTTTTTAAGGGACTGAAATTCAGTATTTAATTGTTAAAAATCTGCACGTTAGTCTTTTCAGGAACCCGCATTCATTTGGTTTATATCAGAGCACGACGGTAGA
Source organism: Chamaelirium japonicum (assembly GCA_947650365.1). Taxonomy (NCBI): domain Eukaryota; kingdom Viridiplantae; phylum Streptophyta; class Magnoliopsida; order Liliales; family Melanthiaceae; genus Chamaelirium; species Chamaelirium japonicum. Next base: position 3,212,910 of record OX393558.1, read on the forward strand.
GAATTCTCATTCTCTAACTGATCACGTAGTAGGTTGCGTGCTTGCTGATTTTTTTGTTTACATTTTCAGTTTTGCGTGCTTGAACACATAGTAGTTGTCTTCTTGCATAACTGTTTACCCCACGACACATGGGTACATCATCACATCATATTGAATGCTTACTTGCCATTGAGTCCACCCTGACTAGTCTCTTTGAACCTAAGCTTGAACAAAACGATGATTCAAGATGAATCTCCGCAGTTCGGTCCCATCAAAAGGAATGAGACGAAACTCGAGAGGATGACAATGGACCTGGTTGAAAATCAGACTACGACCCGACATAATAATGAACTGTTAGCTGCCCTTCTACAAAATCAAAGACCTGATCGGAACCCTAGGGTCAACCAGAACCATAGAGTAGATCAAGACCATCGGGAGAATGGTGAGGTTGTAATCGGGAGAGATGGCATGAACAATGGGATCAAAATCAAAGTCGGTGATCACGATGGAAAGGGTCAACCAGAAGTTTACCTAGAGTGGATCGATCGGGCAGAACAATATTTTAAATGGAAGAACATACCCGAAGATAAAAGGGTAAAATCCGTGACTCTAAAAATTAAAGGTTACGCTTTGGTCTGGTGGAATCAACTCCAAACCAACCCGCAAAGGCGAGGCAAAGGGAAGTCAGAACTTGGGAGAAGATGAAAAGGAAGTTGAATGGAAAATTTCTCCCTTTTGACTAAATAGATTCAAATCGGAAGATTTTCGGAGGCTTACAATCCAATTTAGAGTTGTCTAGCAATAGAGGGGCGTGATCAGAAACAAAAGTGATTATTATGGACTGACATTCCTGGGTAGAGCCCCATTCATCAAAGATAGGAAAGTGATCTAGTCTTGTCATCAAAGGAAGGTCTCTCTTGTTGGACCAAGTTTACTTTCTACCCGACATCTAAAGATCAACCAACTCAAAGGGTCTAATGAATGAACTGAAATCCTCTATAGCTTTGCGCTATCTGAAGGTCAACCAACTCAAAGGATCTAACGAATGACCTGAAATCCTCCATAGCTTTGCACTGGTTCACACCACCCAATCTTTCAAAGGAAAACCTCATCACATTGAAGTCTCCTCCCAGAATCAATGAACTTGAAGAAAGAGGCCGAACAAGAATCAATTCGTCCCAAAACTCCTGACGAATAGGAGCATCATTAGGTCCATAAGTCGAGGTCAAGGTCAAAACAACATAGTCCACCAAGTTCTTCAAAACCACTCTCAATGGTATCCTTATCAAGGAGGTCAACAACAGGGGCAAGTCTTCATGACCTTGTTATCATGAAATGCACCAAAGAAATTTTTTTTTTTTTTTTTGGGGGGGGGTCCTTAAGCGTAGATCCGCATCATCTGCCGAATACTATGTCGCACCCCTCGAACCTCAAAATCTTGGATTAACTATTGGTTCCCTGAATCCTTGCCCGAGGCTTGACAATCCAGAACAAAGAGATCAGAGGTTATGTTGGTGAACAGGGGAGGGGACAAACCATAGAAAGCCCTATAATGGGATTAGCCCGAGATAGACTACCTACAAAGTTAGGAGATGCTTTCTCCACATTGGTGCCAATATTAGTGATCTCCTCAACAGACAAAGAGCATTGTATCACAAGAGAGATCCCTGGATTATCTCTCAAAAGACCAAGCCTCGAATTCAGATACATACTAGTAAGAAACCCGGGCAATGCCCGAATATGCTTGATGCATGCCATTTGACAAAGACGACATCACAATTGTTCGGAGAAATGTGAAATTTGAAGTGAGTGTGATTCACTTGTTAGAGAGAGAGAGAGAGAGATTAACATCAAATGACCATTAAATGCCATTGAATGAAAATTTATCATCTTTATTGTAGGTTTTTAAATGGATTTAAAAGAGAGTTGTGTTCACACATGGAAGAAGAATTCTAGCTCATTAAAAGACGTCCACGTGTCACAACACGGGAGAGAGGCTTCCATTTTAGTATATATATAGATTCAAGTCAGTTTAGAATTAAGATTAATAATAACATAAGTGTGAAATTCATAAAAGACCAAATTCTCCATTTCCCCATTAAAAGTGGGTTCCACAAAATTAACATGAATGGAAGTAATACCTTCCGGCCTTGCTGGGATGAGTCGTTGTATGGTGGGTCCTGCCAGGCTGGTTGAGGTCCGAGACGGGCATGCTTCCAAGGGGGAGGAAAGAGTTATTGTCCCTAAAGAAGAACCACTCCTATCGGTGAACTGCTACCAGCAAAGCTACTCCAAGGACATAACGGAAATCCAGCAAATAGAAACGATCATTGAAAAACATTTTCTCTGACGAAATGCAAGACGGATCAAGGACACAAAGGAGGACGATGGCCTGCCTACGATCATTACAACCAAGCCAATCATTCTCCAAAGAAATGACATCACCGATATATCCTCAAGACCAGAGCAAAGAGAGGATGTGTTCCATTCATTAAGAGGGACACCGTAGATGAAGCACACAATGGAATGGGATTTGACACCCATATAGAGTTGGTTGTGAGACCAAACCTTGACAATGAATGAAATAGGACTTAAATTGAACATACCAATCCTCGTGGCATTGAAGAGGATCGACGGAGTGGGAAACTCTGCCAAGAACTTATTATGACCAACAAACCAAAAGTGCCAATACCATTTGTTCCCCATTCGTATTGAAGGAGAAAGAGGGCAGGGAGAGACGTGGAGCCTCGCATGATATCAAGTACAGTGCAGTAGGTATTAAGCCTTTCAGAGTTCATTTTTGAGTCCCTGTTAGCTCTCCACCCCATGAAGGGTTGCAGGGGGAGAGGAGGTAGAGACGAGGGGTGGCGTTTCTCGTGAAAGGCGATAGAGGAGGAAGACAAAGAAGGAGGAGAGATAAGCGACAATTGTTGGCTCTGTGCCCCACACCTCGACAGATGCTACGTAGCAGACTATGACGCTACGACACCCGGAGACATCATGACTAACTTCCTTGCAATGGAAACAGGCTTCTGGCCGAAAGCACTGGTAGGACCTCCTCCGTCCAAAACCCTAAGAACTTGGAGAAGAAAAGTGAGAAAAGGCTGGGCCAACAGTTGTTTAAACCCCTGAATCCGGGCAGACCATGGGTCGTCTCTCTTCCCGAGATGATATCTATCACTGGGGGTGGCACGTGCCCAAATCCGTACCGGCCATTAACACCTTGAGACGTTGGCATAGGAGGATTCTTGAAAGAGGCGTACCGCACAACCCCAAATTGATGAAAGCCTGACCTCGTCCATTTTGGATGAGGTCATTAGAGACAAGAGGACGGTAACCATGATTCCTTAACTTGAATCCCTAGCTCAAGGATGATTGAAGAAAAGCCTGATGCGAAGAGTCGTTTTGAACTCTAGTGTTGGAAATAGCGCCTCCCACCATACGCCTACCCTCATCAATATCCCTCGAGCAATGCTATTCAACCCGAAGGTTTTCCCGATTTCGCTCAGCCCGATTGACGTGGTAGTGTGCAACTTGTGGTGTAAAAGACTTAAATGTCGCTAGTGGGTTTCAGCCACCAATTGCACGCTTCCATGTCAATCGGGCCAGCGAAACTGGAAAACCTTCGGGCTGAATAGTATTTCTCATATCCCTTTGGGGGGAGGGGAGGAAGCTATTAACGGCAGAGGGTGCTTCAAAACCCACGGGGCCTGCACCAAACCCTAGAAACGATCTATCATCGCGCAGAATCGTCATGGAATCCCCTCCCCTCATTCTCTCCCTCTCCTAACTTATTTCTTTTCCATAAAGTAGATGAAGTGATAAACTCTGCGAATTTTGTTTGTGAGCGCGTAGAAAAATATGTCTAGATTTTGTAAACATGAGTTGATATCTTTCCCGCCTTTAATTGTATGCAGGTTAAAAGTACTGTCCCATTTAGTGAGCCATACACTGTGGACCCTTCAAACCCTCCTCCTGAGAAGGACTATGATGTGTACTTCAAGACTCTGAAATCAGGAATTACAGGCAAAGAGGCCTTGGAAGAGAGCCCGGTGTCAGCATGACCGAGCTAATCAGGAATTAGAGGTAAAGAGGCTTTGGAAGAGACCCCGGTGTTGGCGTGATCGAGCTTGTATGCAGTGACATACAAGCTATGGCTTGTATATTGACCCTCCATCCATGCATGGAATTTCATTATAAATGGTTTGTATATATCTTATGATGTTGTAGACGTTTGAGGCCATTTTTTATGTCTTGTTAGGCGAGTCTTTAGTTAGTCCGAATCAGTGTGTGTTTTGCCAAGAAGTATAATTATGTGGTTCTTCCAGTTAAACCACAGAGATCAGTTGGAAATTTTGATCACTCTTAACCATCTTCTATAGCAGTAGGGGTGGGACTTGGGCGGATCTAACCCGAACCCAAAGGACAAACATGGGCAAAGCTGGTTGAAAACTTGGATAGGTTTGGATAAAAAAAGATAAGCCCGTTTTCAATTTGGACGGGTTTGGGTATCATTTTTCCCAACCCGAGGAGCCTGAAGAACCCGAGTAGGCGAGTACAGTGACATAGATGCTTGTAGGGTTGCTGTTGTTGATCCATCACCAGTCATTAGATGGATGTTTTAAAGAATTAGAGAGAGAGAGAGAGAGTAGTGTTGGTTAATTTTATTTTTTGTAACGGTGGTAATTGTTAGTTAATAGAATATTTTTTTCGTTGTTTTGGTTTTAAGTGATCAAATACTTCTATTTATTATGAACAAATTAAACCCATCCAACCTGACCAATCTGTCCATTTTTTGGCAAATTGGGTAACCCGACAACATGACATGGGCAAGCACGGGTTGAGCTTTCACGGTTTTTCCGGATTTCATGGGCAAAATGGGTTGAGGTGTGTAGGTCGGGTTGGGCATGGGCAGACCCTACAACCCGCCCAATTCCCACCCCTATATAGCAGTTGGTCAATTCAGATCTAGTGGATCTCTGCTAGGGGTGTAAATGGGCGGCCCATCAGACCTCAATTTACACTGTTTGGTCGGACTTTTGGTTCAGGCCTATTAAAAAAAGTTCCGAGGCCCAATCTGGCTCATTTATATCCCCAATCCCTGCACCGTCACCCAAGCATGTCCTACCATCGTGCTGCATGCTCTTGGATTTTTTTTTTTTTGGGCCCATGAGGGATAGTCACTGGACCATCAGAAGGTGGGACCGGAACCCACTACACAATAGGAAGAATCCGCCAGTGGGCCCAAACAAGGTCCACCCGACCCATGAGACGACGTGGCGTGGAAGCCGCACAAAGGGAATCATGCTAAAGTGCTAAACGAATTATTCGGCAACATGAATCACATCAACGCAACTCCCGAGTTATTCACGAATTTTATATATAATTCATGAATTTCTCTGTTTTTAATATCTATTAAAATAGAATTACTAATATAATATAATATAATATATTTTATGTTTTGTGTTACAGGACTTTTCGGATATTTTTCAAACTCCCACTTTTGCGCCCCCGCTGAATTATTTCCAAACACCGAATTTGTTGTTATGCTCCTAATTAAGAGCTCCTAAAAGGATGGTTTTAGGGAGCTCCTAGTGCCGCTAGGGATAGCTTGGAATGGGGATTGAAGAGTATTCCAACGGACTACCAGTGATCCTCCTTAGATTTAAAAATCCAAAATTTTCTATCATTTTTAAAAAAAAAAAGACAGCCAACGAATCATCGCCCTCCAATCCCTTCGATCATGTGTTAAACCTAAATCCTCCAATGAGTTTCTACTATGAGACAAGTTTTTGAGTTACTATAGCATGAAAGGTAACTTCTCAAATGGGACAAGGATAGTTCATGCATTCACACATGTACGACCCCTTTCTCTGCATCCTAGCCAATCGATCCCGTGTAAAGCATCCATCCCCGGGTGAGTTTCTACTACAGTGAGGTTCTATCACGCGATCACACAACCCATCGATCATTCTTCGCAAACGATCTGTCGGGGCCCATGGGTTGCGAGCCCGAAGTCGCTCGCCACATCAAGCCAGCCTCTCGGAGCTCCGATCGATGATGGCTAGCCTTTTAGGAATCCATTGGAGGGCTAGCTTTGGTTAGCAGGCTCGTAAAATAGCTAAGGCAGCCATATAAGGCTTTTTGGCTGCAAGAAATATGTGGCCCTTGTAGCTAACCGCACCTGCACATGAAGCGGGCTAGTTTCGTGCAGGTTTAACTTTTTTTTCTTCTTCTTCTTCTTGCCCTTGGTCCCCAACGAACCCTAGACCTCATTTGGTTTGTGGAAAAGGAGGCTGTCATCATTTCTCTTTTTTGCGGCATCCATTTCCGCATATAATAGCTAAGGCGGCACTATAGAGAGCGAGATGCTCAAAATTGTACTATAACTTGTTCATCGGTCTCTACTATTTTCTTCTCTACCATATAAGAACCTCATCAATTTTTGGCACCTACACTTTGCTCACGAAAATGCTGCCTCCCCGACCTCGGTTTATGTTTGGTGCGATGGATCTTTCGTGTCCATTGGTGAATTGACGGGGTTGTGCTTGGGTGCTATCTATGAGTCAAGGATAAGTGATTGTTGCTTGTGCTATTTTAATGCATTGCCCATAATCCTCTTGCTGCAAAGCCCTTGGCTATTAAATCTGCTTAAGCGGAAATGGAATGTCAACAACTGTCTCAGGCTACTTGTCTCTCAGACTCGACTGCAGCCTTGAGCATTTTGGGTAATGGAAGTGGCTATCATAATCTATTGCTTAATCCGGTTTCATACTGCTAACGGTTATTTTATATGATTACTAGTTTCACCCTCCGATGAATATGCAATGGCGCAAATATTTGTGTTGATTGGCTGGCTAAGCAAGCTCGATTAGAAGATATTCACTCTTTTTAGGAGTATGATTTGTCAGTCGAAGTTTTTAGCTTATTAGATCTTTATTATTTCGTCAGTGGTTGACAGCTTATCTAATGCACAAAAAATAATAATAATAAACCAACCATAAAGCCCTAATTCTAAGCTTTAACACTACATAAATTTATATATAATCCCGTATTATATATACAAAAATCATATATGTACCAAGTCTTATTTGATATTAAATAGCTCGACATCAAATATGGATCATCGAGTCTGCATTAGGAAGTTCGTTGCTTTGGCAAGTAGATCAATCCACCCGGTCCAAAAGATGCTCAGGAACATAGTAACAAATCCAAATACCAAACAAATAAGCAGCGATATCTCGAAAATAGGAGCCAACGAAATGCATGGATATCCAAGACGAACCTGCGCAATTGTAACATGCAAAAGAAAACATAGTAGATAACCGTCAATAATAAAGACTAACCCAAAGTAAAAGAGCACGCGTAGCATCCAGCTCCATTTGCTCGCTTGCCCAAAAAATATATCCATATGTTCCTCCGTCATAAGGAATAACAAATCTCTGATAATGATCACCGACGCGTAAATCAGGAACGTGAAGTTATCACCATGATGATATATGTACCAAGGGCCAGGTAAGAATCCAGTACATAGAACCATCCAGGAAAACACTCTTTCCTCGGAAGAAGGTGCGTGATTGTGAAAGCAACTCCCGTCAGAAGAAATCCAAATAACATTGCAATAGCCTTCTTATACAGCTCAAACAAAACTACAAACCACATCTCATAAACTCTACATTTAATATATATATATATATATATATATATCTATATAATAAGGGACGACGGTTGTGGGGGGGACAAATGAACTGAGACAAAGGAGCGGCTCGGATTTATCTAGAGGAGGGGGATAAATCACAGTCGTCCGTTTTCTATCCGAATCCCACTCAATCTCTTAAATGCCCAACTCAATCACAGCTGTCCATTGTCTAACCCTGCCCAACTAACCCCGCCATCCGTTTTCTATCCGAACCCCACTCAACCTCTTAAATGCTGAACACAATCACAGCCGTCCATTGCCTAATCCTGCCCAACAAACCCTGCCCCTGTGCCGTTCTCTCTCTCTCGGAAGCCGCCCCCCACGCCCTCCCTCTCTCTCTTGGAACTCGGAGACCCCCGCCCCTGTGCCGTTCTCTCACTCTCGGAAGCCGCCCCCCACGCCCTCCCTCTCTCTCTTGGAACCCGGAGACCCCCGCCCCTGTGCCGTTCTCTCTCTCTCGGAAGCCACCGAACGGCTCTCTCTCTCGACATCTCTCTCTATCCCTCGCCAGATCTCTCTCTCACTCTCCGATCCCTCTCCCTCTCCCTCTCCCTCTCCAGCAATTTCCCTCCAGACCTCTCTCTCACTCACCGATCCCTCTCCCTCCCGATCGCCTCTCTCTGATTCTCTTCCCACCTCTCAACCCTAATCTCCTCTCCTCCTCTCTCTCTCTTCCCCCCCCCCCCTCTCTCATTGAGATCAAGAGCGCCCCCCCTCCCTCATTGCTGATCGCCCCCCTCCCCCGCCCCCCACATCGTTGCAGATCGAGAGCCCCCCTCCTTTCGTTACAGATCGAAAGCCCCTGTTACCCTTCGTTGCAAGAGAGAGAGAGAGAGAGAGAGAGAGAGAGAGAGAGAGAGAGAGAGGAGATGAGCCGGCGCCTGATCCGTCCGATCCCCCTGCCCTTCCGTCCGAGAGCCCTTCATTCCGCCATCCATCGGTAAAGGGGTGCCGCCCCAGCCACCCTAGGTAATCGAGATCCACCGTCCGAGCCCCCATTCCAAGAGACCCCCCTCAACCCTGAGCCCTAAACCCCCTCTATCTCCACCAAAACCCCTCCTCTCCCCCTCTTCGCTCCAGAGCGACTGTGTGGCCAGCGTCGGGGTTAGCCGAGTGCGATACAGCAGGTGGGTGTTGCTGCTGCTATCGATGGTGCGATTCTTAGTGGGGCTCCTCCAGGTATGCTCTACCTTCCCTTCCTTCTTCTCTTTCTCTCCCTCTCTTCTTCGTTTCACTCTGATTTCCCCTCTCACCTTCCCTTCCCTCTCTCGATTGCAGTCCTGAAGAAAGAGGAGGAGGGTCTCGGAGATGGGTGCTCTTCTGTTCACTCTCTCCTCCCCCCCCCCCCCCCGCTCTCTCTCTGTCTCTCTCTCTCTCTCCCCTCGGCTGGGAAGAGCAGCGGCAAAGGGAGGTAGAGCCGCAGATCCCTCCCCCTTCTTCATCGGTGGTAGCAACGTTAGGGGAGGTGGAGCTGCAGCTCCCTCCCCATTCTTTACAGTGTTAGGGGAGGTGGAGCCCAGACTTTTATATCACATCCCCCCTCCCCTGCTTTTCCATTCATTGCAAGAGACCCCGTCGCCCCTTTCCCCTTCACTGCAACAAGAGAGAGAGAGAGGAGGCAGAGAGATGAAGAAGCAGGTGAGTTTGTTATCCATTTCTTTCTTCCCTCTTTCGTTGGTTTAGATTTATGCCGATTGCTTCTGTGATTTGAGGGTTTTAGGTTTACTGATTCACCCCCCCCCCCCCTATCTGTTTCAGGATGATATATGGAGGTAGAGGTGCAGATTTTCGAGGAACCGCAGGTGACTTCGAGTTCTTTCCTTCTCCCTCCCTCTCTCTCTCTCTCTTCTCGATTCTCTGTTTTTTTTTTCTTTTGATTCTCTGTTTCTCTTTTTTTGTTTTGATTCTTTGTTTTTTCGGATTCTCTACTTCTCTCTTTCCCTCTCATTCCTCTGTTTTCTTCGATTCTCCGTTTCTCTTTTTTTATTCTTTGTTCTTTCAGTTTCTCTTTTCTTTGTTTTGATTTATTATTCTTTCAGATTCTCTACTTCCCTCTTTGATTCTATGTTTATCTATTTTTCCGATTCGATCTTCCTCTGTTTTTTTTTTGTTCTTTTTTATTCTCTATTTATCTCTCCCACTCCCTCCTCGATTCTGTATTTTGTTTCATTCTATGTTTATCTTTTTTTAAAACCCAGGTTTTAATGGGAGGTCCACAGGGAGTAATATTAAGCGGGTGATGGATGCCTCCCTCACCGATGTGGGACTATTCGTCAACAGTTTTCAACTATGCATTTTCTTTATTCTTTATTTTTGATCCTCTATTTCTCTATTTCTGATTTCTTTGTTTCTTTTTTTTCCCATTTGTTTCTCTTTTTTGAAATCCGTCTCTTTTTTTGTTTATCTTTTATTTCCCATTTGTCTCTTTTTTTGAAATCCGTCCCTTTTTTTGTTTATCTTTTATTTGTTCTTTTCATAATCAAATTTGACAAAATAACAACTCTTGATCGGATTGATGCTAAAATTAAGAGGTACATCACAATCCAACATGTTTCTTCTCCTTGCCTAAAACCTAAATTAATCCCAAATGTGTTCAAACCACACTACGATCTAGCTTATTTGATCATTACCTTCTAGAGATCGCCCAAAAGAACTGATGTAATTCTTAATTAGTTTGAATTAATTGTGTTCTTTAGGTTACAAGCAAAAACAAAAGTCGGTCCTGTGGCTTTTGGTATCAGCCAGCATGAATGATAGCCAAATCCCTTCAGTCTTGACTCGGCACTGCCGTAGCACCACCAAGAACAAGATGATCGATGACAAGGAGGCCGACATCATGGCTGCCGCCTCCACACCAGCCTCTCCAAGCCCATCTCGAGTCATTCTGCCATGAGGTCACCCACTTACCTGTCTCTTATGTTTTTCCTTCAATATCCCGGTCATTGATTTTTTACTGTAGGATTAGAAAATTGTTACCTATGTTTACAAATACCCACTGTAGTATATATGTAACTATAAGAAGCATTCACAAGGTCATTGATTTTTTACTGTAGGATTAGAAAATTGTTACCTATGTTTACAAATACCACTGTAGTATATATGTAACTATAAGAAGCATTCACAAGTGCTCCATGCATAAGCCATCATTCCCCCAACATGTAACTCTATCCAAAATGTATTTCATCTTAAAAAGTAATATTAATTTTTATAATTTATTTTACCATTTCATCTTAAAATTTAACTCTCTCAGCATTTTTGCAGTACTTCTCTATGTCTTTGGTCGTGTTACGCCGAAGTCCTTCGCTGTGTGTCGCACCGAAGGCACCCGTTGCTTGCCAATTAGCACGGGTATGTACTAGGCATTTTGTGATGACTGGGGCAGAATGACAACTCGATAAGCTGACTAGGACAAATCCCATGTTCTTTAAGATATAGTTCACCGTCATAAATGGAAACTAATGTATTTTCCCAATCCCACAATGTCAGGTCTTTGGAAAGGTGACTTACAATGCCCATGGGATGAATGAGTTCGTCCGCGAGATGCCAAGGCATCGGAACCCGTTCCGGTATATTCATATTTGACAATGTCGATGAAGATGTTGCAAGAGCTATCAAGAACGAAGAAAGGCATCTAATATTAAGTCTAATCCTGACATGTAATGCTGACATCTAATATTAAGTCTAATCCTGACATCTAATATTAAGTCTAATCCTGACATGTTATGAAGTGAACGAATGGGGGGTACCAGATAGGTGATAAGTAGGCTCTAACAGTTCACATTAAAGTTCTCTTTTTAACATATAGCGACCTGCTTCAGTTGACATTAATCACTGAATGCAGCAAAGACATGAATGCAGCAAAGGAGCAGGGCTCAGAATTCAGATCTCTCTCTCTAATATTTTTTCTTTTGAATCAGATCAGGATTTTTTTTTTCTCAAATGACTCTGATCTATTAAGCTTCTAATTGAGTGCTTCCCCAGGTCAGGTCAGATCTCTCTCTCTCTCACACACACACACAAACACACATCAATGGATCTGCATTTGTTTTGAATATTCTCATATATATCTCTCTCTAATATTCTGCAATTTCCATGCTACAATGGATTCTTTGATTAACTTGATCAAGATTGTTCAGTTATATTGGATTCGTTGAAATTTTGAGTTCATCTTGATGAGTTTTTTTTTTGCTGGAAGCACAATATCTTTAGGTTTCTGTTTACGATGTCTAATTTTTTCTGTTTTATATCTATTTTTTTCTCAGGCCGTCCTCCACACTGACCCTTTCGCCCATTGTCAATGCCTTCAAGGTACAGTATGTTTTTTTTTTACATGATCATGGTTGATCTAAGATTTGATTAAATGAAACTGTTAAGTTCATCTTGATGATAACAATAAAAAAATTGTTTTTTTTTTCAGGTCTCCCTCCATGCCGACCATTTGCTTGCCGCCAATGCTGCCAAGGTACAATATTTCTTTTGCCCTGCAAACAGTCTATCCTGAAATGCATTATATACAGTCTATCCTGAAATGCATTCTCCTATTTTTTGTGATTTTGCTGATTTTTCCTATGAAAAATCAAAAAAATTGAGAGTAAAAGATTGAATCACTATAAAGACATAACAATACATATATTGATTCGTAAAGGTTCCATTATTTGGGATCTTATTTTTTTGGTGCAAGTGAGATCCAATACAAAAACTATGACAAAAACTGTGATAAAAAATTAATCTAAAAAAAAGTGGGGTCATTGCAGAGAAGGCTCATTTTGCTGATTTTAATTTTCCATTGATCTAAAAAGAAAACCCTATGTAAATTAAGGCATTGCAATTCGTATTAAAATAAGGTTATGTTGATTTTGCTGATTTTATTTTTCATTTTCCTATTGTAGCTTGAGATTTTATTTATTAAATTAAGGTTAGTGCATTCATAGAGCTAGCCTCAACTAGATGAGAGAGAGAGAGAGAGAGAGAGAGACAGAGAGGAAACGGGAAATGAGTCGCAAGCCTATTTCGATTGGCTAGCGGCTCCTTTCCGACCTAGAGGGGTTTTTTCCTTTGAATTTTTTTATGTGTAGTGCCGCATGAAGGACCTAGAGGGGTTTTTTTCTTTGAATTTTTTTTTTCTAGGTCCTAAGACGGCTGCAATCAGATTTCAATCAGAAATTCTGCTCAATCAGAAAACAGACATTATGCGATCAGGTTTTCCTATACTCAATCTGATTTTTCAGATTGAGCATAGGACCCTTCAATATGATAAAAACCTGATCATAGGTCATAGGTCTATGAGTTTTTCACATTGTGTATCACATTTATATCAGATCATATGACCCTTCAATCAGAAATTCTGCTCAATTTTTCTTAACAATCAGAAACCGCATAATGTCAGTATATAGAATTTCAGATTTTTCAATCAGAAATTCTGCTCAATGAGGTTTTCCTATGCTCAATCAGAAAAATCTGATATACACAATGAAAAATCTGAAATTCTTCTCAATGATGAGTTTTACACTGATGAATGCGTTCAATTGTTTGCAAAAAACTGAATTCTAAAATTGCATTCATTTTTTTGCAGCTCTTAATGTACGCATTCAGTTTTTTGCCTGGCTTTTTGCAATCTTTTAATAAAAAAAAAAATTCAGAATAGAATAAGAGAGCTGAATTTATATATAGTTGATCCTCATCTTCTTCCCATTTTGACATTGAATTTATCGTGACAATTAACTGGGTTTACCGGGTTAACGATGGTGCACAATTGGTCATATTACAGTCTTTGCAGGATCAAGTGGAGGTGATGCTCTGACACAATAGTCTTTTTTTTTTCCTTTTCTGTGCGAGGATCACCTCCTTTTCTGTCTGATGTTCTGACACTCTTTTTTTCTGAAGTTGTATTTTCAGATGCCTTTCTCGAGTCTCCTAGAAGTCACCATCGTGAAATGTTTGTATTTTTCGACTAATAGAAGTTTGAAATCTTCAGTACGCAAGGGCTCTGAGGGAGAAAGGAGTGGATGTCAAAGTGATGGTCTTTCCGGACGATGGCCATGTAAACTTCAGGATTGCCTCTTCTTGCATCATTCCCCTTTCGAACAAATCAAGACTAAAAAATAAAATCATTTGACATAGAAGTCCTCCCATTTGTTGCAGGCCGCAGTCTGAATTTGAAAGCTTGCTAAATATGGGTGTTTGGTTCAACAAGTACTGCAAATGAGGATACTTTTATGATCTAATTGTAGCATTAGTGATTTGTAATTCTCGGATTTTGGGCGAATTCTCCAAGCCTCATTTTTTGTAATTTATGCCATTACCTGAATTGTAATCAATTGGTTTCTTGCAATATACATTGATTTTTTATCTGATTCATCCTCAACACAGAGAATATCTAGAGATGAATCGCGAAAATTCTGAAATTTGTGCTCCAAAGGAATTCCTTTGCCATTTTTATGTTTCTTGCTGTTGATGTTCATGGATTATGGGAGTGCCTTTATCAAGAGTATTTGCAAACTTGGACATATGAGGACTTAGTCTCCTAGAGTATTTGCAAACATTTTTCTGAAGCTATATAACCTCCTTTCCTTCCTGAAGTTGTATTTTCAGATGCCTTTCTCGAGTCTAATCGTGCCTTCGGATCATGTTCCTTATTCGTTGAGCTTCTCCGAACAAATAGGTGGTGAGGGGAGTTAGTTCTGTTAGTGGTGGCTTGACTAGAAAAGAGAAGAGAAGATAACATCAGTAGCCCTGTAACTATTTTTTTCCACTGTTGTTCCGTTATAAACCTCGAACATTCTTTTAATTCATTTCCAACTGTTAACCCCTCGAGCTCGATTGGCATGGTCTGAGATGTTAGTCTTTTACTGTTGGAGAGATGTTATTTGGACTTTTTCGCGAAATCAAAATTTGTTTTGGAAATGTATTGAAATTTATTAGCCTTGAATTTATAATGATGTTATTTGGGATCATTTTATTCAAGGACTAGATATTAACCCGTGCGCTGCATGGGGTTGTAAAAAAAAAAATTTATTATCAAATCATACCCTTAAAATTTATCATCAAAATGTTTCCGTCGCCCTTGAAATCTTTTTCGTGTCCTTGGGCACGGGGATTTACAGGTTTCACGCCCTCAAAATCTTTTGCCGCCCCCAAAATGTTGCCGCCACCCTCTAAAAATTATCCCCGCCCTCGAAATATTTTTGTCGTCTTAGAAATCTTTTCCGTGACCTTGGGCACGGGGTTTTTACTAGTTATATAATAAGGGACAACGGTTGTGGGGGGGACAAATGAACTGAGACAAAGGAGGGGCTGAGATTTATCCTAGATAATATAATGACGTCCCGGATTCATTTGAAGGGAAGGATAAACATGAATGGCTAGGATCAATCTCTTTTTTCTTCCCCCCATAAATTTGAATTCAAATTTATGACCACCCCTTTTTCTCTTATTAAATGCCCCCTACGTCCACTTTCTCTCTTTGCAGCCCTGTACCCATATCCTATTAAAGATGAGAGAGTCCCATCCCTATCTCTACCCATCCGGTTTATCACAGCCATCCATGGCATTCCACTCAATGACAGCTGTACCTCGATTCATTACCTTGAGCCCAGAACCAGCCACAGGCTCACACAGAGAGAGAAAAAGAATATAATGCCTCCTCTGCTACCACCTTAAAAAGAGAAGAGAGATAGTTAGAGTGAGAGAGAGGGTAGCAGGTGACTCATATTTAAAAAAACGTACTTCCTCTCACTAACCCGCCCCCCTCCTCCTGCAACCTATTTGCTCTGGTCGCTTACATATGCTCCGGCCGCCCTTGGAGATGAGACCATTGCTCATCGTCCTCCTCTCCGTCGTTGAGGTGCAGCCATCTTCCTCCTCTCCGTCGTCGAGGTAGGCCGGTTCCCGTCGGGTGCAAACCGTCTTCCTCTTCTCTATCACCATCATCAAGTTATGGAGGCTTCGCAGAGAGAGAGAGAGAGAGAGAGAGAGAGAGAGAGAGAGAGAGAGAGAGAGAGATCAGCCGCCGTTGGGGTGAGGGGGTGCTCACAGTCCGCCTCCCCGTGCTGATGCCCTTGGCGCACTCTCCCTCCGGCAGACCCCCAGACAGGTGGAAGAGAGCAGCCCCCTCTCTTCAAGGTTCCAGCCCCGGCGGATCTGGAGCCGCCATATCCCTTACCTCTCATCCCCCTTCTCATCCCTGCAGTCGGCCCCGGCGGATCTGGCGTCGCCGTAACCCAGTTGTTGGAGTGCGATTCACTGATCGGGGGGAGTGCGATCCACCGGGCGGGGATCTGTCGGAGGGGGAGTGTGATTCACCGATCGGGGGGGGGAGGGTGCTGCCGAAGGGGAGTGCGAGACACCGGTCGAGGGCTGCCGGAGGGGGAGTGTGATCCACCGGTCATGGAGGCTGCCGGAGAGGGAGTGCGATTCACCGATCAGGTTTCTCTCTCTCTCCCTCTCTCTACCCCACAGGTGCATCTCTCTCTCTCTCTCTCTCTCTCTCTCTCTCTCTCTCTCTCTCAGGTAAATTATACTTAGCCCCCGTGAGGTTTAGCTCAAAAACACTTAACCCCCTAATAGTTTCAAAACTATATTTTGCCCCCTTCAATTCAGCTCTCATATGAAAATTACGAAATGAGGAGACAACATACTTGACAAAAGGGTTATTGTGATAACATTTCAAACTTTAGGGAGCGATTAAGAACAAAAAAAAAACTATAATACCCATTTTGTCAACTGCTTAATCTTCTCATTTGGTAATTTTTATCTGACCAGAACTGAATTGAGGGGACAAAATGTAGTTTCGAAACTATAGGGGATTAAGAGTGGCTGAGATTTATAGATGTGAATGTAATTGTTTGCCAAGATTTATTCTCTAGGTTATGATGAGTGTGATTCACCACGGGAGGGAGAGAAAGACACAAGTAGTTTGGGTTTTTTTTTGTAAAAATATGTCAAGACTTTTATAAAAAAATAAGAGAGAACAAAAATAAGAAAAGATATGGCTGCCCCCATGTTCTCTGCTCTCTCTCTCTCTCTCTCTCTCTCTCTCTCTCTCTCTCTCTCTCTCTCTACCGGAGAGTGCTGCCACTATCACCTCACGTCACCAGAGAGCCGAGCCACCACTGAGCTCCATGTCCCCAACGTGCTTCGACACTCCACCGGCGTCCATTGAGCCTCGCTAACTGTCGATGATCCCCCTGCATGCACCATCCTCCCATCCTTCTCCTCCCCAACTCCTCATCCATCCTCCCCAACCCCTACACCTAGCCATATCCCTCTCCATCCCCTCCTCCTAATCTTCTTCCCCACCTCCGGTTGTAACCGACCACAACCTGCAAACCAACACATGTTGGAGCCAAGTATTGTTTAGAGTAAAAACGGTGCGGATGACATGCATGGGTCGTAGTTTGGTGTAATTTAGATTAGACGGTTCCATACTCTTCAGTGAACGGTCCAAATGCATCATTGAGCGTCTAGAACAACAATTTGCTGGAGCGATCAAAAAAATACTCTTCAAAAAGAAAAAACTTCACTGCAACGGGTGTTGGGGGCCTAGACTTCAAGCGGCTGATGTGGCAATCAATGATTGGACCATATTCTACTATCATACAAATCCTTGTCTACATGAGGAAAATTTTCAGCACATCCTATGTACCATAGAACCATGGGCCCATTGGCCCCAGAGCCTATCAGTACGCTTTGAGGGCTGGGGGCCATTGCCCCCATGTGCTGGGACCCAATACCCCATCCCTTGAATCCAAGTGGGTCCGCGGATAGAGAGTACGGAGGATGCTGAAATTTTTTCCCTACATCACTAATACTATCTAATCAACCCCATGACCAACCTGCAAGGTGGTGTCTTAAGTTGTACGATTTTTTTGTCAACATACAAAGTACAATTTCGTTTATCGCTTCCTTTACCCTTTTGATACTATTTAAGTTTTCAAAACAAACCTAAACCCTTCAACTTTCCATACTTTGCAAACCATTAATGATTTTACCAATCTTAGGGTGGTGTTAGGCATCATTCCGGAACTACCATTTTAGTTCTATATTTTAAAATTAATGGAGGGGGAGTGTGATCATTCTGATCCGTCAAGCCCCCTTCCAGCCATCAGTTACCGCAGCCCAGCCCCCGCAGCCCTTAATTAGCCCTCTCAAATCCCCCCCAGCCCTTAATTAGCCCTCTTAAATCCCCCTCCTCATAGAGAGAGAGAGCAGCCCCCCACCGCCACCCTTAATTAGCCCTCTTAAATCCCCCTCCTCATAGAGAGAGAGCAGCCCCCGTCTGATCCGTATGATCAGAACCCTATCCGATCGAGAGGATCCGCAGCCCCCATTGAGCCCTCGGTGCCCGCAGCCCCCCACCTCCCTCGGTGCCCGCAACCCCCACCTCCCTCGACGTCCGCGATCTGTGCCTCGGTACGGTGCGAAGATATGGAGTTTTTCATTGCAAGAGACCCCGTCTCCCCCCTTTGCCATTCTTCGCAAGAGAAAGAGAGAGGAGGCTGCAATAGAGAGAGGAGCAAAAGATGGAGGTCAAATTTTCATCTTCATTTTTTTCCTCTCTTTTTTCCCCCCTTTCTCTCTCTCTGTCTTTCTGAACACAACAGATCCTGATTTTTTTTTCCCTGCCTCTTCGGTTACAGGAGATCGAGATCCCATTTGCAAGAGAGATAGTGTGAAGGTTGCAAGATAATCGAGAGGATCAAGAGATGTAGGTGATGAATTTCTCATCGATTTTTCCTTCTTTTTCTTTTCCTTCTCTTTTTTTTCCCCTTACTCTCTCTTTCTCTCTCTCTCTCTCTCTCTCTCTCTTTCTCTTTCTGAACACAACAGATCCTGATTTTTTTTCCCTGCCTCTTCGGTTACAGGAGATCGAGGTCCCATCTGTAAAAGAGATTGTGAGGAGGCTGCAAGAGAATCGAGAGGATCAAGAGATGGAGGTGATGAATATCTCATCGATTTTTTTTTCTTCTTTTTTCCCTTCTCTTTCTGTACAGAACAGTCATCTTTTTTTAATATGATAAGATTCATAAGTGCTGATTGTAATCTTTTTCTTAACAGAACAATCTTTTTTTTTTCATTCTGTTTCTGAACAGAACAGATCTTTTTTTTAGATTCATAAGTGCTGATTGTAATCTTTTTTTGAACAGAACAGTCATCTTTTTTTCCTTCTCTTTCTGAACAACAGATCCTGATTCTTTTTTTTTTTTTTTTCTGTCTCTTCGGTTACAAGAGATCGAGGTCCCATCTACAAGAGAGATAGAGAGGAGATTGCAAGTGAGAGAGGATCAAAAGATGGAGGCAAGTAAATGGTTTTTTTTTACTTTGTTATATCAGTTGAAGTTTAGGATTGTTACCATAATACAAATTGTTTTCGATCACCTATTGGATCAGAGCTATTGTCACTGATATGCTCGCGGAGATCGCAGGAGACTTCATCTCTAGGATGATGTCTCTCGGAACAATGATGGAAACAGCTACAGTGCCAAGGATGGCACATACCGAGTAAACATTTTTCTATCTATATGCACATACAAAATTTCCATGAATTTTTCTTGATCCGACACATCGGAAGTTGGAGCCTTGGATGAACTTAAGTTGATTTTAATTAAAACCTGTCCAGGTTGGAATTTTTGCCCATCTCTGTTTGTACACCAATACTAGATTGGTGTGAAAAGCAATACTAGATGTTTGTTTACCGTACTTATTCATAGTGGCATATGTTCATCGTGGCATCTATTCAACGAGTGTCGAGTAAATTATCTTTGTTGTGCTTATCGATCGATCTTCAACGAAGCTTAAATGTTGCGTTTGAACCTGAGCTTGAGTTTGTGCTAAATCTTTGGATCATTTTTGAAAATAAAGTGCTCGAACAAGCAAAATTTATGATATCTAATACTATTATATGCTAAAATTGATTTTGAATCTTCTATGGTTCCAGTGACCTATAGTGAGGAACGTTATTCGGTCGATAAGCACTACATGTGGGCACTAATGGCATCACGCCTCTTCGCCTCGCTATCTTCATCTCTTCTCACATCAGCCTTATCACCTAAATAAATTCAAAAAATAAAAACCATCTGAATTTAAAAGCGACCGTCACGACCAAATGTGGGCGCCCCTACTTAATGTGAATGATGTCAAATGAATTGACCTCCCGTCGAATATGGCCGTCTTCGTTGAAAGTGTTTGGCCGCCTTCGAAGTGGTGATATGCACTATCTCTGAATGTGAGCATTGCCGAAGAATTATGTTATTTTCGCATAATGTGGGTGTCCCCGTCGATTGTGGGCGCATTTGAATAAATTTTGCCACTCCGTCCAAGTGTCAACAGACATAAGCATTATCACCGCTCATGAATATTATTATCTCTTTCAAAATATTGTTGCAACTTTCGAAATGTATGTTTTGTTGTCACATTCGAAATAAGTCACCTTTTTTGAAATAATTTTTGCCCTTAAAATAATTATTGCCGCCCTCAAAATATTGCCGCCACCCTCTAAAAATTATCACCGCCCTCGAAATATTTTCGTCATCATCGAAATCTTTTTCGTGACCTTGGGCACGGGGTTTTTACTAGTCTATATAATAAGGGACAACGGTTGTGGGGGGACAAATGAACCGAGACAAAGGAGCGGCTGAGATTTATACAGAGGAGAGGGATAAACTGGAAGACTCAATCATAGCGTCCGTTTTCTATCCGAATCCCACTCAACCTCTTAAATGCCAAACTCAATCACAGTCGTCCATTGCCTAACCCCGCCCCTGTGCCGTTCTCTCTCTCTCGGAAGCCGCCCCCTACGCCCTCGCTCTCTCTCTTGAACTCGGAGACCCCCGCCCCTGTAGCCCTGAGCCCCGAGCCTCCTCTGTTATCCCTCACTCGAGCCCTCTCCCAACGATCGCCTCTCTCTCTCTCTTCCCATCTCTCAACCCTAATCTCAGTCATCCCCTCTGCTATCCCCCACTTAAGACCTCTCCCAGTGATCGCACCTCTCTCTCTTCCCCTAATATCTCACCCGTCTCCTGATCCGGTGCTCCCAGATCCGTAGATCGCCGCCCTGATGGATCCACCTGCAACCGGCGCTCAAGGAGCTGCTCCCGATTGGCCCGCTCTTTCTGGCCGGAGGAGTCACGGCAGAGGTCCTTGCAATGGCCTGATCTGCGTCAGGTCCTCTCTCTCTCTCCCCCCCCCCCCCCCCCCCCGACTTCAAGGCCTGTGATCTCTATTTTTTTTTTTGTTTCTGTGAGGCTGCGATCCATCGCACGGAGTTCCTGCATGCCCTCTCTCTCTCTTCCTTTGTTCCCTGTCCTCCTGATCTGGTGCTCCCGGAGCCATAGGCCGCCGCCCTGACGGACACGATCGCCGCCTGCAACCGGCGCTCACGGAGACGCTCCCGATCGCCCCCCCTATTTCTGGCCAGAGGTGTCACGGCAGACCTCGAGGTCCTCGCAATGGTCTGATCGGCGTCCGGAGGTGTGACAGTCTCAGGTCCTCTCTCTTTCTCTCTTTCTCCCCCCCCCCCCCACGGTTCTTTGTATCTGTGGTTTCAGGCCTATGAGCTCTGTGTTTTTTTTTCATGTGAGGCTGCGATCCATCACACGGAGTTCCTGCACGCCCTCTCTATCCCTTTGTTCCCTGTTTTTTATTTTGAGTTTAGGTTTTTGATTTGGGCTTCCCACTGAGCGCCCTCGCCATGGCACCTCAGTCGCCCTTGCCTTGCTGGCCGTCGAACCCCTGAGCCGACTGCCACCCTCCAATGGTCCCCGTTCCATCTTGCTGCCTTTAGCCATAGGAGGAGAAGAAAGAGGCGGTGACATGCGGGGTCCTCCTCGGGTGAGAGGAAGAGAGGGAAAGGCAAAGGAAGTTGGGGGAAATGATATATTTTCACATGGAGAGGGAGGCTGTTCTTAGATCTATTGAAACCCGAAAGGTATCAAACTATTAAGATTGTGGAGTACTTCTCTATACATGGATTTGAAGGCCCCGTGGGCTATAAGTTTTTTGTTTTTTTTTTCACAGAATTGTATAATTTGTGCATGGATTTGTAGGTGTGTTTTGGGAGGATCTTGACTCGATGGTTCTCGGATTTTTGGGCTTTTAAAGTTAATGAAGATGGATCACAAGTGTAAGTACAATTGTCATTCGGTGTTTGTTTTTTCGCTTCAATTTTTAGATCCAATTGAATTCATATAGCCAACATATCCATATCTTAATTTCTCACCATTTTTTGACTCCCTCACGAATCCGGACTCTATGTTGGTCGACGACCCCGTGGTGCCCGACGAAGACCAAGCTCAGTTCCCCTATTTTTCCCGTTTGATCAAGTGGAGAAAATAGCTGAAATTTCATGGGTATGTAGGAAATGAGGGTGTTGGATTTCTTGGGTCTGTAGAAATTGGATTTCATGTTAAGAAATCATATATATTGCCATCTGCACTTCAAATTACAATACCGCACGTAATGTGATTTATACATAAATGAGAACAAAAAAACATATACATTTTGATTTCAGAAATTTTTTAGAAACAGAACAAAAATTATTAATAATTTAATAAACGGAACAAAAGTTGTATAATTGGAAAATAAAAGTTGTATAATCGAAACTGCCCTTTCTTTACGCCATTTCAAATGGCGTAAATTCCTATAAATAGTTTACGTCATTTCAAATAGCGTAAAGTCCTAATAAGTTTTAGGATTTAGGGTTAAGGTTTAGGGTTTTAGAGTTAGGGTTTAGGGTTTTAGGATTTAGGGTTTAGGGTTTTAGGGTTTAGGTTTAGGGTTTTAGGATTTAGGGTTTAGGGTTTTAGAGTTAGGGTTTAGGGTTTTAGGATTTAGGGTTTAGGTTTTAGGGTTTAGGGGTTAGGGTTTTAGGTTTTAGGATTTAGGGTTTTAGGGTTTAGGGTTTAGGATGTTTCATTGGCGAAGTTAAAAAATATTTTTTTAACCTAAACCCTAACCCTAAACCCCTAAACCTAAACCTAAACCGTCAAACTGAAACCCTAAAATCTAAACCCTAAAACCCTAACCCCTAAACTCTTACCCTAAACCCTAAAACCCTAAAATCCTAAAACCTTAAAACCCTAAACCCTAAATCCTAAAACCCTAAACCCTAAATCCTAAAACCCTAAACCTAACCCTAAAACCCTAAACCTAACCCTAAAACCCTAAACCCTAACCCTAACCCTAACCCTAACCCTAACTAACTCTAAAACCTAAAACCCAAAACCTTAAACCCTAAACCCTAAATCCTCTGCTCTTTCATGATATCCCGACTCATTTTCTCTATTTTTTGGGCAATGCAATTACATTACCATGTACTACTTTACCAAATGACCACAATGAAGTGGAGCGCCACGGATACTGGTAATTTTATCACCCATAATGTAGTTCGAAAGTAGCAGATAAGACCTCTGTTATTTTTGGCTTTTTTTTGCTTTAAAGGTATCATTTTTCATGACCTTTAGGCCAAACGAGTTTGAGGCATACTAATCTGCAACAAAAGCAAAGATTGGGGAGGCTATTAAGAGGTGAGGACACTCATCTTGCTTGAAGTTGTGGTCACTTTCAACTTCTCATCATTTAATTCAAGCGACAGACCATGAGAGCACACACCTCCTCTTCCTTTGCCTCTCTTTAAATTTATGGTTTCATTGTCTTATATAACCGGCGTTGTATCCCTTTGAACAAATAGTGAAAGATCTGGTGGAGATATACATCCATGATATGAAGTTCAAGTTCCAACAAATCTTTCAAGAAACCCTGGCATAATATGATCTTTCTTGCTTTGTTCATGAGCTTTGGATATAGAAAATGTTTGGCTTTTATTTTATATTATTATAAAAATTGCATTCTTAAAAGTTTATTTAATTTTATTTAATTTGGACGTAATTGTATTAACTTTTGTATACAATCTTAGGTTTAGATCTTTTTATATTGTTTAGGGGATCGTTCTTCACACTTTCAAATTTTGAGTGCTTGGAACTTTTTATAATGCTTCTACGTCACATAGTCATGGTGGACCGTCTCTGCCGCCATGATGGATTTTGTTAATCTATGTTCAGCTTTAAAGTCCGAGACTCATTCAAAGTCATTCATCCTTTCCATTACCTCTTTCACTTATGTTTCAAATTATATGAAACATTAACCATACTCTCAAATGACATGTTTTGTAAATTCGATTGTTTTGTAGGTTCCAGTTATACCTTGGATCTATGCAGTCAAAGTCGGTAGTCGGCCCTAGTCGGCCAAGGGCCGACTAGGACTAGTCGGGACTAATTCGGGACTAGTCGGCCAAAACTTATTCTAACCCCTCCCCCCCTCCCTAAACATATAGGATATATGAACTAGTATAAATGTCAATAAGTATATGATATTAGTCGGTTAATAACAATACATACCTTCACACTTCACAACATGGGTATAAATACATAAGTAACAGTCTAACAGAACACAGTTGTATTGGCTTCATGCCCATGCCAAAAGACTCAGAACTAAGAATTCATCACAATGTTTGTTTGATGATGTTTAATCAGTGAACAACCCCAATTTTGATTATAGGGTTATATGAATATCAACAAATAAACTAATTATTTGACTATGTTTTTATCGGAGATTCTCAGGTGCTCAACAGATGATTACAGGGAAGAGCCATAGTTGTGAGTCGTGCTACTCAAGACTTTGAGCCAATGTAAAAAAATCCAAACAAAATTGCTTGCAAAGACTCCTTTCAAAAAAAAATTTGCTTGCAAAATGCTGCCTGGGGACTAGTCGGCAGTCGTTAGTCGGGGACTAGTCGGGCTAGTCGGGGACTAGTCGGGCTACCGCCCAGCAATGAAAAAATCAAAATAAATCGGTCGGCAAAATGCCGCCCAGCGACTAGTCGGGGACTAGTCCCGACTTTGATAGCATAGCCTTGGATTGAAGAAGAGCAAAAATATGAATCCCATCAAAGCCCTGCTTTTCAATTTGATGGTGGCTTGAATTTTAGATACTATCTTCAAACGAGACATCGTAGAAATAAAAAGTGATGATTTTCTGTTTCTTTTTTATATCAAAATGATAGCATCAGATTGTTTAACTGCTTTAGAATTGGTTGGATTGTGTTCTATTTGGGCAGTCCATGTCAAACACGTCACCATGTCAAACGTGTCACCATCATGCCCACAGACATCCAACACTCCCACTGTATCCGTGGTGAACGCCATTGAACTTCTCTCTCTCTCTCTCTAACACCGGGATCTGAAGACGTATTTCTTTAGATGGAGGTGATGCATAATTATCTATTTCTTGATTTATTTCTATATAGATTCTTGATAGTATTTATATAGATCGGGATTCGACTTGACCATCAAGATGGGTTTCCATTCTTTGGTATTGTTAATTAAGTCCTCGAGTTGCAATCGTTACAGATCTCTCTCTATAAAATGTTTGCAATGGATTATGGATGATATGTTCACATTGTTCATCTTCTGTACACAACTTCACGATCATGAAGATTTGAAATCAGTCCCCACACGCCCATGAAATAGTACACGATATCATGATTGATATGTTTGAATGTATCGAAGCCCACAAAATATCTGATCAAAGCCATTGGTTTGAAAGCGGATGGAGATGAGTGTGATATCCGTCATGGGTATGTAACGGACGGTTATAATCTCAGAGGATCGCGCATCTAATATGTTTAATGAGATCATGATTGTATTTAATGTGCAATGGAGGTGGGTTTGAAAACTTCAAGATCGTGAAGATTTAAAATTAATAGCCACATTTCGACGAAATCCCATTCGAAATCAGTCGCCAAACCCCAAATTTTTTTGTAGACTATTTACTTCAATTAGGCAATGTGCCGAATGTGACAACACTGACAAAGTGGGGTGGAAAGAGAGGGAGAGAGAAAGTGAGTGCGAGTTTTGTGCAAAATTGGCTGTTTTTTATTTTTATTTTGTTGATCCAATATGTGAGGCGGATGAGGAGAGGGTGTGGGTGGAGTGTGCATCTTTCCAATGTGCTTGATGTTAGACAACTTTATTTTGTCGAGGGTGAGGGCAACCAACTATTCTTTGTTGCCAAAGGCGGCCGCTGCAGTGCCAATGCCTTCGAAGGCGGTTGTTCGAGTAGTGATAAATGTGGGTGCCCAGCTGAAATGTGTCCGCCCCCCATGTCCTTTCTGAAAATGATCGCAATGGAAAAATATGGACGCCCTCGCGGCGAATGTGGGCTCCTTCACCGAATTGGGGTGTCCTTGCCGAATATGGACGTCTTTAACAAATGTGGGCGCCCTCGCCAAATATGGGCGCCTTCATAGAATGTGGGCACTCCCGCCGAATGTGGGCGCCCTCGCCGAATGTTTGTATCGACAGCCATGAACATTACTACTGTTATCTTCCCTCAAAAAATATTATTATCACTCTCAAAATATTGTTATCTCTCTCAAAATATTGTCGCTACTCTCGAAATATTTTTTTACCACTTTTAAAATATTGTCCTCGCCCTTGAAATCTTCTTCTGGGATTTTTTTTGTAAGTTGTATTTTTAATTTACTATAGTCATTTTTTTTTTACTAATTATAAGTTGGGAATTTTTGTGAAATATTATTTGGTGATTAAATTTCAAAAAAATTATTATTTTTTGGGTGAGATATGAAAGGTAAGAGTTTTCAATTGTTATCAATACCCATTGGCCTTTCTTAATTGTATGCTTTATCTTGAGTTGGTTAGGATCGGTTGTAAGGAGCGGTCATCGGTGATCAAGGGAGATGTGACAACTATATGTGGTTGTCGAAGCGGTGACGTTTATTAGCGAGACTGCAATTGTGGGTAGTGTCGTCAAATGGTGTTTGGCAAAGGCAGTTCAACACGAATGGTGTTTGGCAAAAGACAGTTCAACACGAAATCTTTTGTGTGCTGACAAAATTTTTTGGTAGTGCTAATATTTCAAGAGAGATAACAATATTTTGAATAAGAATACTATTTCTTACAGCGAGATAACAGTAATAATGACTGTGTCTATCGACACGAATATTCAGCGAGGGCGTCCACATTTGTCGGGGGCGTCCACAATATGTGAAGATGTTCACATTAGACGGTGCAAATAGAACATTGGGTTATCTTGTAAAGAATTTGGGTTTCCTTGGATGACTGCCTTCGACAGCAACACACCCCCGGTCGTCTTCGGCGGCATCGGCACTGTAGCTGCCGCCTTTATCACCAAAAATAAATCGACCACATTCAGCGTCAACACACCCGGGTCCCGACCTCTCAACGCATGAACACTTCCAGCATCCACCATATTTTCATACCCTGACGCACCAAAAAGGTTGATTAAGACTCAAAAGTTTAGGTACACCATGAAGTTATGGAGAGGATAATAGAACAGAGATTTAAAAAAAATTATATGAATTTTGGAAGCTGGCAATGCTTATTTTGTTCATCAAAATGGGAAAGGTTTATATATGATCACTCAATCTGAGAGAAAACAAAGTACCCATTTGAGCATGCCCTTGCCGAATGAGGGCAAGTTCAAAAAAATAAGACTCAAAAGACTTTTGTCTCGCTTTGATTCCTTCAATTCAGTTCCTTCTATGTCAAAAGACTCATAAATATGCAGCATTTAGTGTACTAAAGTTATGCAGCAAATTCAAAAAAATAAGACAAGAACCTTAGATAGATAGTTATATTTTCAATTATCATCACGCATGAAATATTGTTCACACCCTCAAAATATTGTCGCCGCTTCCGATTTTTTTTTTTGTCATCTTTAAAATATCATCACCTTTCTCGAAATATTGTCCTCGCCCTCGAAATCTTTTGCGTGCCGACATGATTCGATCTGTTGCCACCCTCGAATTATTGGACCCCTTAATAATATAGTTACCGCTCTTGAATCGTTCTGTTGCCACCCTTGAAATATTATGAACCCCCTCTCTCTCTCTCGAAATAATATTATTGTTGTCCATGAATTATTATTACCGCCCTCAAAATATTGCCACCACCTTCTATATATTATCACCACCCTCAAAATATTTTCGTCGCCCTCGAAATCTTTTTCGTGACCTTGGGCACGGGGTTTTACTAGTATATATATATATATATATATTAAAGCAAGACTATTAATATTTTAGAGTTTCGTTCTTGATGTAGAGGCGAAATCCCTATGCGGTAGGGGGTTTGGCAAACCCCAATCTATTCATTAGCAAAGATACAAAACGCTAAGATAAAGTTGATGTGAAACAAAACCAGACAGTGTATATCCAATCTATGTAGTTAAAGTCGGTAATCGACCCCTAGTCGGCAAGGGGCCAACTAGGACTAGTCGGGACTAGTCGGCCAAAACTTATCCTCCCTAAACATATATGATATATGAACTAGCATAAATGTCAATAAGTACATGATATTAGTCGATCAATAACAATGCATGTTTTCACACTTCACAGCATGGGTATAAATACAAAAGTAACAAAACACTGTTGTATTAGCTTAATGCCCATGTCAAAAGATTCAGATCTAAGAATTTATCATAATATTTGTTTGCTGATGTTTAATCTGTTAACAACCCCAATTTTATTATAGGATTATATAGATATCAACAAATAATAAATAATTATTTGTCTATGTTTTTATCTCAGATTCTCAGGTTCTCAACAGATGATTATAGGGAAGAATCACAATTGCGACTCAAGACTTCGAGGCAATGCAAAAAAATCCAAACAAAATTTCTTGCAGAGACTTCTTGCAAATAAAAAATTTGTTTGCAGAATGTCGTTTGGGGACTAGTCCCAGTCGCTAGTCGGGGACTAGTCAGGATTCCGCCCAGCTATAAAAGAATCTGAATTAGTCGGTCGATAAAATGCTGCCTGAGGACTAGTCGCCGACTAGTCCGGATTTTGCTAGCATAGTATCCAGTACAGGCATAAAAGCTAAAAGTCCAAAAGAAGACCTAACTAAGACCACAAAACAACAGCCCTTCGCGGAGGTGATGCGGCTAGAACCACTAGTGCAGCCACCAGACAGAGTACATCTAGTTAGTGTTAAATGTAGTTAAAACAAGACTATTTCTGTAGATTCTCTTTTGATGTAGTGTTTTCTAAAGAAACCAATTGTAAGTTTTTCTTTGATGTGTTCTGTTTTTTTTGTTTTATGTGTGCTTTGCATGTGTTTCTTTGAATTATAATTGATTTTGGAAACATTGAGTACCATATTGGTGATCAATTGGGTGGTTCAAATTCAATTTTTGCAGTTATGATAGCACTGTAGAAATTCAATTCTTGCAGTTGCCTTTATTTTTTTGTTTATGGAAAGGGGGTCACAATCGAACCCCCACGAGACGCCACATGCCGACGCAACTAAAGAACCCGCCAACCTGCGGGAGTACAAACCCTATGACATCCCGGCCGTCGGACCAAGAGGGAACAAATCCTAAAAACAAAACAAATCGCCACCATCGGGTCGAGAAAACCACACTGGGAGCAAGAACAAACCCCCCCCCAAAAATCAGCCAAAGTTAGAGCTCAAGCTCCGGGAAGACGCCCACCAGCAGTGACGCAGTAGATGTTGGGGACGTCGATGAAGACCCCTAGCCGCCGATCCAGCCTCGCACCTTTGGGATCTGCTTCGCCGGATCACGACCCATCTTCGGAACCTTCGTCGGCGGCGGGCCAGGGAACGGATTAGTCCCTTCCGCTGTAGATCGGAGGAGCCCGCAACCCGAAGTCAGGAGTCTCGCCGCTCCCGGAAATCCAAACACAAAACCGCCCCTGCCGTTGCTAACCCCCTATTTACATGGGGAGGGAAAAGGGGGCCATATCGTTCCTCCCAAGCAACCAGATCTGTGGCAAGGAATCCCCTTCATCCTCAATCAAGGGGGAGTGCCTCCCATGGGGGAGACACCACAAACACCCTGCTAATCCTCTCTTTCTCTCTCCCCTCTATTGTCGATCTTCCCTCCAATCGTGGCTTCATGGGCTGTAATGGCGATCGGAACGACAACCTCCCCATTTCTGAAGACCCCAACCTCAGGCGCTAGCTGCCGGAGAGAGGTAAGAACACCCAATTTCCTTAGTTGGGCCTCCGCTTTGTCTCCCACTCTGCGGCTCTGGTGGCAGAAAGATGGGATCTTTCTGCGTCCTGCATTTGGATTTCATGATTTCTTCTGCTCTTTCTCCCATTCTGCGTGAGGGTGAGTTGGTCCGACATTCAGCGGAAGGTGGTGGCGAGGCAGGAGAAGATCAAATTCTTGAGGGAGAAGCCGGAAACCCCTCTGCTTAACGCCATCAACTACCCAATCCACATGAAGAATCTCTCCACACAGGTTGTGTTCACTCCACCCTCTTCTTTGATAATCAATTTTGGGTTTGTTTTGGTTTTTGGTTTGATTGATTGATTGGGTTACATGTTATATTCTAGGATCTGGACCCATTGGTGACGGAGCTGAGGGCAAAGTCTACATTGTGTCGAAGATTGGCAAGCATCTGAGTGCAAGTCTCGAGGTCGTGGAGCTCTCGGTGGACCTTCGACTGTCGATCCCCATTAAGAATGTCCTGCCCGGGGACGTCTTCGAGGCGAGGCCGGCAACGATGATCGGCCGTTGCCCTCCTCCCTCTACCCTTTGCGACACCTTCCTCGGTTCCCCGTGAATTACCGTACCTGGCTGGAGAAATGCAATGATGCTGCATGGGCCTCAGATCAGGTTGCAAGGATCCCTCACAATACCCAAAACATTTAAGTTTTTATTTCTCAAATTAGTTGATTTTTGTGTCAAATTGTTCACACGCTTATTATACTAGCATTAAGGGGAGATCTTAAGGTGAGTGCAAGCCTTGTGGTCGTCGTGCTCTCGGTGGACCTCCGACTGTCGATCCCCATTAAGAATGCCCCACCAGGGGATGTCAACATGAACCTATCTCCTCAATAAAAAGGAAAAGAAACTCAGTTCCAACGGTATGAATTGATGCATTGGATTGCCACATAGTCAAATTTACAGAATTTCATGAGACCATTACCTTTATTTATGAGCACGGGTGCACACCGTTTCTTCAACACCAGAGAGCCTGGATATAGCATTGAGATCAGTGATAAATAACAAGTGTATAAAAAAATAGAGAAATAATAGAGGGATTGAGGTCTTGCCCTGCTCTTAAAAGGAATCCAACATGATATCTGATGAGTCGTCCGCTGGCCATTATATTCAATCCAAAAGCAAACCAAGATGCACCCATTTCGCTAAAAAAAACTTTGAACCTAGCACAATTGATAAATAAAAAAAAGAAGAAGAATAAGACAGCAAAAAGGGGTGAATTGCCAAGTTCAATGTCGTAGTTTTTAGTTTTCCCCATAAGATCATAATAAGCTTGTGAACAATTTGACACAAAAATCGACTAATTTGAGAAATAAAAACTTAAATGCTTTGGATATTGAGAGGGATCCTTGCAACCTGATCTGAAGTCCAAGCAGTATCATCATTGCACTTCTCCAGGTAGGTACGGTGATTCACGAGCAACCAAGGAAGGTGTCGCAGAGGGAGGAGGGCGGGGGCCAGTCAACGTCGTCGGCCCGCCCCGCCTTGAAGACGTCCCCTACCGTGACATTCTTGATGGGGATCGACAGTCAGAGGTCCACCGAGAGCTCCATGACCTCGAGGCTTGCATTCAGATGCCTACCAATCTTCGACACGGTGTAGACTATGTCCGCCCTCAACTCCATCACCAATGGCTCCAAATCCTAGAGTATAACATGCAGCCCAATCAATCAATCAAACAAAAAACCAAAACAAACCCAAAACTGATCATTAAAGAAGAGGGTGGAGTGAATACAACATGTGTGGAGAGATTCTTCATGTGGATTGGGTAGTTAATGGTGTCGAGCAGAGAGGTCTCCAACTTCTCCCCCGAGAATTCGATTTCTCCTGCCTCGCCACCACCTTCGCTGAATGTCGGACCAACTCGCCCTCACGCAGAACTAGAGAAAAAGCAGAAGAAATCATGAAATCCAAGCGCAGGATGCTGAACGATCCCATCTTTCTATGACTAGAGCCGCAGAGTGGGAGAAACAGTGGAGAATAAGATGAGGAAATTGGGTGTTCTTACCTCTCTTCGGCAGCTAGCGCCTAAGGTTGGAGTCTTGAGAAATGGGGAGGCTGTCATTCCGACTGCTATTAAAGCCCATGAAGCTACCATTGGAGGGAAGATCGACAATAGAGGGGAGAGAGAGAGGATTAGTAGGGTGTTTGTGGTGTCTCCCCCATGGGAGGCTTTCCCCCATGATTGAGGATAAAGGCGATTCCTTGGCCATAGATCTGGTTGCTTGGGAGGAACCTAGACCTCGTCCAGCAACAACTTTGTTCTATTACATGGAGGCAGCTGCTAGCAAAGGCTCGAGACCATTTTATTTGGCTGATGCTTCACGGGAGACGGATCTGGCCCCCTTACCCTTCCCATGTAGAAAGGGGGTTGCCAACGGTGGGGAAGGTTTTGTGTTCGGATTTCCAGGAGCGGCGAGACTCCTCTGCACGACGATTTGTAGTGAAAGTGGCTGATCCGTTCCTCAGCCCGCTGACAACGGAGGTTCTGAAGATGGGTCATGATCCCCATCACTTGCGCGATGAAGCGGATCCCAAAGGTGCAAGGCTGCATCGACGACCCAGGGTCTTCATCGGCGTCCCCAACATCTACTGCGTCGCTGCTGGTGTCTTCCCGGAGACAGAGACGGAGCAGAAGATCTAGTTTTGGTTATGTTTTTTTGGTTTTTGTTCTTGCTCCTAGTGTGGTTTTTTCGGCCTGATTATGGCGATTTGTTTTGTTTTTAGAGTTTGTTTCCTCTTGGTCCAATGGCGACGGCGGCTTTGCCGGGATGTCATAAGGTTTGCACTCCTGCAAGGTGGCGGGTTCCTCAGTTGCATCGGCATGTGGAGTCTCTTGGGGGTCCGATTGTGACCCCCACTTTCCATAAACCAAAAAAAAAAAGGCAACTACGAGAATTGGATTTCTGCAGTGCTACCGTAACTGCAAAAATTGAATTTGAGCAATCCAATTGATTGTAAATTATGATATTTTTCCAACTTCAATTATAATTTGGAGAAGAAACACATTAAAGCACACATAAAATGAAAAAAAACTGAACACATCAAAGAAAAACTTACAGTTGGTTTCTATAGAGAACGCTATATCAAGAGAGGATATACAGTAATAGTCACGTTTAAACTATAGTAAACACTAACTAGTTGTACCTGTCTGGTGGCTGCGCTAGTGGTTCCAGCCACGTCACCTCAGCGAGGGTGGCTTTTTTGTGGTTTTAGCTAGGGGGTCTTCCTTTTAGCTTTTAGTTTTTATGCCTGTACTGCTAACTGGATACTATGCTATCAAAATCGGAACTAGTTGGCGGCTAGTCCCCATGCGGCATTTTCTGACTGACTAATTCAGATTCTTTCATAGCTGAGCGGAATCCAAACTATAGTCCTCGACTAGTGACCGAGACTAGTCCTCAGGCGGCATTCTGCAAGCGATTTTTTTGCAATGAGTTTCTGCAAGCAATTTTGTTTAGATTTTTTTGTATTGCCTCGAAGTCTTGAATCGCAAATATGGCTCTTCACTATAATCATCTGTTAAGAACCTGAGAATCTGAGATAAAAACATATTGTTTATTCGTTGATATCCATATAACCCTATAATCAAAATTAGGGTTGTTTATAGATTAAACATCAGCAAACAAATATTGTGATAAATTTTTAGTTCTGAGTCTTTTGATATGGACATGAAGCTAATACAACTGTGTTCTAAAACAACTGTGTTCTTTTGATATGGGCATGAAGCTAATACAACTGTGTTCTATTACTTATATGGGCATGAAGCTAATACACCATTAACTACCCAATCCACATGAAGAATCTTTCCACACATGTTGTATTCACTCCACCCTCTTCTTTAATGATCAGTTTTGAGTTTGTTTTGGTTTTTTGTTTGATTGATTGATTGGGCTGCATGTTATACTCTAGGATCTGGAGCCATTGGTGATGGAGTTGAGGGCGGACATAGTCTACACCGTGTCGAAGATTGGTAGGCCTCTGACTACAAGCCTCGAGGTCGTGGAGCTCTCGGTGGACCTCTGACTGTCGATCCCCATCAAGAATGTCACGGTAGGGGACGTCTTCAAGGCGGGGCGGGCCGACGACGTTGACCGGCCCCCGCCCTCCTCCCTCTGCGACACCTTCCTCGGTTGCTCGTGAATCACCGTACCTACCTGGAGAAGTACAATGATGATACTGCTTGGACTTCATATCAGGTTGCAAGGATCCCTCTCAATATCCATAGCATTTAAGTTTTTATTTCTCAAATTAGTCGATTTTTGTGTCAAATTGTTCACAAGCTTATTATGCTAGCATGAAGGGGAGATCTTATGGGGAAAACTAAAAACTACGACATTGAACTTGGCAATTCACCCCTTTTTGCTGTCTTATTCTTCTTCTTTTTTTATTTATCAATTATGCTAGGTTCAAAGTTTTTTTTAGCGAAATGGGTGCATCTTGGTTTGCTTTTGGATTGAATATAATGGCCAGCGGACGACTCATCAGATATCATGTTGGATTCCTTTTAAGAGCAGGGCAAGACCTCAATCCCTCTATTATTTCTCTATTTTTTTATACACTTGTTATTTATCACTGATCTCAATGCTATGTCCAGGCTCTCTGGTGTTGAAGAAACGGTGTGCACCCGTGCTCATAAATGAAGGTAATGGTCTCATGAAATTCTGTAAATTTGACTATGTGGCAATCCAATGCATCAGTTCGTACCGTTGGAACTGAGTTTCTTTTCCTTTTTATTGAGGAGATAGGTTCATGTTGTGAAGGTCGCATGGGCCGGGAGCGTATTCCTTTGGCAGAGCTGTAACCAATTTGAATATTTTCTCTGATCCAAAAATTTCTCCCTTGGCGGATCCACGCCTTGAAGGGAAATACATGGAGATGGCATGCACTGTGTCCTATGCCGCTGTTTGCATTGTCCATTCAACAAGGATGCACCCAAAGTGAGTAATGTATGAAATCATAGCAAATTTATCTATGATGTTTATTGCAGCAAATAATTCTCTGGTGTTTATAATGTATAAGTAAACATTTGTACATATAATTGCTAGATTCAAGTATACAGAAAATTAATCAAAAATTATTGATACACCACGATCCTAAAGAGGACCGTTTTCAAAGCAAAAGCATGCTATGTTGACTGATTAAATAGAAGCAAGGGAAAAGGTTGTATGAAAAGGGTAAAATACATATCTGGGCAGACTGGACGACACTCCTTGTCCGGCGCTGTGTGCAAACTCGAGAGTGCCCTTGTGCTCTGTGATGACAACCCTTGGGGAATCTACAATGGCAACATGATCTACTTGATTGCTTTTCTGTTTTCAAAAGTTTTTTTACTATACTTTTGATGTTGGCCGTTGTGAATGATTCATGGGCGATGTATGCACATTGTTTGTGTTTTTAAATATCATTAGTTGATATTTTTAGTTAGAAGCATGACAATGAAATGAAGTTGCGTGAATTACACAAAATAATTTGGGTTTGTTATGGCTGATTCATGATGTGTTTCGTCGAAGGGTTAGTAGGTTACAATTTATTCTTTATTCCAAATTTGATTAGAAATTTTCTAACTTTATATGAGCTCATTAAATTTATGGAAAGAACATAGTTAGTCAGCAGTTGGGTGAGTGTACATGTCAGACGAGAGTTGGGTGAGTGAACATGTCGAATGTATCATGAAGCATAGGTGAACCATGCTGGATTTGTTGGGTAGATTGTTGGCAGCTAGATCTTTTTTTTGGGGGAGGGGATGTTTAGTATCCTGCTAAGGCTTTTTTACTGTTTTCACATGCTGTGGAGAGGCTGGGGTTATGTGCAGGAATTTTTTCAAGGTAATTCAGAGTTGAGAGCAGTTAGGGGAAAGGGGCAACCCATTTTCCAGGCCTCTAAAGGTGGGTTGGGAGCTTCCTTGGTGCACTAACCTAAACCAAGGGCCCAGCTTCATGAAGAACCAGAGGGCTAGGTGAGTTTGGTGGTGGGATTTTGGTTTCTTGAGGTGAATTTCAAAGGTAAGGTAGACGAGTAGTTTGCTGATGCAAGAATCACGAGTAGTATGCCTCTAATTCGATTCTTTACTTATTCACCCGAGTATCAGTCATTCGATTCTTTTGTCTTTTTCTTATTTCTAGAGGTTGTTATTAGTAACAAGGTATTAAATCTTGATCAAAATTTAAAAAATGTTTATTTGCTTCATGTTGATACATTTTGACTGTGGGTTATAAGTAGAATGAGTTAATTATTGTAATTTGTTGATTTGCATGACACAAATGTGGCATAGCTGATCTCCGGTTTATAGTAGGTTCCTATATGCTATGTTGTGACTGAAACATGATTGTAGATAGTACACATATATCTTTTCGTTGTGCAGGCTGTTGATATTATGCTCTTAGGGTCGCTTAACAGAGGTGACCTCAAGAAACTTTGTGGTGACAATTACCCCGAGTGGGTATCTTTTCCTGCATTTGAACAGGTTGCGTTTCTTGAAACCCAAAATTTTCCTCGTGTTATCAAATTGATGAGAGCAGTTACATCCCATGTATGTTGACTATTTTTGTTAAGTCATTAAGATTTCCAACGAAGTGTTTTGACTACTCATAAGCTAAGAAGCACTGACACTGGTACGGGGACACGGTTACGACACGACACGGGTACGCCGACACGGTAAATCCTAAAAAAGAGGACCACGGGTACGACGGGGACATGGCAAAATAAATTAATATTTTTAATTTATATTTTATGTGTGTTTATAATTCATATGTATTTCAATAACGGAAAAAATCTCATAGAAAACAACTAAAATAAAAATTTAATGCATATTGAATCGCAACCATTAGTTACATCCAGTCCGATTGGTGAATCACATACAGCCCTAAATGGCATGGAAAAGAACGGCTGTATTTCAGTTTTGGATTCAACCTATCTGAAAACTCAGAGGATCAGATGGGTTAAAGCCAAAACTGAATCGTAACCGTCCGTTACAACTAGCCTGACAAGTGAATTATACTCAGGCCCAAATGACATGCAAAAGAACGGCTGCGATTCAGTTTTGGCTTCAAGCCTTCAACCTATTTAATCCTCTAAGGCAGCTTGTGACACGACCCTATATCGAACAATCCGTCAACCCGCCGTGTCCGGTGCGCGTCCGACAAGTATCCGGCAAGTGTCCGACAAGTTTCCGGCAAGTGTCTGACCGTGTCCGGCTCCCGGAAGCACGTGGGACACGGCACATGCGTGTCCGTCGAGTGTCGATGTCCGGCAAGTGTCCGACACGGGTACAGGAGGCCTGGGGAAGTGTCCATGCTTCCTAGCTCATAAGCATATAATGGAAAATCAGCGCCTGAATTAATATTGTAGGGGAGAAAGTGCCAAATTGTCTTTGATCAATCAATTAAAGTAGATGTATAAACAAAAGAGGATAGGGAACATTGAATATCTAGAAACAGCTCATGAACTTCTCACTTTAATTATGTGTTATTTGCAATTGCATATTTGGAATAGCATGCTGCAGTCTATAAAAGTTCTGATCAAGAAAAATGTCCATGCTTTCAAAATCATAGACTGACAAAATCAATTTGTGGATGCTGCAAAGTTTTATCAGGCAATGCTCTTATCTGTGGATGCTGCAAAGTAGGGAACTTGGAGAAAGCTCTAGGTTTGTGATTTCACCATCTCTCTGTTGTAGCTTGCAGGTCCACTTCTCTCCTGGTTTAGTGATTTCACCATCTTTTTTTTTTCCTTTTCCTCTTTGATGATCAATATCACTCATGGAATTTTGATGATCGTTACTTTCTGAATGACACGGTCTAAAATTGTGCAAACAGTTAAGTGTACATTTGTATCTGTTCCCTTATTCTTTCTAATGGGATCTTATTCGAGAGGGTACCACGAAGCATGCATGAAAAACTATGACAATAAAAGATGACATGGTTGTCTTCTATGTTGCATACTTGATCCATGTCTTCTCATCTGCACCAAGGGATCTGAACTTTATATATAGATCACTCAAGCGATCATGGATGGAAAGAGTAATCA
The DNA here is from genome assembly GCA_947650365.1 of Chamaelirium japonicum. Lineage (NCBI taxonomy): Eukaryota > Viridiplantae > Streptophyta > Magnoliopsida > Liliales > Melanthiaceae > Chamaelirium > Chamaelirium japonicum. The sequence goes on from OX393558.1 coordinate 3,250,684, forward strand.
CAACTTATACGATTATTGGTGCCATGATGCCATCATCACATCAAGTTCTACAACCTCCTGATCTGATTGTTCAGAATTCAATCCTTGGCAGGCAGGGCAAGGTCCAACCAATCATAGTTGATCCGGGAATTTACTTATCAAGGAGGACCCAATTCATTTACGCCACAGAAAGGCGGCCGACCCCTGATGCATTCAGGCCAGAGCTTTATACGCACCGAATGCACTAATAACAAAGAGGAGGAAGAGAGGCGGTGGCCTTTCCAGCAGTTGGGTAAGGGAGGACGGACGAAGAAAGGCGTCGACGGCGGTGACAAACATGCATGCCGGCTAGGAGGTGATGCAATTTCAATGAAGTTTAATCCTACCAACGCCATCGTTTGTTATCATGTTGTTTTTTGTTCATCACTGTGCTTGATATGGGTTGCTAATTTCAATGAATTTTCCTATTTGAATTTGGAATTTCGTGAGATGTTTTTGTAAGATCTATGTATAGGGGAGAATACTGATTTCGTATTACTGACATCACGATTTCCAGCTCACTCCGTATGGTCTTTATTTTATTTTTTTACTGAGATGTACTTATTTAGGAAATATCTTCATCGTTGTGTTGTCTCTCGTACATTTAAGGAGTATGGTGCTCTTCACTGGGTGTTAATAGTATTGGATAATAAAAGATAATAGCTTGCATTGTGGCAGACCTCAATCGTATCAGAGATAAGTTACTGATGCAAATGAAACCCAGTTTTGAACATATTATTGTACTATTTGTTAAAAATAGTATGTCTATTCAAGTCCACTTAGTTCTGTGCTTTTGTTGTGGAATAATGCTTTTTGAACGAACTAGATCGACAATCTCATCAACAATTTACCTTTGCTGACACTCCACGTTAATTTCTAAGTGGTGGGACTATGGGCCATGCCCTACGGGATGCCACCACCACCGGTCACCACCAACATACACCTCCCCCCTTGATCGCTCGTCAGACACCGTCACCAAACACCACCCCTGTCGGCCACCAACCACCTAACGGAGCTGCCCCCGGTCGGCGAGTGTGGTGGCTGGCGCTTGTGTTACCTTTGGCGGTGTTCGGTGGTGGGTGGTGGTTGTGGCATCCCCTAGGGTTCATATATACCATGGCCCACAGTCCCACCAATGACAACGTGACAACTCTCCTTTTCATTGTGGATGAGATTGTTGATCAGTTTCTTCAAACAGAATTACTCTTATATGTACGTTTGATGCCACTTGTCTTTTTGAGACAAGTTTCTAACATAGTACTGCTATTATATGCTGAAAAATCTCACTGAATGCGGATGAATGAGTCGAATGTGGACCCGTTTATACTATGCTGATGCTCACTATATGCATCATGACCAAATGTGGGTACCGCGACCAAACATGGGCCCCTCGTCAAATGTGTGCCACTATCGAAAGTATTTGACCGTCGAAGACCAAACATGAGCCCCTTGTCAAATGTGTGCCATTGTCGAAAGTATTTGACCGTCGAAGACAGCTGTCCGAGTGCTGGCTATGAACACATTCACCAAATGTGGGCGCCCTAGAGAATTTAGACACATTCACCAAATGTGAATGTCCTTGTTGAACTTGGATGCTCTCGTCGAATGTGCGTGCCGACAAACACGGGCAACATTACTCTATATAATAGGGAATGGTTTTATGGGGGTAAAAAGAATGGCAAAGATTTGTTAGGGAGGGGGGTAAGAGGGGCTGAGATTTAAATGGAGGTTAGGGTGAGTGTGATTCATCTTTGGAGAGGGAAAAAGAATGGCTAAGATTCAATTGAGTTGAGATGGAGGGTGAGATTGAAGGGGAGGAAGAAACAAATGGCGGGAAAACTAGATTGTAAAAGAATAAAAATTAAAATACATTAACGGTTTTATTGTAAAAGAACGGAGAAATGCCTGAAAATAGTGCAATTGTTCACGTGTTTTCTTGCTTGGGCTAACTTCTTGCGGCCCAACCGTGGTGAGCCATGTTATCCGTTAAAAAGGGCACAACAAATGTAGGCCGGTTGTTACCTTTTTAATGGATGATGTGGCGTACCACGATTGGGCCGTAGGCAGATGCAACAAATCAATCGGGTAGCAAAAATGCTCTCAACCTGATAGCAAGTGCAACAAAATCAATCGGGTAGCAATCATATTCAGCCAAACCCATAGCTAATTGTTGGTAAAAAAATTCTCACCAGTTTGTTGTCCACGTGGCAGTAGCAGGAGGCAATTTGAGCAGGACACAAAGAGAGAAGAAGTACCCGTGGCCGTGGCTCACAACTCGCTTGGGGCCAACCCGTGGTCGTGGCTCGTAGCCCGCCCGGAGTCTCTACGCGAGGCCGTCTGTGGTTGGCGCTAACAGCCTGCCCGTAGGTTGACCCCGACTGGATGCGACTAGCTCGCACGCGGAGGAGGTCGCCCGCGGCTGGTGCTCACGGCCCGCCCGACGCTTGCCGTAACAGATAGCTGCATCCCTTGGACATAGCAGCATCGTCTTCGAGACCTCACTCATGAGGTACTGCGAGTCAAAGCCCTCGGCGCAAGGTCGCCTGTGGCTGGTGCCAACAGCTCGCCCGGATGCTGACCCCGACTGCATGCGACTAGCTCGCACGCATAGGAGGTCGCCCGCAGCTGGTGCCCACATACCGCCCAGGAGCTTGCTAAGGCCCGACACCCACAACTCGCCCAGGAGCTCGCCAAGGCCCGACACCCACAGCTCGCCCAGGAGCTCGCCGCTTAGTCAGCCGAGGTCGCCTGTGGCTTACGGCCCACCCAGGGCTGACCCTCACTGCGTGCGACTAGCTCGCACATGGTAGAGGTCGCCCAAGTGGCTGGTGCTTGCAGCCCGCCTGACGACCCAATCGCCCCCTCTTTTGCTAATAGGAAGCTTAGAATGATATCTACGAACAACCACAACTCGCTCAGGAGCTCGTCAAAACCCGACGCCCACAGCTCGCTCAGGAGCTCGCCCGACCACACAACCAGTCAAGGAGGTCGCCCCACAATAAGGCAGTAATGAACTGACAGGTGTCACCACCCCTATGGAGCTACGTGGACGATTGCAGTCCACGGAAGCTGGCCAAAGTCGGTCTGAGACCTCCCAGACTTGAACTTTCAAGAACCACCACTTGGCAAGGACAAGACCAGTGCATCTCCCTTTTTTCATCGCCTGGCAGGCTAGATGATAAAAACCGTCAAAGCCCATATGGCCCGGCACATGGGGGCATAGAAGGTGCGAGAAGAGGCCGCCACGTGTCAGGTTCTGACGGGATGCAAAAGGCTATAATGGTACGACCCCCAGCTCCAAAGTACAGGTTCGGAACCCACAACCCTACCACTTCCAACTACTACAGCTCTCCCCCTGTTAGTACCTGTTCTGACTTGGGCGTCGGAGGGTCTGCGCTCCGAAGGGAGCCAGCCGTTCTCATGCTTTTTCTGTCTTGCAAGATAACCGCACGGACCAGCGAAAAATATCCCCCAACACTACTCTCTCTCTCTCTCTCTCTGGGGCAGTCCATCGGGCGGCCACTGTCGTGTCAACATACACAAAACCCTTTCCTGAAGTATACACTTAATTTAACATTGGTTTCAAGTATTTCTTTCAATCATTTTGAGGGTGTGTGTCATGTAGCTTTACCCATTAATCTTTTGTACCTGTGACTTGTGTTGCAGGGCTATGGGCACTACTTTGTTCATCAGCAGATGTGCGGCGAGCCTCTTGAAGAATTGATGGGGCAGCTTATGGATGTGGACATGCAGGTAGCAAATGAGCTACTGGCGAGCAAGATGATGGATCTCGCATGTACCCTTCTTCCGACCAATTAGAAAGCCACAGATGTTGCTTGAATTATGATCGCTGACATTTTTTTTTGGAGAAATATTTTTGTATTATAGGAACCCTGAGTGAAGAAAGCTTCAAAAATTTTGGTACAGAGGGAGTTAAGTGGTGTTGCTAAAAGTACTATATTTTTAATGATTTATAAAATGATGGAAATGATAATTTGAGTAATGTGTGTTGGAAGGTGGTTTGAACATGTCTTTGCGATGTTTGATTGTTCGAGGCTTCGAGTTTGGTACTGAGTCTTAGTTCTTGATTTTTTGGCTCACCATCGACCTTCGACGATCCCTCCAGTGCTCGTGCACATGTGAGGATTCTGTGTGAAGATCACATCTGCTCTTTTTGTTTGTGATTCAGGAACTCAAGCATACTGTAATTTTTTTATTTTTCATAAAGTTTGTTACGAATATAACCATGACAAAAATGAAGACAATCATTTGTAATTCCAATAATCAAAATTTTTAAAAAATACTCACGGTTATATTCGAGACGGTTGAGATGGTAACCGTCACAGTTTGGTATATTGCGACGGATATAACCGTGAGAATATGGATTATTACCCACGGTTATATCCGTGATTATGCGATCTATTATAATGGATATAACTGTAGGTATATCCATGACTAAAATTTGTGATGCCATATTACTCACGGATGTAACCGTTAGAAAAATAATTTGTAACGGCTATAAACGTAAGTAAACCACTGTTTTGGTGTAGTAAGAGTGCTTCGAGGCAAGAAGGGGGATTACAGATGAGGTTGTTGTAAATGTGGAGATTGTAGCTCATTGCATTTTTGAATGCCAGCATGATCTCCTCGTCGTCGAGGTGACGCCTAGAGAGCGTTGTGTGCTTATTCCGAAACCTCCGAGTAAACTATCGGAGGGTTTCGTCCGAGCCCATTCGTAGCCAATAGAAGGAATCCAGCTTCTTCTTCGGCTTAAGGTTCAGCCGGTAATGTTGAACGAAGAGGTCCACCAGGTCTCCGAACAGGCTCACGGAGCCTGTCAAGAGATTGTGATACCAATCCAATGACATGTCGTCCAGGCTGCCGGCAAAGGTGCAACACAAAACCTGGTTGTCGTGGTCGTGCGGTATCAACGCCTGCTTGAAGGCAGGACATGCAGCGTCGGATCTTCCATGAGGCAGTAAAATTTGGGGAGAGTTGGAGTTCTCCAGTTCCATGGAAATTGAGCTCGGAGAATTTATCGATGAAGTGGCCCCTCGGAGGCGTGGTCGTTCCTGCAATCGCCTCGTTGATCGGAGAGGCATCTCGAAGGAAGGGGAGGAAGTTGGGGCTCGAAAACCCTCCTTTCCTAGCGATGCTCAACCAGAGCTCGGTCGTAGTTAGCATGCGGTCGAGTTCTGGAATGATGTCCTCTGTCCCAAACCTCATTCCGACTAAAAGGGTCAGAAGATCATTTAGAGCCGAGAGGTTTGGATTGACGAGTCGACCCATCGAGGCATTCCCAGATAGTTTGTCTAGGAGGGAGAGGCGAAGGCCCCCTTGAAGAGGGCTCGAGGGACCTTCTGGAGGTGTTGACTACGAATCGTCTGGAAGGAGCGGGGGATGGGCCAAGCTACTGACGGATGTCTGCTCCGTCACTGATACTGGTGGCTGACCGAGGGAGGTTAGCTCTCGCTTCGACTGCGATCTGTCAGAGGGAGTTCCTCTAGACCATGAGGGCAGCATTCTGCTTCATGAGAGTGAGGAGTTGGAAGTCCTCCACTGTAATCTAGTACGTCGCCTGAGGGTTGGCGACAGGTGAGACATGCGCTTTTCCCTAGCGTTGAAGAGTCGGGTCAGCAAGTTGAGGAGACTATCAAGGTTGAGCCTGAGAGGCACGGTCAACCGACTGGCGACTCCTTGAATCAACAGTGAGTTGCTGCTCAGGGTGCTGACTTGTTATGAACCGACGACTCATTGAGTGAGTTGTCGAATGCTGGGCATCGGGATGCATGTTACTTCCCTCCGGTTGTCCAATGGTCGTGTCTTCACCATTTTTGGATAGCGATGGAGACAGACGGATTGCTCGGGAAACCAGCAGCTACTGCTTGACAGAAGGAGCTGGGAAGCCTGAAAGTTGCTAGTTAATAGGGATGGATCCCACAGAAAAGTGCCAAACTATAGGGGAGGATTTCGGTTGTCGTACGTAACTCCCCTCCAACAGTCGATTAAATGTTTAACCCTTCAAGATATGACATGCTGTGATGACCAAGATCCAATAGCCAAGAGCCAAGACTCCTGAGGCTGTGATGCCAAGATGAATGCGACGAGGTGAGGTGTACAAGGCCATGAGTTAGCCCCACATCGCCTGGAGAGAAAGAGATCATAAGCTATTTTATATAATTTTCGTTCCTAAACATAGAATAAGCGTTCTAGGTGGTTCGATGATAATCATGCTAGTGCAAAACCTTGAAGTTGAGGGTTCGATACCCAATAGACCAATAGAGGATAATATCTTGTGTTTGGGGGCTCACCACCTTTCCTGCCAAAATGCATTTTAAAACCATGTGCCGCTATGGATTTTGTAAGAACTCCGTAGTTAAGCGTTCTCGGCGAGAGTAGTAATAGGATGGGTGACCTCCCTGGGAACTCCTCGTGCGGGCACGGGCAAAGCAGACAATATCTTGTGTGTTTGAGGTGGATGTTACAAAATGGTATCAGAGCCGATTCTCCTTGCAAAGAGGGGGGTCTAACCCTACACGTGGACGTGTAGCCCTAAGGGGGGTGGATAGTGATGACTAAGATCCAATAGCCAAGAGCCAAGACTCCTGAGGCTATGATGCCAAGATGGATGAGGTGATGTGAGGTGTACAAGGCCATGAGTAGCTCCACACCGCTTAGAGAGAAGGAGATCCTGAGCTACTTATATAATTTCCCCTCCCAAATATAGTGTTAGTAATAGTGTACAGTGTTGAGAAACACATACCCATAGATAACCTGTATAGGATACCCCTTGTTTTTGTATCATTGATATATATTTGGCCCTTGGTCTAATGTGAGGATTGATGGATTCTCCCCAAAGTCTCTTGTGACATGGTATCAAAGCTAAAGCTGAAGCGGTCAGGTGGGTGGTGCGCGCGCTGAGGATAGCGGGGCGGCGGGCGAGGATCCACGACCGGTGATATCAGACTGGGCATAGTAGGCGGAGTACCATGGACGTCGGGAGTATGAGGAAGACCTACAGGAGAAATCGATGATGGAGGAGAGGAGGGGACGAAGGGAGGAGAGGTGTCAGAGAAAGGCTCCTTGGAAGAATCACTAGAAGCAGGGGGAGAAGTAGAGCTGGGTGAAAGGGGTGATGGAAGAGGCTCGACAGTCGGAGACAGGGTGGGAGGAGGCTCCAAGAAGATGAGGTCCTGAGCTGCAGAGGAGTAGTAAAGGGCATCCTCGACGAAGGAGATGTGTCAAGAGATGCGAAAGTGACGAGTCAAGGGGTCATAGCAACGATAACCCTTGTGCTTAGTGCTGATTCCTAGGATGACGCATTTAACTGCATGTTCGGACAGCTTCGTGCGCTCATGGAGCTGAAGGAGAACAAAACAGGTGCACCCGAAGGTACGAAGTAGACTGTAGTCAGGAGGGAAAGAGAAAAGGCGCTCGTGGGGAGATACACCACCTGGGAGAATAGACAAAGGGGTGATATTGATGAGGTTGACTGAGGTCAGGACAGCCTCAGCCTAGAAAGTGCGTAGAACGGAAGCAGAGAGAAGAAGAGCACGCGACGTCTCAAGGATGTGACGGTGCTTCCTCTCGGCTACTCCATTTTGCTCGTATGTGTGAGGATAGGAGTCCTGGAATAGGGTCCCATGGGACTGAAGAAGTGTCTGGATAGCAATGGAGAGGTACTCGAGGGTGCAATCAGACCAAAAGGTCTTGATGCGACAACCGAACTGCGTGTAAACCATCGAGGTGAAGATCTGGTAGACCTGAGAAACTGCAGAGTGGTGCTGAAGAAGGTAGACCCAAGTATATTAGCTGAAGTCATCGATGAAAGAGATATAGTAGCGATAGCCACACATCAAAGGAAGAGGTGCAGGACCCCAGATGTCAGAGTGCACTAGGTCAAAAGGAGCATAACTTTGAGAGATACTAAAAGGAAAAGGTAAGGCTGTAGCTTTGGCAAACTTACAACTGGTACATGTAGATAAAAAAGAAAAAGAGCAATGACCTAGAGCTCCAGTTTGGAGTAAGCTCTTAAGTCGAGACTCAGAAATATGACCGAGTCTTCGGTGCCACAAGTCGGTATCGGGAGAGCTAAACTACAAACACCAGAAGGAGGAATGAGAGGAGATGGAGATGCTCGAGGTGGTACAGCTCGCCTGACCTATGACCAGTGCCAATCACCCGTCTGGTACGTAGATCATACACAACACAAGAAGAAGGAAAAAATGTCACAACATATCCAGAGTCACAGAGGCTGCTAATAGAGATGAGCTGCATGCGAAGCTGGGGGATATAAAACACAGTGGGTAAAGAAAGACGGCCGCTTGGCTCTGTAGTGGCGGTAATCGATCCACACTGTGAAATGGCTAAAAGAAGAGCCATCAGCAGTATGTATCAACGGGATGTGCAGTGCTGATCGGCAATCGGTAAGCAAGGAAGCATTGAAAGTCATGTGATGGGAGGCCCCAGAGTCCATAATACAAGTAGCAAAGGTACCGGGAGTGGCTAAGTAAGCAGGGGAGCTGGAGGCGCTAGAAGCCTCGGTGGAGCTGAAGCTCGCCTGCTGGTCTAGACAGAACTAGAGCTGTGCAAGCTGTTGCTGAAGGAGCTGAGTAGTGTCAGGAGCATCCAAGGAACCCCGGGGTGATGATGAAACCGTGCGAGGAGAGGACGGAGCAGTAGCAGCAACAACAATAGAGCCAACTGGTCGACCACGTCCTCGAGGTCCCTGCCTCTTCTCGAGATGCAGCTTCCAACATGTGGCAACAACATGACCTGGTTTGTGGCAGTGAGTGTACACAAACCGATCACGACCAGAAGTAGAAGTAAAAGAGACAGCCGGGGCTGCAGCAAGGATGCCAGTGTGGCTGGAGGGGGACGAAGGGGCCCTGGTGGCGATGGTACGCAGCCTGGTCTCTTCGGCGATGAACTCAGCAATGACAACATCCAAGCATGGAAGTGGGTCTCCGTGAATCAAGGCACCGGCAAGTGGGCCAAACTCTAATCGAAGGGCCATCAGGAACTGGTAAAGCTAACTGCGCTCCCAGAAGGCCTAGTAGGCGGCACGGCACTCGGGAGAGACGAGATATACCAGTGACTAAAGCTCCCGCCAGTAACCACACATCTGCGCATGGAATTGTCGGATCGTACGATCACCCTGCTGTTCGGACTGGACCTGGGAGAGAAAAGCATACTCTCGAGCGCTGCTAGACTCCACGAAGCACTCAACTAGGGAGCGCCATATAGCTGCGGATGCTCCAAGGGCAGTGAGGTCAGTGTGCATCGTCCGATCGACCGAAGCGACAAGGTAGACGGCGACCCATGCATCACAAAGGCGCCACGCCTGAAGGACAGCGGGGAAAGCCTGACTCGATGTCGAGGTGGTGCCATCAAGTAATCCAAGGAGGCCACGACAAAGAAGCGTGGTCGGACGGTGGCTGCCCATGCTTCCCAGTCGGTGGAGGAGGCGAGAGGGAAGTTTGTTGAGCTCGGTAGGAAATCACAAGTATACTCGAATGGGAGGCTCTCGGAGTGTAGTGGCACGGGCGAAGGGGCATCTACGGAGGAGGAGTCGGCCATGGCGGCTCACGGGGGCTGGCAGTGAGAGGATTGCGCGCAACAAATCTAGCTGCGAGGACGTGCTCGTCGGAAAGGAACTGGTCGAATCTACAGTTGAGTAGTGCAATCGGTGCCGGAGTAGATCTGTCGGATCTGAAGAGGGCATATATGAGGTCGTCTGGTTTTGCCACGGTCACCTCCTACTCGCCTCAGCTTACAGCCTTTCATGTAGCCCTTCACACAGACTAGGAGCCTCGGTCGTACCGGGTGTTGGAAATTAATCCATGGTAGAGGCTCGCAGCGGAAACGATTTTGCGGTCGAAAGACCGTTCATGGTGCACGTTACACGATTTAAATTTTTTCATAGAAACTAATCTACATATGTGTGCATGTGTATGCACATGAATCGAAAACCCTAACGACAATCTAGCGTGATGATTAACTAGAATGCATGCAAATCATTATACTCGCTAGATCTACATGTTAAATAACACATACCTTTCGTACGGATCTTTTAACCGCGGAGAATTGTCTTCTTTGTCGATGGAGATGGAAGATCGTTCGCGAAGATACCGATGGTACGATTGGAGATGTTGCCTTCTTGTTCACCCGATCTCACACGATGCACGGAACGTCGCTCTTGGATCTCTGAGTGCCTCCGAAAAACGACCCTTCTCCTTCTTCAGAACTCCATGCGAGGAAGACGAAGTTGCAAGCGGGAAACGGGAGACGTATTAGGGAGAGAACTAGAGAGATAAGAGGGGAGGGGGGGTTCGGTTTTTCCTGACCATAGGGCCGGCCCCCTATAGCCCTTTATATAGGGCCGGCCTTCCCCTTTGGATAAGAATCCAAGGGGATAAAGACCTCCCACAAATATCTCTCCATTATCTCCTTTTTATCTCTCCACGTATTTATCCGTTTTCCCACCTTTTAGGGCTCGATTTTATCCGTTTTAAAGCCCTATCCCTATCTATATGGCCGGCCCTATAGATGAGGGATTCTCATCCCTACATCATAGGGCCGGCCCTAGCAAGGTGTCCCACCACTAGGGTCGGCCAACAGTGAGGGCCGGCAGAGTGAGGTTTTTACCAAAACGCCCTGACGCCTCATTTTGACCATTTCTAGCGTGCGATACCTAGCGGCCACTTCTTAAGTGATCTTTACTAGTTACCTACTATTAACTGAGGCCACCAGAGGGTGCCTCTAGCAAAGTCAACTAGTCAACTCGTAGCACATCCCGGTGCATTGCACCTATGCAGCGAAGTTCACTTATGGCTAGGGATTACTACGTGCGACTCTGTACTAGTCTCGGGCTTAACCCTTAGTACTCGCATGTAGCTACGCATCTACCGCGCTCTAGTGCCAAGCACACACGGAGCGTATACTTCTTTCTTCCTCTTAATGCTAGTGGTGTTCCGAGGAGATGATTCAAGAACCATACATAATGTTGATAAGGTGGAACCTTCAGGGATCGGGGTTCATGGCTTCCAACTCAAGCTCGATCGACACAATACCCGAGTGTACCATCGATCCTCTGAGCTCGAGTTAACCTGCGTAGCCACCCAGAGTGCAACGCAGGCTGCACTCCAATTCACCCAGACTTACTATGTTCTCTATCATACCCCTGCTCTCCGCTTAGTAGTAGTAAACTCGCTGTCCCTCCACTTGATGCCATGATTTACTTCGAGCGGTGGAGACTACCGTCAGACTCGAATGATCATATGACTTGGTTCCTTCCAGGTTGACCTATACATCGTACCTCTGATTACCCCGTCGAGTAATCGAACCCGGTCAACAGTCAAACTGGTGACCACCAGGCCTGGGTTTGGTACAGTGTAAGTCACACCAAGGAACGCACCTCCCTTCCGGGGTATGGATGGCCTGCAGGAGTGACACGCTAATGCAACGCCAGCCGGGTAACCCAGTACACCGTGGTTTTGGATCACTACATACGGATCCTCACACATTGGTGCGCCAAAGCACCACGCAACTAGTTAGTCCATCAGACGTGGTTCCTCAGGGTTTAGGACCGTTTTACCCTAAGCAGAAACGCGGCTTAGTGTACCAGTGTCTGCTCACTGATCTGTACACCGTGTTAGTTCCGTTCAGCCACAGACACTGTGCCTGGTGATGACCATGGTGAAGACATCCCATGAACTGTCATCGCCAACAGCTTAACATGATGAGGCGACCAACCTGATCATAGCTGCGAACTTATTTAGATCATATGGGACCAATCCACTCAGTCTTCAACTCAGTGGACTACCATATAACCATAGCTCTCTGTTCTTAAAAGAACACGTAACTATGTTACGCACCTATATGCATCTCATATAATAATCACTATCAATCTTTATTAGACCAAAACATAAAGTTTTACAAGCTTAGAACACATCAATCCTAACACCGGGAGGCCGTCTAGTCCCCTCAGTGGCGGCAGGCCATGAGCGAGGAATTTCAAGCATTTGAGCAGACTCAGACTTGGGATATCATCCCCCTTCCTGTTAGTATTGAACCTGTCAGTTGCCGATGGGTCTACAAGGTCAAGCGGCGATCTGATGGTTCCATCGAGCGGCACAAGACTCGGTTGGTGGCCCGTGGCTTTACTCAGGCATACGGAATAGACTACGAGGAGACTTTCGCACCTGTAGCTCAGATGACCTCCGTTCGTGCACTCCTAGTAGTTGCAGTAGTTTGTCGATGGCCTCTTCTCCAAATGGACGTAAATAATGCTTTTCTTTATGGTGATCTTTCAAAGGTCGTCTACATGCAGCCACCCCTTGGTTTGCATACTCCTCGCCAGTATGTTTATCGCCTCCGTCGAGCTATCTACGGGCTCAAGCAAGCCTCTCGAGCTTGGTTTGAGTGTTTTCGACGAGTTGTCACCGAGATCGGCTACATTGAGAGCTCGCATGACCACTCGCTTTTTGTGCGGTCATCTCCTCAGGGCCGGGTGATTCTCCTACTATACGTCGGTGACATGATCATCACAGGTGATGACTCCGCTGCCATCACTTCCCTTCAGCAGCATCTTCGGCGCCGGTTCTAGATGAAGGATTTAGGTCCTCTTCGCTACTTCCTCGGGCTAGAGATTACCCATAGTGAGCGAGGGATTCTGCTATCCCAGCAGAAGTACACAGTTGACATCCTCAATCGAGCTGCACTTTTCGATGATCGCTCTGCTGTCACCCCTTTCGAGCTTCACGTGAAGCTTCATCCCATCGACGGTGAGCCTCTCTCAGATCCTACTCGGTACCGACAGATCGTTGGTCAGTTGGTTTACCTCTGCATCACCAGGCCCGGCATTGCTCACGTCGTTAGCATCGTCAGCCAGTTTGTCGAAGCCCCTCGCTCTGCTCACTATGCTGCCCTTCTTCGGATTCTCCATTATCTTCGAGACACTATCACCCGGTCGCTCTTTCTATCATCGACTTCTCCTCGGGTCCTACGTGCCTACTCGGATGCTGACTGGGCTGGTGATCCGACCACTCGTCGATCTGCTTGTTTCTTGGAGATTCTCTCATCTCATGGCGCAGCAAGAAGCAGAGCGTTGTCTCTCTCTCTCTCTCCCTCTCTTTCTCTCTCTCTCTCCAGTACTGAAGTAGAGTTTCAAGCCATGGACTCTACTACCAAAGAGATCGTTCACTTGCGATGTCTTCTTGGAGATCTAGGGGTTGAGATCTTTGGACCTACAACCCTTCACTTTGGCAACCGGAGTTCAATACAGATTGTCACCAATTCGGTCTTCCACGAGAGGACGAAGCATATCGAGCTCAATTTCTACTACTCTCGCCAGGAGTATGAGGCCGGGACCATCTCTCCCCCCTTTGTTTCTTCTGGAGAACAGATTGCTGACTTCTTCACGAAGTCACACCCTGCACCATGTTTTCAGTTTCTGCTTAGCAAACTCATGGTGCATGACCCACCTTGAGTTTGAGGGGGGCTGTTAGTGATAGTATACAGTGTTGAGATACACATACCCGTAGATTACCTCTATAGGATACCCCTTGTTTTTGTATCATTGATATATATTTGGCCCTTGGTCTAATATGAGGATTGATGGATTCTCCCCAAAGTCTCTTGTGACACATAGAAGACGCGTTCTAGGTGGTTTGATGGTAACCATGCTAGTGCAAAACCTTGAGGTTGAGGGTTCGATACCCAATTGACCAATAGAGGACAATGTCTTGTGTTTGGGGGCTCACCACCTTTCCTGACAAGACGTGTTTTAAAACCGTGTGCCACTACGGATTTCATAAGAACTCCGTAATTAAGCATGCTCGGGCGAGAGTAATACTAGGATGGGTGACCTCCTTGAGAAGTCCTCGTGCGGGCACGGGCAAAGCAGACAATATCTTGTGTGTTTGGGGCAGATGTTACACACGCTGTGCTGTCGCGTTCTGACCTGTCACGTTAATACTGTAGAGTAGAGAGAGAAGAGAGAGAGAGAGAGAGAGAGAGAGAGAGAGAGAGAGAGAGAGATGACACAGGGTGCGATGATGGAGTTTGACCGAAGCCCACATCTCCATGCGGTAAGATGCAACCTTTGAATCCATTAGCTCAGGGTCAAAAGTAGAGCTACTTTCAACAAACCGAGGAGTGCTTATACAAGTTGACAAAGCGTGGAGTAGGCTTGAGAGTCTGAAGACCAGAAGGCTCAGGGAGCTCTGGAAAACAGAAAATGGGAATATCGTCTGGAATTTTGGTTCTGGAATATTTACAAGGTTGGCTATGTATAGGGGTTTAGTTTGTGGAGAATATTTTGGAAATATTTTCGGTATATCTGGGTTTTGGTAAATACCCGGGAGGGGATTCACCAGACCCCAGACAATGTGCACGGGGCCCAGGCAGGGTTGCGGGTCCCACTGTCGTCTTTGTTGACCCTAGACAGGATTGCGGGTCCCACTGTCGTCTTCATGGGCCCCAGGCAGGGCTGAGAGTCCCATTGTCAGGCATTTGCCAGATTTTGCACCCACAACACCATCATCACCCATAACTAGTAAACAAATAACTAATCAAAAAACATTTAAACACGCACTATCCTTCATTATGGAAAACATCCATTAGATGAGATGAATTACTGCTTTGGATATATACTAATGCACTGGGCATGTGCGTTGCACGTGCGACAGTTGTTGATCTATGGACCCTTTTACACATACACAAATTAAAAAGTACCCATATCCATACCTGAAAGTTAATCAGGTAGAGTTCATATACCCATACCTTACCCAAGCCTTGTAAAATGCACTAAGGTACATACCCATACCCGAAAGTTAATGGGTACAGTTCCTATACCCATGCCCAACCAGGTAGAGTTCCTATACCCATGCCTAACCAGGTTGAGTTCCTATACCCATACCCTACCTAAATGGTGTACAACTTATACCCATACTATACCCAAGCCTTGTAAAACCCAAACCTGAAAAGTACATTTGTATCCATAACAATACCCAATGTTTCGAGTCGGGGTCGGGTCACAAGTTAGAGGGGCAATTGGGTTTCGGGTATGGGTATTGGGGTATCCATACCCATACCCGAAAGTTAATCGGTAGAGTTCCAATGTCCGTACCCTACCCAAACATTTTCCTTGATGTTGTTTTAAAATATAGGATTGATAAGGATAAAATGGGAAAGAAAATATAGGATGCAAGGAAGAATGGGTTAATGTGTCACTGGGATTGACCTTCCCATTTGCCCTTGTTTTTTTAATGGATAAATAAGATTCAATTAATTAGTTGCAAAGAAGAGAGGGGTAAAATGGGAAAGAAAAGTAGGATGGAAGAAAGAATGGGTTTGTGGGATTGCTATTTTCATAATAGCCCTTGGTTTTTTAAATGGGTAAATAAGACTCAATTGATTAGTGGCAAAAGGGTAATATTCTTGGATAATATGTGTGATTTTTGTAGGGATAAAACGGGAAGGAATAGAATGACATATTACAGTGCTAGCCCTTGAGTTCGTTTTTATGACAGAGGATTCCAAATATTGGGTATGGATTAACATATAGGGTGAAGGATAAAATGGGAACATATGCAAAAGGATGGACGGATGTAAGGATCCAAATCTGCTGATTGATCCGGGGGGGGGTATGGATGAGCTTTCGACAATCATGCAGAACAAGCAAACATACAAACACTGCCAAGGATTTGCAAGATAAATAGGACAACCAGCAGAACCAACTTGCACATCAGTAATGAGATAATAACCACATCTCACACCTGATGGTCCTAAGGGTCTGTTTGTATTTGGTTAACAAGCTAACTAGTAAAGTAAATCAAGAAAAAATTATACTTTATTGCTGCTTGGATCGAAAAAGTTGTAGTAAAGTAAATGGTAGGAGGTTTAGTAGTAGCCAAAAAGTTTTACTTTGAAAAAGTCAAATAAAACTTTTGATTTACTAGTAGAAGGCTTCGTTGACCGCGCCACATCAACCAACGACATGATTAAGTGAGCATCTCTTGATGGATTCGACAATTTTGGAGCGACATGTGGCGATCCTAGTTTTCAATGGCCATGATCTATGGGCCATGGGATGAACCAAGGGGAAGTCACCACCACCGACTGTCGCCGCCTCGTTGCACCGCCGTCGTCGGCTGTTGTCCCGCCGTTCACCAACCGCTGCAGGCCTCCACCCCTGTCGACCACTAGCCGTCCACCGCCTGCCACCAACTGCAGTCGCCCAACACGGGGCTAGCGGTGGTGCGTGGTGGCCGATGGGACGATGACGGCTGGTGTAAGGTGGGTAGATTTAATTTTTGATTTACTTTACTAGTCAATCCAAACAGCCGTCCAGAAGTAATGATTTATTTTACTGGTCAATAGAAACAACAAGAAGGAAATCAGATTTACTAGTCGATCTGATAAATTTACTAGTCCACATTCGATTTACTAGCCTTTATTTTGCGGGTCCGAAAAACAAACATACCTTAAGAGAGTTAGGATCTCACCTACTGCAACTAGAGAAAGTCGATTCCCGTAAGTAGGTCGTCATCGAGCAGGGAGAAACCCTACCAATAAATTCGAGCAATTAGATTAACAATTAATTCATAGATCGGTTCAAAAAATATCAGATCTTCGAGTAAGAAAATTCGCAACCCGAGAGAGACGACAAGACTCGAGAGAAGAAATCAGATGATCTGTCATACCGCAGGGCGTTGCCAGTGAGGGGAAGTCTCCGGCGTGGGTGGCGAGGCCAATCGGCTTTCCTCTCCGGCGAGCAAGAGTCGAGAGAAGAGAGGGTGGGAGGACCCGCGGAGGCGGACGTGGAGGGAACTCAGGGAAGCAGCGCACCTTTTTTTTTTAGTCTTTTTTTATCGCCCAATGTATCGACCGACTGGAGGAGATCCCAACTCAAAAGATTCATAAATCAAAACCCTAGAAAAATTCTACAAAGCTCTCTCTATCCTACAGCCTGGACCACAGCGCAAAACCCGCTTCAAAATGGCGAGGAAGATGAAAGCCGACAAGAAGACGCTCCTCTCCAAAACCCTAACCCCGGATGCTAAGAAGAAGAGCAAGAAGAAGTTCCAGAGAGAAGAGAGGAGAGGAAAGTCTGGCCCCCGCCTACCCTCTTCGCTGCAGAAGGAGCTCGACTTCCTAAACCCCAACCCCAAAAGCTCCGTCCCCGAGTCCGAATCTGATGGAGCAGAGGAGGGGCACCCTCAAGACTTGTACGAGTACGACGAGCCTGTGCCGCAGGAGGAGTCGAAGAAGAATCGCCGCTTTGATCCGGTCGACAACTACGAGTACGAGCTCCCGGAAGACTTCAAGGTCGGTCCGGCTTATTGATTCACTGATCCGGCTTAGTTGGTGTTCCTGCATATTCTTATCCCTTATCTGGTCGCATCGCAGGATGAGAACATCCCATCAGACGTTGATGAAGACCTGCCATCGGACCAATCCGAGGACGAAGACAGGCATCAGCGGATGCTGGAGGAGATCACTGGCATGCCCGGCGAGGCCTTTGCTGGTGAGATGCATCTCCAATTCCAATTCCAATTCCAACACTTGAAAATGTGATAAAAGAGGTAATTGTAGGAAGTTTGGATTTTTATAGGTAAGGAGAGGAAGAAAGTGGTGCTTTCGGATGCCCACGGGATGAACGGAAATGAGACACAGATCAGCATTCAAGATCTCCTGGACCCGCTCGATGGGAAGCCCGGCTACAGCAAGCTGAGGAAGAGGCTCCAGCATCTGGAGCGGAAGCCGATGGCTGTGCAAGCCCCCCTCCCAAAGGTGGAGCGTGAGAGGCTGGAGAGGAAGGTGGCATACGAGCAGTCGAAGAAGGATATCACCAAGTGGGAGCCGCTCGTTAAGAGGAACCGAGAGGCGCCCACCCTGTATTTTGAGGAGGATGTGGATTTGGGTTTCTCCACCGTCGGAGCAATTGCTTCCGAGTTTGAGCCGAGGACGGAGTTTGAGAAGAAGATGGCGGTGCTGGTCCGTGACCCTGAGGTCGTGGAAGCCCATTGGAAGGATGGATCCAAACTACTGGAGTTTAACAAGGTACACCATTCTCCATAGCTAGGTTGTTTTTTTTTTTTTTTCAGACGCACAATATTATGGGGACCAAAAAATATAGTTATAGGGCCAAGTGTGTATGTTGCACAAATGTGCCCTCCAAGTGTCTTTCTAATTAAAATGGCAATCCTTTTTTATTTTTATTTATTTGGAATTCCACTTGTCTTATTTAGATGTTCTTACTTGTTTGTATGACCGTCTTCTCGTGGTAGAATGGAATATAGGACTCCCATCATGAAGGTATGAACTATGCAATCAAAAGCTCATGCCAAGGGAGGCTCCTTCGCCTAGGCGCGCCCTGCATATTCTGGTTTATTGAGAGAAACCATATTAAATCTACGTATGAGGTCTTTAATAAAAACAAGAAAAAATCATGATGTAAAAACTGATAAATAGTATAAATATCTCAAATAGCATAAGCATAACATCAATTGAAGTCTCCACTCAAAAATGGATTGTGAGTCTAAAGAACTCTAATATCGTGGTTATGAACATAAATAATAAGTTTACAAAACTAGAAATTGTATGTTAGGAACTTAAAATAATAAATCTAGCATTGTCTAGGGTAAACTGTATTTTGCGTTTTGCACTTATATTGTTAAGGGTAAATTGTATTTTGCGTTTTGCACTCACATTGTCAAAACTCAAAAGCACACCAATTGTGTTTGGAGATAAACCCAGATTTGAGAAGATTTGAGAAAAATCTAGGTTTGAGGATGAACTTAGATTTTTATTAAATATAGGGTTTTGGAGTGTCTTTTTCATAAGAAAGTAAGTATGTTTAAGGGGACACTTTAGGGTTTTATGAAAGAAGTGGGGAAGAAAAGGTCAAAGAATGGAATAAAAGAAGAAAAAAAAATTGAGCGTTAAACCGGGCTTCCTAAGTGCGCCTAGGCGCACTTGCGTCTCATGGGGCTTGGGCGCTGCCTAGATGAGTGATTGAGCTTTAAGAAGCTTGGTGAGCTTAGGCATGCCTTTGACTGCTTACGGTATGAACCAGGCATGTTTGCAAAATTAGTTTTGGAAATTTAACTTTTGGTTCCCAAAATATTTTATTCGATGAAAAAAGACTAGTACTTTCTTCTTGCAACACATGCATCAAAGAGATAAAGAAGCCCCAATGTGATTGTATAATCCTACAATTAACTTTTCATAATATGAGTAAATTATTCCAAATGCACCCACATTCAATGTATTATTGATAGTTACTGCTATGGATTTGACTAGAGAACATTTAAGGTAGCAAAAATCTAAAATGACATTTTCTCTCATACAACACATCAAAGAGTGGGTTTACCTTTTAATGGGAGGATTTGGTGTCAATTTATAAGACAAGTTAGTGTTGAATTCTAAATTTTAATAATGAGATAAAAACACAACATCAGTCTGAAAATGTGGCTACAATTAAAATTTATGGATAAGGTATAATGGCACTAGTCTACTGTGTCTTTCTATCAATTATTATTTGAATAGACAATGCAATATAATTAGAGTGGCATGGTTAGTGTAACTTGCAAAAGTCTTCTATAAGCTAACCTAAAACATGCAATATTGTAAAGCATTAAGAATAAGATGTTTCAAATTGACTCATTGTCGGTAAAGAACTTGCAATAATAAATAATTATGTGATTTATTGGTTGAGATGTGATAGTCTTGTATTAGAACCAACGTTTCTAAGAGGGTTCAAACTTATCCTAAGGGTCAGAATGGTGAATGATATGACCTAAAAATCAGAGAAGAAAGCTATCAGAGATATTGGAAACTCGTTTATCGATAATGGATGCAGACCTTTACAGGAAGTCGGGAACATATGATGAATGATTTGTATTACCAACACATATAAACTAACAAGGCAATATGAAATGGTTTTAGTTAAACATTCAAGCTCTTCAAATTATCAAACTTATGTTGGTTTTAACCTGAGAGCTTATCCCGCTATTTGTCAGCTTTATGTATCACATTATGATGCACTAAGCTTTCAAGAACTTTTCACCAATAGTTTCCAAACTAATGCAAGTCCTTTGCAAATTGGTATCCAATTCCTGGCCTAAATAACTTTAGTCAAGATAGGGCCTTGCCATATTCCCAAAACCATTTGATAGGTAGAGAAACCTGATTTATTGATCATGCAGTCTGAGCTCATGAGGAAGCAACTCTTCAAGATTTCCAAGAAATGAAAAGGTATTCATAAAACTAAAAGGTTCAACTTAGTGTTATATTCAAACTTATTCTTATTATTCGTCATATTTGTTATTTATTTGCATAATTAAGTTGAATATAAGAAAATTAAATCTCAGCAATTTGGTCAAAACAAGACAATTTATCCTAACATGTACCTATCCTAACAAACAACAATGCAGTAATGCACTAACCATAACCATTAAGCCTTGCCCCATCTACTTGGGGTCGGCTTTATGAATCATTCTTTCACCATTCATTTCTATTTAGGACTATATTTGTTGCTAATATCATAACAAACAACAATAAACATAATTAATAGTTACATTACTTGCCAATTGCATGCATATAGATTTAATTAACAGTAATATGAAAAAGCAAAAATTGAGTCACATGACAATCACAATAGGTCAATTTCTAATTTTCTATCCAATTGTAGCAACTAATTGACATTTCATGAGGCATCCTATTTTGTTTGAAAAATAGGGTGAAGATAATCAATCTCATTAATAAGTAAACTGTGTTTGAAGAATATGGCAAAGATAACCCATCTCCAGCATAAGTAAACTTATGGAAAGATGGATCATAACCATGCTAAAATAAGGATATAAGGAAATAAAATAACCAATTTTGTTGGAAGTCCAATTTGGTTGTTTCTTCTCTATTCTGGTTCGGTTCGGTCAAAACAAGTTCGAAACTGAACTGAAACCGGTTAGAAATGGTCAAATAAGAACCAAAAAGGTCTGATGTGTAGATTTTGGGGGGTAGATTTGGTTCGACCTCCCCCAAATTAGAATTCTTTTAGCCAACAATCATTTGGATTCGGTCGAATTATTTGTGCTAACCATACGTTATGTCTTGAAGCAAAATTGGGTCCATAGATCCGATAACATTTTATAGATAATTTGGTCGTAAAATTAATGTACAATTCTAAAATAAAACTTGCCCTATTTATTTTTCATGAAACAAGCAAATCTAAATCGGGGATAAAGGATTTGTAGTCTCCTGTCTGACCACTTGGTCTATTGCCAAATCTGATCTAAAGTAGAAAAAAAAATCTATGATCTTTTACTTATTCCTTTTTTTATAACATTTCACTTACCCTTTCCAAAAAGGAAAGGC
This sequence comes from Chamaelirium japonicum, assembly GCA_947650365.1. Lineage (NCBI taxonomy): Eukaryota > Viridiplantae > Streptophyta > Magnoliopsida > Liliales > Melanthiaceae > Chamaelirium > Chamaelirium japonicum. Next base: position 3,272,083 of record OX393558.1, read on the forward strand.
TTCTATTTGTTGGATCAAGCTTTGTTTATTCTGTTTGATTGAGTGTGTCGTAAAGCATGCCACTTAAAAAGTCTTTTTTAAAATTAAACGAAAAAGAGATTTTAGATCTTCATGGATTGTGCTTTATTTTCTATTTTAGTTACTATGCTTGGTTGATATTAAAGTATGGTTTATGGGTTTGCCTGAACCTGAACTGATTCGTTCAACCGGCTTGGATTTCGTCCTATCCAAAACCAAATCAGCCCTCAAACCGAGATATGCCCCCGTTCGGCCGAATTGGGTCTTGTTCGTCAGGATCGGACCCGAATAAGCTGAATAGAACCCAAATTGGGCAGATCATACCTGAATCATCCAAATCAGGCCCACATATCCTTTTTATTTTCAATTATTTAAGCCGAAGCAGACGAACGATTCATTTTTCACATGTTCATCCAAATTTACAAACTTTTAAATTACAACAGTTTTTATTTAAAATTTTAAATATGATTTAGTGAGTTTAGGGTTGCTACATCTTGTAAAGAGTTTCTAGGTACAACCTATATTGACTAAGTGGATCATAATTGAGATGATTCTAAGTTTTGATTAGTCATGATAAAGTGAGGCATCCAAACTCATCCTTGAAGAATACATCATCCCGGCAGTGATATAAGCCTGATCCCTTGCTTCCGTGTAATGGGAAGTCTTATTGCTAGGATAATAAACATGTCTGACTGGGGTCAAGCATGCCCCACACTTGATATAAGTGGGGGTTTTGTTTTGGTTGATCTATGTCAGAAACTTATTGATTCTTGTAGGGTCCCAAATGTATTTTACTTAGGGGTCTCCAATCCACTCTATTTTACATTTTCTTTTGTGATGTCTCAATAATTTTTGAATATACCAGACCTAGACCTGATCCAAAATTATAAATGGTCAACGTTTTCTTTGATACATGAACTAGGGACCAAGTTTGAATTGAATAAGGTACTTTGCAATCTACTTACCGCTGGACCAACTAAACTTCACAACTAGCCATTTGTATAAAGTGGCATTTGAGGCAACAATATTTGGGAACTAGGGGAGCATAACATTGGCAACATAACTAAACATTATTATCTACTCCATTGAGTTTTCTTAACTACAATTGTGGGTTTCTTTTACTTGGGAGTGCAGCACAACCTTGAACTCTAATAGTACTAAGTAAACTTACATAGTTACATGTGGGCTACCTTAGATAAAGCTTCAGCCTCCTTGGGAAAGTCTGCAACCCATTAGTGACCAATTTGAATAGCTAACAGATTTTGTCAAAATCATTGAAATTCATGAACTTGAATCAAAAGATAAAATGTATCCTTGGGTTTGCTGCTTGGTTCTTTTATGTTCTGGAGAACATCATGATCAGATTGGATATATACTTATTTTTCCCAAATGGCAAGCAAATGCAAAGAAATGTGTACACGTGCTACGAAATACAGGCTAGCAAATGATCCAACAATGGTAACTAATGATGCATGGAACCAACAATTTTATCCAATGATAAGTCTTGAATAGCAATATAAGAAAAGGAAAAAGCACATGGAGGCACCAAAGATGAACTGGTCTTAGTTCCAGAATCGTGTCTACCCATTGTTGTCAAACTGTGAAATAAAATATTAATATCTGCATGTGTGTGCACACATATTTGGATGGACCTTCCAATCAGTGGATTGCCTATAAGTGCATGGGCACTAGATAGACCAGGGTTCAAATCCTACTTTGGGCGCTAAATGAACTCACCACCAAGGCAAGATATAACGTCCTGGGATTGAACCTGTGACCTCCGGGGAGAGAAGCTATGAACTTGACCATCGAAATGCAACCACAATTGCTATTTATTTATTATTGTGCGATTCGGCCTTTTTATTGGTGCAGTGCAGGATTTGTTCCTTGCTGATGGAGATACTTCATAAAGATAGTAATATACTATAGCCCAGTCTCTCTTGAGCACCATATTTAGTTGTACTAATTGAATGATTTTTTAATGTAGAGTAATTTGTTATATGGCGGCTAGCTGTACATTTTGTTATGTTGACAAACATGCCAGAGAATGAATACAATGTATTCAACATTGCTTTCGCTACTCCCATACTACTCTCTCGCAACAAGACAAGAATAAATCATTAACATAATTGATCCAATGCAACCTACTTGTGAACATATCTATTGTTAGAATATATGAATCAATAGGTACATAATACACCATTCAAGTTATGACAAGAAAATCAGGTAAAGTGATGGATTCAGAATGTCCTTCTGGTGGATGCATGCTTCTCACTGCTTAAGTAAGATGGTTCAATGGATGCATTTTTGTAGAAATTCAATTTATTAAAGAAGCTCCGGCTGTTCTAAACTGCATATGAGCATATGTTTCTGTTAAATCATGAGCTACTTTATATTTCCAACCGAGTTCGAGCAATTGCTATATATTGTGTCTGTGTGTTGAGTAAAAATGTGCATCTAATCCTGCCTTTAGTGATGCGTTTATATAAATCATATTTTTTGTGGCCCAGTTCAGATTACAATGGCTTACTTATTTAGGACTTTGCCATTTAATGATCATGATCAACTGTTGAGGCTTTATACAAAATTTTGGTAGGTAATATGTTACTTTCAGTTCATTTTTTTGGGCAATACGTTCATGTCTGCTTCTATTGTGTTTCTCAAACCTATTGTTTAACTTTTGGTTTGTTTTTAGTTTACACCTGTATGTTTTGCAATTTTTCTAAATTCAATTATTGGACAATGCTGTTCTCCATTTTATCATCGGCAACCTGGTTGATTTTAGACATCAGGTTTTAACAGTATCTTCCGTATGGAGTGTGGACACCAAATTATTTATGAATACTGTTGCTTGTAATCATGAATGGTATGCAGAACCAATTTCCTATATTAGACGTCTTGACTATGTGGAAGTATTCCCGTTAGATATATAGTGCTTACTATTCTGTGCAGTGATTGTATTTCTTCTCACTGATTGTTGGTTCTATGTAGATATCCGTTGAGGATGTGAGGTATCGCCAAAACCATCTTGGTAAAATGCGTAGCCTTCTTTTCCGACATGAAATGAAGGCAAAACGTATTAAAAAAATTAAGTCCAAGACTTACCACCGCCTATTGAAAAAGGAAAGGTCTAGAACAGCATCAACTGAAATGAACCTGAATCCTGAAGCTGCGAAGGAATATTGCATGAAGCAGGAATTTAAACGAGCAGAGGTGATTGAAACTATTTCGTTATTCTTTGTCCCTGTTTTTCTGTGTCCTGTTTAGTCCCTCTCTCCCTAGATAATCGACAATGAATTTTCCTTTGCGGATCTTATTCTTTGTTTGTTAACTCATTTTATTTCTCATGTTATCAGGAAAGAATGACATTGAAGCACAAAAACAGCTCAAAATGGGCTAAACGTATTTTGCAGCGTGGACTGGAAGTTCAAGATGAAGCCACTCGGGCTGCATTAAATGAACAACTTCATCAACATACACTACTTACAAGGAAAATGAACACAATTAAGGATATTGACAGTAGTAGCATGGATGACTCTAGTGATGATGATCTTGACGAAGAATTTTCTTCTGTATCAAACATCGAAGGGGCTTCCAAGATCCTAAAGAAGGCAAAAGAGAAGACATGTAAAGCTATGGAAGAAGAGGATGAGATACCTAAGTCAGGATTGCTTGCGTTGCCTTTCATGGTAAGCTTTTAACTTAAATGTTTAACCATTGAACCTTAGCATGATCGTTTTATATGTACTGCTTGCATATTAATTAAGGCAGCTCTCTAGTTCTCATATATATCATGAGATTTCTTCAATATTGCTCTCTTAATGATATATTTGAATAATTTAGTTGGCTTTTCTGTAGGTTTTAGATCAGGTTGAACCTTGGCAACTTTTACACCTACATTTGTTTGTCATTGGGTTTTCTTTTAATGGATTTGATGGTCTACAGATATTATTGGGTATTCATTTGCTTAATATCTTGTTGTTCTTTTAATTAATATTGTTGTTAATTAAAATGAAGTGGAAAAAAGATATATCCAGCTAAATTTTATAGGAACATAAATAAACACTAGAATCTTAGAAGAGAGTAATGATTTGCATGTATGTGGACATTTGAACCCCTACGGTGATATAAGGGATTTGACAGGGAAGAAGTAGACAGACTAGGATAAATCCAAATCCATTGGCCTTATCATCATTAACTATAACCATATGCTGAACCCTTCCCCTAGTTGACTTTATGATCTTTATTTACAAGTAATTCCTTTTACATTTGTTTCCAATGCAAGCTTTTCTTCATCATTTCTAGCATCTCCCATCCATGTTATTTAGATCATACCCACCACCACGGCACCACCACTTTACACACACAAAAAAATAAAGAAAAAACAAGAACAAATGAAAAGAAAACCCACACATGATAATCTAGGACCCTCTTCTTACTGAATTCGCCTCTGCTCTACCATGTAGACAAACTAGGGTAAATCCAAATCCATTGGCCTTATCATCATTAACCATAACCATAAGTTGGACCCTTCCCCTAGTTGGCTTTATGATCTTTTTTTACAAGTAATTCCTTTTAAGGGCTACATTTGTTTCCTCTGCAAGCTTTTTTTCATCAATTCATCTCCCATCTATGTTATTTTAGATCATTCCACCCACCACCACCACACAAAAAAAAAGAAAAAATAAAAACAAAACAAAACATCTATGACTTATATTTAACAGTCTTTCTCTATCTCTCTCCTCTCTCTCTCTCTCTCTCTTTCTCTCTCTAACTTTAGATAGTCATGGGCGCTCTAAGGTTTTTTCATAGAGAAACTGATATTATGTGAGAAATATCTATTAAAATAGAGAAAATCAGTTTTAAATTGAATGTCGGATTACAAATAGAAAAGCAAGTTTTTCCATAAAGAAATACTAAACTCTGTAACCCTGTTTTTTTTTAAAGAAATTTGAATGATTGTTTATAAAGAGAACCAATTTTAATTTGAACATCGGTTTGCAGAGGAATTCTTTTTAAAGAAATAATTTTTAGGGCAAATTACTAAAACCTCCCTTGACTTATACACTTCATTTCATATTGGTCCCACAACTCTTTTTTTTAAACAATTTGATCCGGAGGAAGAGATACTAGAGGGAGTAGAGAGAAGGATCAAATAGAGAGAGGGAGAAAGTGTATTTTTTTAAAAAATTGATGATGCCGGAAGTCACCGGAGGTTGACCTTGCCTCATGTTCCTCTAATTTTGTCTCTGAGAAAACAATAACGAAGCTCGTGCTTTGGGGGTGGGGGTATTAAGTTACTGCTTACCTATGTCACTGCCTAGACAGTTTGAGTCAGGTCAAAATCACCTAGGTTGTTCCTAGGCGACGCCTTATTACACTGGACCGAACTAATGTAACAATGCATGTTTGATTGTCACAAATAATATATGAATGATTTTTTTAGCTGTTAGTAAAAATAAATGGTGAAGCTTGATCAACCACTCATATCTACGTGGATAAATTTTTGATATGACATTTGAAAATAAGATCTTATGTTAAAAATAATAAGAAATGGATCTGGTTATTTCAAGATCCGTTGAAGATAAGAAAAGATGAGAATGGCGTTTGTAAACTGCTCACATCTCATTTGTCATCTTCCTTTGCCCTTATGTGCTTCTGCATGCATACTTTATGTGTGTGAATGTGCCCACCCCCTCGCGCTGTGGACTGCATTTACTATTTAAATGGGTGCAAGTTCGTAGATCTGTCTGTGAAGAGTGTACTGGACTGCAGTCACTATTTAAATTGGTGCAAGTTTTTTGATTCTTGTCTTTAGCTTCTTTTGGGTGGAATTGTATTCCTCTCCCCTTGGATATTGTTTATGATCCAATATATTAAGCATTGCTCTAACCATCACTTAGAAAAAGCAGTGTAGGCTGCAGAAAAAACTGCTCTTGTCCAGTATTTCGTTTGGTTCATTGTTCACTTTGAGTACACGATTTCATTGTTCTCTTTCATGAAAGTTTGATATATAATCTTATATGCTAATTCCTTCATCTGCTTTATATAATTTTATATGATAATCCCTTCATTTGCTTATTTTTTCAATTTACAGAAACGTGGTTTGCAAAAGCGGAATGAGGCAGCTTATGAAGAAGTGCGCCTTGCTCTTCAAGAATATGATTCTTCATTGAAGCAGCTTGAGGACGGTAATGCGGACGAATGTCTAATCGTAAATAATAGAGGTGGTAGGAAAGTCTTTGGGGCTGCTAAAAAGAAGTTTCAAGAATCTAACAGTAGGTCTGAGTCAAAACTTAGTGGCAGTGAAGATGAATTTGAGTCGAAAGAACATGAAGATGTGGTACGGGAAGCAAGTCAGCTAGAGGAGTTCCAGATAGGATTGGCACTCCATGATGAGTCAGAGATGGGTCAGGAAACAATATATAAGGCATGCTTTTTTATTCCTCTTACAGTTTGTTTTTTGTTTCCTGGTTTGGATTTTTCCCTACTGTCTTCTCATGAAAATTTGAATATGGTCGCATGCAGAGTTTTTCTGATATTATTAAGGCCCCTAGTCCTAAGACAACATGTGAAGTTGCTATTTTTGCGTCAGATTCCTGGAAAAAGGTTATATTTATTTATATATTTCTTTCTGCTAATTTATTCTTTGTTCATTTTTTTGATCTGTTAATTTTATATGTAGATGAAACGTGAAAATGCAGTGGATGGGACTACCAGAACTCCAGCAGTCAAAAGTACTGTTTTGTCTAGTCAGGACCTCAAGGTTTGTCCTCCCCTGTTTGTTTAAAATTAGTTCCTAGTTATATTAGTTGATTGACCTTGATTACTTGTTTTGCTCAAAGGGAACGGATCAAAATAGCGATCCAGATTCTGACGAAGAGATGGTGGATGGGATTTTGTCATCTGGTGCAAAGCTTGATTATGAACTTCCTTCTCAAACTGACCTTATACACCGTGCTTTTGCTGGTGATGATGTGGAAGCGGAGTTCGAGAAGGACAAAATGGATATCCTTAATGAGGAGAATCCTGAACCTGAAAAACCTCTTTTGCTCCCTGGATGGGGACAATGGACTCATGTGCAGCAAAAGAAAGGCATACCTTCTTGGATGCTAGAAGAACATGACAAGGATAAAAGGAAAAGGGAAGAGGCTCTCAAAAAGAGGAAAGATGCTCATCTCAAGCATGTCATTATTTCAGAGAAGCTTGATAAAAAGGTTAGTATCATGCTGGTCTTTAGATTAGTCCTCTTAGTTCTCTTCTTTTTCAATATATCTGCTTCTTTTGTTCTTCGACTTTGGTTCATGTTGTAGTAGGCATGTGAAATATTCATACTAACACATTGCCAATCTTTGTTGATGCAGTAGCATGCTGTTTCCACCATGACCATCGATTTAATCCAATCACATGCACATCATGTCATTTGATTAAAAACTCTTCTCGCTGAATCTCCTCACCTCTTTTGTTGCCCATCTTCACCTCCACATATCTTCTACATGCATTGCCCAAGCCTGACATTGGTGGCTCTAACAACTTCGAGTAGTGTGTTTCTAGCAACTTTGTTTAGTGTCATTCAATATTTGAAAATTCGAATTCGTCCAATGTTTCGACATTGCAAGATAGGGAAATATTGCGTGGAATTATTTTGATTGGAATATTGCAATGCAATAGAAATGTTAGAAAATATCGATGTAATAATGGAATTTTTTAACGAAAGTTCGGACTATCATAAATCAAGTATATATACACACTTTGGAATGCAATTAACTTCTCTACACTATATAGGAGCATGGAACTCCACATTGGATGTACATATATGAATTAAGACCTGATTTTCTGGCTTTTTTTTCGAAAGATAGTTCCAATAAATTAGTGGTTGATCCCAAATCTAGTGTAAAAATGTCAATTCTTGATAGATTTGATGTTTTTTTTTGTAGAGGACATACTTGTCTTGGTTAGAGCGATGGATGCAAGTGCCATTGTGAGAGTAGCCTGGCAGGGGATGAGATCAACTGTAAAATAAAAATTTCACCACAAGGAAGTAATCGAAGTAAAGACTGAACGGAGACACGACAAACGGATTCTCACAAAGTGTGAAAACTACGTGTAATGCAAAGGCTGCGAGTGAATTAGGGTAGAAGCATACACGGCTCTATTCTATTGCGATAAGTAAAGCACACACGAGTTTTAGGTGATGCAGGAAATTCCTAAATCCACTTCAAGCAAGCTCGGACACGCACAACAATCTACTAGGAACACAAAACGCGAGACAAAGAGTTACCCTTGAAACAAGCGATACCTCTACATACCCCACAAAAGCTTGACACGGGTGATCAGCAATCACACCGATGATCTTCCTATTGGCAATCTCTTCTCTGAAGCTCGTCGAGGATCTTTTTCGTAGACTTACGATTCGGATCGTCGCAACGACTCCGAATACTCGACTCCTCGCATGCGAGCTTGAGTCGTACCTAAGACACCTTCGACGATATCTTTGTTCTTCACAAAGAACGATATGCAATGATGCAATGAGAAGAGGCCTTTAAAAAAAACTCGAAATCGGATCGAACAACCTCTCATTTGTAATGAGCACGTATGAAACGTAAAAGATCAAAGCTCAAGACCACTAGAAAGAAGAATAATGAAGAACGCAACCCGAAACGAGAAACCCTAAAGCCATGGAGATGAGAATTCAAGAACAAAAGCCGCAATCCAAAATAATACCCACGAATACAACCCAATGTGAAAAGATGATGTTTTTATAGTCCAAAATAGGGTAGAAACCCTAAGGAAACCGTGCAAACAAATCCCATACAATTCTGAGTTAAGCCCAAGCCAAACGGGCCAAAACACCAACACAACATGCATCCTTCCCGCAGCCTGCCCTAGGGGGTGGTGCGCACCCGGGTGCTCACCACTCTTTTAGAGTAAGCCCGGGAGGGGTGCTGAGGTGCAGGTGCGCACCACCCCAGGGAGGGAGTGATGGGTGCGCAACACAACACATAAAACGTGGTTTTTCAATCTACAGAAGGTCTCGGGGTTTCTGTGGACCTCAACGGACAGTCCTAGGACCATACAGAGTCATGGAAACACTCACATCAACGTAAAAACTCCGAAAACAAAGATCGGAAACTCTGAAAGTCCAAAATAAAGATCATATAAAAAACCAAACATACAAAGATGAAAACATGGGATTTTTTAATACGAAGACATTGAAAATTTGAAACCCAATTTGAATTTTATGTGCTAATGTGAGAAGGCATAGTTACATCACGAATTCAACTGAAAACACAATGCAACCTCAAAACGATGAAATACGAGCACATACGCATGGAAACAAAAAACATCATCACAAGTCCGATGAAAATACAAACGTGCGGAAGGATATACTTGAACGAACTGTGCACTACACTGGCACAATACTGAAGAACGCTTGCGCATTGTATCATTGACGTCAAGGGGTTATGTGGAAGAATGCAAACTTTTCAAAAGAACTTCATGCCTGGACTCACTCGCGCATATCCGAGTAGTTTTTGTGTCAAAATATCAGTCAATCAAGGGAGGAACCAATATTGTGGTTTCAGTTCGAACCCTGCCAATTGCAGGAGTGCAAAGAATTTTTTTCCTCGCCAAAGATCGGACCTTGTTTCGGCCCACAAGTGCACCACTTTATTTATACGCCAAACGGTGTACGACAAGCCCGAGATTCATTCTTGTAATCGCCCTAGAAGGAACCAGTGGGGTTAACCACTGGGATTCAACCGTACTTGTATATAGTAGATGTTCTTTCACCATCATGTCACCATTTTAACAACAAGAAATGAATTTGATTGAAAGAAATCTAAGATCCATCGATTTTTTTGGTGAACACTTTGATCCGTTTGAACCAACGATTCGATACATATCTTCATTGATTTGACTTCGCCAAATTCGTAGTAGATGGCAGATCTAACACCCAAACAATTTTTCAAAGAAAATCACACCAGAGAAGTCAAACAGGCTGTTCATAGGGTTTAGGGTTAAATTTAGGGAAGTTTTGGAAAGTTTGGATTGTTTATGACCCCTACATTTTGTTTTGATGGCCAGAAAAATGGAAATATTTTACACAAGTTCAAGAAATTTTGAACCATGATGTGACATTGATAATGCTAATTTGACTTTTAGGTTCTTGGGGGTAGTAGATTAACTTGTAAACATATCTTCAAATTTTTTGAAAACTAAGTATTTTTTATCATCTTTTAGCTGCTCGCTAATGATCATGGTGTTTGAACAACACGCTTAGTAAATATTTCACTGGATTGCATGATCACATGTTGATAATCATGTTTAACCATGCTTAGTACAACCATGTCAGGATTACGCGGTTTAAGATTTAGATCTTGAATCTTTCGATCCGGATCACAAAGGTCCTTGATCGTGATCTGCTTGAATCTGACGATCTAACATTGGATCCTAAGATCCAATTCCTGGATCTTGCGATCTGCAATCTTATGATTCTTATCTGACTAGTGGATTAACCTATTGAAGCCAAAGAAAGAGAGAAGTGGTTTGTTTCACAAGTAAATAGCAATTCAATCATTTATTTTTGTCTTTTTAAGCCCTCTAATGTATTAGATCATGATGTTATCATGGTCGTTTGAGCTTCTGAATGAGAAAAAGGTCTTACATAGGAAATTTTTCTTCATATTTTCTTTCTTATTCATCGGAATCAGATTTCTTTTTTTTTATGTGCTTGATATCGGGGAGGGGGTGCATAATGGAATTTTCGCATATGTTTTAGATAATTTGGATTAACAAGGCTTGTAGTTGGTACTACAAAAGACCCAAATCCTGTATTTTTGCCATCTTTTTTCTTATTTTCAATTAGTAATGGAGAAAAAGAAGGTTGAATTGGATTTAGATTAAATGCTCCAAAGAAAACGGTTAGAACCTGAGATTTTCAGTCTTGATATTTAGCTATATAATATTATATTTTATTGTTCTATTTTATCTTAGATTTAGGAAAAATCAGAATGAATCTTACAATACACCGATGGATTCACGATCTTATCCGATCTAACCACCCTTTTATGATTTACGATACAATCATGATCCTTGCAATACTAGGTACATCCTACTTACTATGACAGTTTTTGAAAGTTGGGAAGCTAGGTTGGATGTAGATCAAAGATTTAATAAGTCATTTAAAGGGAACGATGTCTAAATTTCTATGCTTACAATGTGCTACGGTCCTCCCGTAGTTTGATAGTTTTCAATGTACACAGACATGTGTAAGCTATTTGTTATAAAGATATTCTATTTTTGAGACCCCCTCGCTCAAGCTTATAGTTCTGTGAGTTTGCCTAGTATATACTGAAAGCACATTGATAATACAAGTCGTCGTGAAAAATTTGCAAGCTACCCGATAAACGAGATGTATGAAGCTGATATAATATTCAAGATGTAATTATTGAACAAAGTAATAATTATACTGTATTTTTCACCCCTTGCTCATGGAAAACCAAATTATCTACCAAAGTGGACATGGATGAAAGGAGTCAACAAACTGATCCATACCACAGGCACAAAAAAATAGTGTTTCAGTCAAATCAGGTGAAGGATGGATGAAGGAAAATCCAGTAGGAAGGCGTTCCAGATTATTCAAAATCTCATGCAGTTTCCCCTTTCTCTTTATTAATGTTATCATCATGTTGGCATGCAAATAAATTTGTGTCTTATTAGGTAATATCTCCTTTGCAGGCTGAGAAACTTCATGCGAAGGCTTTGCCGTACCCATACACATCGAAGGAAGTCTATGAGCAGAGCATCCGAATGCCAATTGGTCCTGAGTTCAATCCCGCGGCATCGTTTGGAGCGCTCAATCGGCCAGCAGTGAGTATCATTTCATGCATTCAGTCGAAGACAAGCAACCTTCGCATTATCACTTCTATCGCACACCCAAAACCCTTTAGTAATTAAATGGGATTGATTTTGAGTCCATTCTAACTGATTAAAAATCCTTGTTTTTCAGGTTGTCAAGAAAGCTGGTGTGATCATTAAGCCGATACAGTACGAGGTGGATCCTCATGAGAAGAAAGGAGAGGAACCCAAGAGGGGGCAGAAATCAAAGACAATGAAGAGAAAAAACTGAACCAGTCGATCCTCACAAGAAGCCTTTCAACTGTTTAGAGAGAGAGAGAGAGAGAGAGAGAGAGAGAGAGAGAGAGAGAGAGAGAGAAGCTGTTTGCTTGATTCTGTGTACTTGCGGTCATTTGTTCACTTGGACTTGATTTTCTTACATTCCACACGAAAGGCAATCTTTGCGCCAGTTTGTTATGAGGGGGGCCATGTTGAGAAAATTTTGATTAGAAGAAAACAAATCCTTGGCTTTCTGAGTTTTGTTTGAAAGTTATTTCAATATGTAAAAAATGTGTATTTCACAATCTTACTTGGCAGGTAGTATTGAACTCTGTCAGAGTTATGATCCAGAGTAAGTTATAACAAGCAAAAAGATACTATACCATGCACATGAGAGAGAGAGAGAGAGAGAGAGAGAGAGAGAGAGGGCATGGCTAGTGGAAGAGAGATGTGAGTGTGTTGGTGTGAGCTAGTATGTAGGAGATGGTTATTAACAGGAAGTTGGGAGGAAGAGGAAACAAAAGGCGTGGGATTGCTATTGGGTCGATCATGGTATTTCTCTTTATTTCTTCTGGTTAGATAAGAATCGAATGGCTTAAAATAGTTACCCCGAACCAAAGAATCATTTGTGGTTTGGAATCCAACCATCGACACGTGTCCTCTCTAGTTCGATCATTGTGATGGGAGCCCCCAGGGATTCTATAGGTGGTCTATAAATCTCAACAATCCAAAACCGTCCAATCGGACGGAAATAACATGGGTCAATGGTCGGACCCAAACCACAAATAGATCACGGGGAGAAGTCAACATTCAAGTCCCCCCCCCCCCCAAGCTAAAGATTGGTCCCCGATGAGGTTAATCGGGGGCCCTGATTGCGTGATATGCTTGTCATGTGACTGATATTGTTCTTCAATATTGTAGATTTTAAAGTATGGGTAAGGATCAATTTGCTTCGCTGGTTGGTCGAGTCGGGGTTGTGCGGATTCAAATAATGCGTGTTCTATCGCTTATCCCAATTTCTAAATTTTAAAAAACAAAATATTAATAATTTTTTTTTTTATCCTTAATCCTTGTAAATAAGGTGTCTCTTGACTCTCTTACCTCCCATGTCTGATGGTTTGTTGCTCTTTAGGTTGGGAAAAAGATATGCATTTCTAGGAATAATATCTGTGGGCTCCTCCTATAAGGTGACATGTTTGCACTCAACTTGGGTTAGAGTTGCCCGACTCCTTGGCCCAAGCCCAACCCAAATTTAGTTCAAACTGACTTTTTCCAATTGTATTCCAGCTCATCCTTGAATGAAATCAGCCCAAAGCCAACCCAAAGTCAGGTTGGTCGGGTCCATATGTAATCCAAAACTAATGCCCCCCACTAGTGTGTCTGTTTTTAGGGGTAATTATTAGTCTTAAATCCCTCACGAAGTCTTAATTTAAACTAAGAGACATGATTAGTCACGACATTACCTAAAGTCCCTCTCTAATGATACGTTTGTATAATAAATCCCTAACTGTTAGAAGAGTATACATTTGTCTTCAGATAGAGTATCCATTGGCCATCAATAAGAGTATATATTCGTTGGTTGACGTACACTATGCATGTAGCGGTTGTAGTGATTGTAGTTTTGTTGGACAACTTGTGGATTGGGATCATGGAGATAGAGAAAACAATAGAAATCAAAGACTGAAGCGGGTATAAACCGTATAATCCGCTTTTCTTAAAGCGTTATTCGTGCCCACTTGTTGTTGTCGGGTCTCTCGCGAATCGTTTCCAGGATACGTCAGCCTTTGTGAGACTGCACCCAGCAATGGTGAAGAACACACTATCAGGAATCTGCGACATGGGTTTTTCTGACAGAGAATAAAAAATAAGGAAGAAATAGAAGTGGATTCGGGATTGCAAATAAGACTGAAATGGGCTTAGTTATATAGGGCTCGAGCACCCTTTGGTAGCCAACAGATGCAATGGTTCGCAGGCCATTGAGTGCCAATCAGCTTGGGCGGATAGTTTCAACCGCCCAAGCGGGTGCCCCACCTGTTCAAAGTGCAGTGCGTCTCTAAACCCCCAATCGTACACGCACCACATCATTCAATCGCACAACACATCGCACTTAGTGCATTGCACCTCGCAGCGTAGGCAAAACTTTTATTATTTATCCAAAATTGATTTATCATCCGGTTTGAACCCATGTTCTCCCTTCTTGTTAGTCACTCACTAACCGAGAAGTTTCAACTTTGTTGAAATAATCCCAACTAAAATAGTTAAAAAATAAATAATTTTGAAATTCTCCAACATTCCTTCACTATTTTTAAAATACACAGAAAGAATAAATAAAGTTTTTTTTAAAAAAAAACATGGGCTGCACCACAAAGTTGTTTCTATGTATCCTTCTCAGGATTAAGCTTTTGTAATTCTTAAAACAAGACTCTCAGCCAGAATGTAATTATGCATAAAGATAGGTATTTCTCGATTTGAACCTATCTTTAATGTAAGTATCTCAAAGTTCTATCGAAATTCTGGTAGTCACAGCTTTGAACCAGCTATCCTATGTTATAGTATCAGAAACACTGCATACATAATCACGATCATGTCAACGATTCACATTTACACATCTCGCTTAGCATCGTTAATGGCCCTAGCTTATTCTGGTTTTATGAATGCTGCTTGAGAGAATTCCAAACTTCTATGAGAGGCGGCACCACCTCTATGTTTATATAGGTGAAGTTCTTCCAGTATTCCTGTACATTTATGAATACTTGTTTATATTTAAGACTGAACTTCATTAAGAGTTTGAAAACTCAACCTCCAAAACCTGTAACAACTAACACTATTTATCCTATATGTTCTTAAAAAATTAGTGCTGTAAACTATCCACTTATCAGTGACTTGTTTTTATCATTTGAATCTAAAATCTCATGGTAGGCTGGGTTTCCATCGCTGGTGGATCTTTATTAAAGGAATTTCAACCCTATCCCTCTTGATATTGACCATACCAGCTCTCTTGTAAGAGGCTTGGTTAAAGGATTAGTCAAGTTCTTACTTGACTTCACATATGTGACTGTAATGATTCCTTTTCGAATCAAATATTTTACATAATCATGTCTTAGACTTATATGTCTAGACTTTCCATTATACACTCCATTATAAGCTCTTGCCAAAGTAGCTTAACCATTATAAGCTCTTTGCCGGCAGCTGCCAAAACAATAAATTCATATTCTATAGCAGAGTGCGATAAGCAAGTCTATTTCTTGGATTTTCAAGATACAGTTGTACCTCCTAGGATAAATATCCATCTAGTGGTGGACTTGTTGTCCCCTGCACTTGATATCCAACTTGCATCAGTATACCTTTCCAATACAGTTGAAAAATCTGAATAATAAAGACTTAGTCCTATGTTCCTTTTAAGGTAACTTAAAACTCTACCAATGACCTTCCAATGCTTTGTGTTTGGATTGCTAGTGAATTTACTCAATTTATTCACTGTATATGATATATCAGGTCTCGTACATTGCATAGCATATATAAGACTCTCTATAGCATTTGAATACTCAAGTTGAGTTATTGCTCTTTCACTATTATAATTAAGTTTGATACTTGGATCAAATAGGGTGTTTGCTTTTTTAATAATTAAGTAAATGAATTTCTTTAGCACTTTCTCTATGTAATGAGATTGACTCAAAACATAACATCTATTATTTCTTTTAATTTTGATACCTAGGATGGTATCCATAAGTCCAAGATCTTTTATTTTAAAAGTGGAACTTAGAAATCTCTTCGTTTCTATAATAGCATCTAAGTTATTGCTGATAATCAATATATCATCAACAAATAGACAGATAATCACTATATAGTCTTAATTAGCTTTAGAATATAGACAATTATCTGAGGTATTATGGCTAAAATCATAAGAAAGTACTGCATTATCAAATTTGATATGTCATTATTTTGGTGCTTGTTTCAGTCCGTAGAGAGACTTAACAAATCTACATACCTTATTCCGTTAGCCTGTCAAAATAAACCATTCGGGTTGTTCCATATATACCTCTTTATCGAGGTCGCCATTAAGAAAGGCTGTCTTCACATCTATTTGATGGACATAAAGATGGTGAATCGATGCTAGGGCAAATAAAACTCGAATTGAAGTCATCCTAGCCATAGGAGCATAAATATCAAAATAATCGATTCCTTCTTTTTGATAAAATCCCTTCGCTACCAACTTTGCCTTGAAGGTTTGAAGAATACTATCTGTATGATACTTTCTTTTGAACACCTATTTGCACCCTATAGGTTTAGACTCAGGGGGCAAATCTACTAGTTTCCAGATTTGGTTACGCATAAGTAAGTCCATTTCATCATTTACAACTTCCTTCCAGAAGACAGTATCTCTAGATGACATGGCTTCACTAAACTTCTAAGGGTCATCCTCCACCAAAAAAACAAAAGGTATTTTTTTAACTATTTGATTCATATCTCCTTCTATAAGATAGAAAGATATTCACTGGGAATCTATCTGATCTGAGTCTAAAGATTTCCCTTTTCTTTCCCTTTTGCTTCTACAAGGCTCATTAGGATGATCAGATATAACAGGTGGATTCACATGAGATAGTTCAACCACCAACTTATCTCTAGAAATCTAAATATCAGATTCTTTAAACTCAGATGTTAGTGAGTTTTTAAAGAATTCTATATCTCTGGATTCCATAATGGTATTAAAATCCAGGTCTAATACTATATATGCCTTGCTATTTTGTGCATATTCAATGAATGCATATCTAATAGCTCTAGGACCTAGTTTGGTCCTTTTAGGTTCTGTAACCCTGCAATAGGTTAAACAGCCACACACTCTAAGATAACTTAAATTAGGTTTCCTTCCTTTTCATACCTCATATGGAGAGATATTTGTCTTTTTAGAAGGTATCCTATTAAGGATATGATATGCAATTGTGGGTGCAAATTTTGGCATAACTCCACCACGGGACCCACCGGCCCTGCCTGGTGGACCCGCGAAGACTACAGCGGGACCCACCGGCCCTGCCTGGTGGGCCCACGAGGACTACAGCGGGACCCACCGGCCCTGCCTGGTGGGCCCACGAGGACTACAGCGGGACCCACCGGCCCTGCCTGGTGGGCCCACGAGGACTACCACGGGACCCACTGGCCCTGCCTGGTGGGCCCACGAGGACTACAGCGGGTCCCACCGGCCCTGCCTGGTGGGCCCACGAGGACTACCACGGGACCCACCGGCCCTGCCTGGTGGGCCCACGAGGACGCAACTTTACCTGAAGGATCCCCAGATACGATAGCAAAAACCGCCATTCGCCACCCAGAATGTCTATAAATAGCAGAGCCTTCGAATGTAAGAGGATCGAAATCTAAGATCCAAAAATCTGATTTCCACTCTGAGATCTGACTTTCAGAACCAGAGCTTTGGGATTTCTAACCTCCGATCTACCATCTCTCTTTGATCTTCTTCTCTCTTTCGAAGAGATCAGGGAGCTTTCAGTGACACTCGGTCTGTCGAGGTCACTTCAACTGAAGTATTAGTGAATTCGGGTTGCTCCCTATAGCACGGAGACGTAGGCTTCGGCTGAACTCCGAGATCACATCTAGTGTCACAATTTCTCTGATTGCATTCCTCTGTTTGCACATCAAAAGGCTTCGACTTCAATCAGTAGATCGATCAGCGATCTTCGACATCAACCTCGACTCCAATTGACTGGTGCTGCGAAGGTCTTCGGGTCGGCACGAAGATTTTCCCCCACAGCAATCAAAAGAGCTTCACCCCAAAGACCTAAAGGTAGTGTGGAAGCAATTAACATAACATTAATAATTTTCATAAGTGTTCAGTTTTTCTTTCGGCTAAACTGATTTGCTATGGTGTGTACGATGCAGTACACTAATGAATATAATGCCATGCTCTTCACAGAAAGTAAATAAATTATTGGAGAAATATTCTCCTCCTCTATCACTACGTACCATCTTAATCTTGTAATTAAGTTGATTTTATACTTCTTCTTTAAATAATATAAATACATTAAAAGCGGCATATTTATGTCTCAGTAAATAGACATAACTGAATCTCGAGCAATCATTGATAAAAGTAATAAAATAGCATTTTTCACCTCTAGTAATAACACCATTAAGTTCATAAATGTCAGTATATATTAAGTCTAACAAGTTTGAAGGTCTCTCAACTCCAGGGAATGGTTTCTTAACTATTTTAGACTTTATACACACTCATATTTATCATAATTAATTAAATCATATTTAATCATATTCTTAATGGTGCTAATATCAATAAGTGCAAGCCTATTATGCCACAAAAATAAAGAACATCTATATTACATGTTAGGGGAGTTTGGGTCATTTACAACCCTGTCATCCTCAAAATCGTGCAGAGAGAAGTTTCGGAGACAAGTTGTCAATCCGATCTAATTGTACATATCAAACACATCTCAATCTCTCCTCAAATCAAACGGATAAAAAAACCCCTCAAAACTGAAAACCCCTCAAATCTCTCAAAACTGAAACCGACCGTCAAAATTGAAACCGATCGCTCGCTCACCACACTTACAACCTAACTATGCACGATCTCCCCCCAACCCCCGGTTTGTTTCCTCTTACTTCTCCGTCTCGTCGTCCCCGTACACCGATCACACCACCGCGCTGTCCCTGTACATCGATTACACCCCCCCCCCCCCCCAAGTTTCTCTCTTTTCCCCATGATCTCTCTCTCCGTCTCTCCCTCTCTTCCCCACTCTCTCTCTCTCTCTCTCTCTCTCTCTCTCTCTCTCTCTCTCTCTCTCTCTCTCTCCACGATCTGTCTCTCTTTCTCTCTTCCCCACGATTCTTCCCCACCATCCTCTGCCTTTTGTTTTGGTTTGATCTGTTCAGCGAATCCCTTCGGCCAAGGCGGTAGGGTTTTTGCCAGAATCCCAATCGCAAATGATGGTGGCTTGAAGTGGTGAAGATCGGCGGAGGGCCATGAATATCACAGTGGTCACCATCATCCACCACATCGCCATGGTTATCGTGCTGCTCTGGGCCTTGGTGTCCCTCTACTGGGGCCACCCCATTGATCGCCTTCTTCATAGCTCTGCTCTATCTCTACAAGGTGTGCCTGATTTTCGATCAACCCCCCTAGATATCATAAATTTATTTGATGTTCTTGGTAGAGTTTTAGACGTTTAAATAGTTGATTTGGTGCATTTGTTTACTCATTCCATGACTTGCATGTAGACCAATCTGGGTATGAATTGGTATGTAAAACTCTTTGATGAGGAGCAGGAATTGTTAGGTTAGGAAAAAATAATGAATGGTTGTTGTCTTTTCCGACGCTTTTGGTGCCAACCAAGCAGTGGGGTTGCTTTAGTTTGTGCAGTCTTAGTCTTAGGATGGAATACTGTCATTGGCTTAGGCAAAGATTAATCAAAGTTACAAATTATTTTGAATATTGTTATGGGGTTAGACGAAGATTACTTAATGCTACATATTTGTTTTGAATATGTAAATTTCTGTTCAATATTTCCACTTACATGTTTGATATCTCTTGGTGTTGAGTAGCTTACCATCAGTCAGGCCAAGCAGATTAAAGCTCATTGGCCTTAACTTTAAACCAAATCAGGTTGAGTCAGGTTAATCGGACCAAATCAGTTGAAATAGGTCCGATATGACTACACCAAATTCTATTGAATATAGTATAACTTCTAAGAACGGTTCATAATGATTTCATTGTTAGCTTCTGTGGGGGAGGATTACGACCGTCGTACGGTCCCTCTCCAACAGTTGATTGAAGGGTAGAGCTTTAGAGATGTGGCGCACTGTAGGGCACTGAGCTACCAAGTGCTGAGTTGTCATGCTAACACTGTAGAGTTGAGAGAGAGAGAGAGAGAGAGAGAGAGAGAGAGAGAGAGTTAACACAGGACATGGTGACGAAGTTCAGCCAAAGTCTATGTCTCCGTGTGGTAAGATGCAACATTTGAATCCACTATCTTTGAAGAAGTAGAGCTATTCTTGATAAGCCAAGGAGTATTTATACAAGTAGACAGAGGGAGGAATGGGTTTGGCTAGAGTCTGAATACCAGAAAGCTCGAGGAGCTCTGGAAAATAGAAAGTGAGAATGTTGTCTGGATTCATATTTTGCACCTACAGTTACCCCCTCCCAGCTAGGCAAGTGCTAACCTAGCTGGCTGGGACTCCTTGGTGCAAAAACTGGTCGCTCGTCTAGCGACCCCCTATCTGGGGTCGACCGTTGTGTGCATTTGTTGACCCATTGTCCGAAGCTGACCGTCTTGCTCGTCTACCCCCTGTCAGGGTCCAGTCGGGTGCGCGTCTGCTAACCCGTTGTCCGAGCCGACCGTCGTGCGAGTCTGCTGACCCGTTGTACGAGGCCGACCGTCACGCTCGTCGACCCCTTGTTAGGGGCCGGCCGGGTGCGCATCTGTCTATCCATAGTCCAGGCTGGCCGTCGTGCACGTCTGCCGACTCATTGTCCAGGGCCGACCATTGCACTCACTGACCCCCTGTCAGGGGCCGACCGGGTGCATGTCTGTTGACCCGTTGTCTGGGTCAACCATCGTGCGCGTCTGTCGACCCATTGTCCGGGGCTAACCGACACCCTCGTCGACCCCCTATCAGGGGCCGACCGGGTGCGTGTCTGCCGACCCATTGTCCGGGCCGATCGTCATGAGCGTCTACTGACCCATTGTCCGGGCCGATCGTCATCATCGTCTGTCTGTCGACCCTTTGTCCGGGTAGACCGTTGTGCCCGTCGACCCCCTGCCGAAGGCTGGCTGGGTAAGGTGTGTCCGCAGTTACCCCCTCCCAGCTAGCCAAATGATAACGTCAGGGCCATCTCCCTGGGCTTGTTGAGTGCGAGCGTCAAGGCAGTGCGAAGTTCCTCGGACTTTGTCGACGAGGGCCAGGGTTGTCTCCCTGGGCTTGTTGAGTGCGAGTGCCGAGGCGGTGCAAAGCACGTCGGACTTTTGCTGGCAAGCGTCAGGGCCGTCTCCCTCGGCTCGTTGAGCGTGAGTACCAAGGCGGTACGTAAACTGTTGGAATTGGATCCACTAATCAGAGTTGCAGCGGAAGCAAAACAAAGATCCGAAGATCATACGGTGTATGTTTCATTGCACTTAATTCTACAAAACAATCTACATGCAAATCTATGATCTTAGCATATGTGCAGACACCCTAGAGGCATACTACGATCTACGGAAGACATGCATGCATCTAGTTAGGTGTTTGGAATCATCATACCTTTTGGATCTATGATCCGGAGAGAACGGAACGATGAAGAACCGCACTTGAATCGCAAGGGAAACTGTCGGATAGCACCTTATCCTTTGCGAATTGAAGAATCCTCAAAATCCCGTCTTTGAGTGCGAGGATTACGAGCTAACGGAGGAATCCATTGCGAAGACGATGGCGAGCCACGAGATTTTCTCCTCCTCTTTCTCCTTTCTTCCTTCTCCTTCCTTCCTCTTCCTTTTCCCTTCTTCTTCCTCTCTTTTCCTTGGTCGAAACCACAAAGGAGGAGGACTAGGGGGTTCGGATTTTAGGAAGAGAGGGGAAAGCCCATAGGGCCGGCCCTCCCTCTCCCTATTCTTCTTATAGGGCCGGTCTTCCATGGCTCCAACGAGGCTAGGGCCGGCCCTAGATAGAATAGGATAGAGAGGGGGCGATTTTTAGGGATATCCAATGTCTATCGTGAAGCCTGGACGAAAACTCCCTTCACGAAAAGTGGAAAACTGAAAGAGAGACTGAGTGAAGTGCGCTACTCGGAATCGAGTTCCGTCAGCGCCTATGAGCTCCTGGAATTATTCCGCTCATTTTAAGATCCATATTCAGTGTGTTCTGAGCCATATTTTAGTATTTACCAAAATACCCCTATGGCCCGTAACACATGTGAATTAGGTTCTTAGGCTCCGGGCTTGCGCTCCATCGCGCTACTTCGCATCCAACGTATCCAACTAGGTCGGGGAACAATTCCTATACGCAATGACAGGGTGGAACCTTCAGGGTTCGGGATCTCTAGCTCCAACCGGATCCCTGATTAACTATTCCGGTGACACACCGAAAGTTCCGTTAATCAGCCCTAATCCGATTAACCCGCGTAGCCACCCAGAGTGCGACGCGAGTTGAACTCTAGTGATCCTAAACATATGTTACTCCCTCGTAACCCTGTTCTCTATTATACTCCGATAATCCTTAGTCCCTCTTATTACTGGTGCTATGATATGACTCGGGCGGTGGGGAGCACCGTCAGATCCCGATCGATCATCTGACTAGGGTTTGATGACTTGTCATCTATAACACCACACACCTTCCGTTGCTATGCCTAGCATCCCGAACATCGTCAGTCATACTGACAACCATCCAACACGCACCCATCCAACACAGGACGTCGGATAACCTGTAGGGATTACATGTCACTCAAGCGCCAGCCGGGTAACCCAACGTACCGTGGTATTGGACTATGGAAGGTCCGCACATGTTGGCACATCAAAGCACCATACAACTGGTTGGCCCAGTGTATATGGTCCCTCAGGGTTAAGGACAGATTATCTATAGTAGTAAGACGGTTTATGCACCAGTGTCTGAATCACTGAACTGTGCACCGTCTTGGTTCCTGTTCAACACGATCATCGTGTTTGGTCAGGTGAATGGGAATCCCACGTTCCCGTGGTAGAGACTTCACCACATCCTCTACATGCCAACAGCTTGTTCTCGGTGAAGCGATCGGCATCACCTAAGCTGTGAACTAGTTCTAGGTCTACACAGAACTGGTCCACTTGGTCTCCCAAGCATGGATCCACCATGAGCCTCAGTGGCCTACTGTGTTCCCTAGGGTCCTTTTATTATATGAGTATTATCATATACCAGAGTAGTATTCTAATTAAAGCAATAACCAAAGTCATCTTTATTAATGTTAATACAGAAATTCCACACTAAGGACACACGAGCTACAACAATCTCCCACTTGGCCTAGCGGGGAACAACAGTCTTAACTCCCATGGCATCCACGTGCTTCTCAAAAGCCTTGGTCGGTAAAGCCTTTGTGAAAGGGTCCGCCATGTTATCTGCAGACGCCACTTGAGTCACTGCTACCTCCCCTCGCTTCTGCAAGTCCCGGATAATGTAGTATTTCCACTCGATATGCTTGCTCTTCTGGTGATATCTTGGCTCCTTGGATTGTGCTACCGCTCCACTATTGTCGTAGTAAAGGACAATAGGATCTTGAGCTCCCGGTACGCATCCTAAGTCCGTGAAGAACTTCTTGAGCCACACCGCCTCCTTAGCTGCTTCACACGCCGCAACGTACTCAGCCTCTGTCGTCGAATCCGCGATGCATCCTTACTTCACGCTCCTCCAACTGACAGCTCCTCCTCCTAATGAAATCACAAACCCTGACGTCGATCTCCTGAATTCCGGATCTGACGCAAAGTCAGAATCCGTATATCCAATCGGCATCAGTTCCTGTGAAGAGTAAACTAACTCATAATCTCTCGTCCTTCGGAGATACTTGAGTATACTTTTCACAGCAGTCCAGTACCCTAGACCCGGATTTGACTGATACCTGCCCATCATGCCTACTGCATAGCATATATCTGGTCTCGTGCACTGCATAGCATATATCAGACTCCCTACAACCGAAGCATAAGGTATCTTCTGCATCTCTGCCCTCTCCTCAAGAGTCTTAGGACCCTGATCCTTGGATAATTTCATTCCATGTCTGAATGGAACTAGTCCCTTCTTAGAGTTGTGCATACTGAATCTGACCAAGATAATATCTATGTAGGCTGACTGTGACAGCGAGAGAGTCTTGTTCTGGCGATCTCGAGTTACCTTGATCCCCAGAACATAACTCGCTTCACCCAGATCTTTCATGTCAAATTGAAAGGATAACCACACCTTCACTGTAGACAACGTTCCAACATCATTTCCAATGAGCAGGATATCGTCTACATAAAGCACTAGAAAAACTACTGCAGTCTTATCGCTCCTTTTATAAACACATGGTTCATCCACGTTCTGCTCAAATCCATAAGACTGGATAGCCTGATCAAAACGCATGTTCCAACTTCTGGATGCTTGCTTTAGTCCATAAATGGACCTTTGCAACTTGCACACCAGACTTTCCTGACCTTTTGTGACAAAGCCTAGAGGCTGAGACATATAGATGTCTTCTTCCAAATCCCCGTTGAGGAATGCGGTCTTGACGTCCATTTGCCAGATCTCCCAATCATAATGGGCTGCAATGGACAAGAGAATCCGGATAGACTTAAGCATAGCCAAATGTGAAAAGGTTTTATCATAGTCGATTTCTTCTCGCTGGGTATAACCCTTAGCGACTAGTCTAGCTTTGTAAGTCTCAACGGTACCATCCAGACCTCTTTTCCTTTTGTACGCCCACTTACACCCAACAGGTTTAATATTATGAGGTAGTGTTACAAGTGTCCAGACCGAGTTTTGGGACATCGATATCAGTTCTGCCTCCATGGCTTCCTGCCATGCTGCATGGTCAGAGGATATTATCGCTTCGTCATAGTTCAGAGGATCATCCTCCTGAAACTCTGGATCTACCATGAAGGCTTCTCCAATGTATATATCAGGAGCACTTGTGGTCCTCCCACTGCGACGAGCCTGCGGTGGTTCCATAGGAGTCGATTCTACAGTATCGTTTATCTTAGTGGTATCGGCTCCCACTACGTTTTCTGTCTGCGTACTCCCATCAGTACCAAGCAATTCTTCAAGAACTACTTTACTGGTGGGCTTATGGTCTATTAAATAATCATGCTCCAGGAATACGGTGTTTGTCGAGACGATAACCTTTATATCCTCAGGGTCATAAAATAAACCATCCTTTGTCCCTTTTGGATACCCAACGAACAGACATACCTTAGTTTTTGACTCCATTTTATCTCGCTTGTCCTTCCGCACATGTGCTGGACAACCCCAAATCCTAAAGTGTTGTAGGCTTGGCTTTCGCTTTAACCACAACTCCCAAGGAGTTAGGGGTACTGACTTTGATGGAACAAAGTTCAAAGTATATACTGTCGTCTCTAGGGCATATCCCCAAAAACTAGGTGGAAATATTGCATAACTCATCATAGTCCGAACCATGTCTAACAAAGTTCGGTTTCTCCTCTCAGATACACCGTTTTGTTGCGGTGTCCTTGGTGCAGTCAACTGGGATACGATCCCATGCTCACGCAGGTACCCAATAAATTCATCCGATAGGTATTCGCCTCCTCGATCCAATCGAAGAGACTTGATACTTTTACCCGTCTACTTTTCTGCTTCAGCTCTGAACTCCTTGAACTTATCAAAGGATTCAGACTTCCGCCGCATTAGGTATATGTATCCAAACCTCGAGTGATCATCCGTGAAGGTGATGAAATACTCGAAGCCTCCTATAGCACAGACACTTATGGGCCCACATACATTAGTGTGTACCAACTCTAATACCTCCTTAGATCTGCTACCTTTGGCTCGGAAAGACCTTTTAGTCATCTTGCCTTCCAGGCAAGACTCACACGTCGGTAGGCTTTCTGAAACATCTGGACTTAAAAGTCCTACCTTAACCAACCTGTGAATCCTGTCTGAGGCTATATGTTCAATCCTTAGATGCCAAAGGAGTGTTGGATTATCTAAGAGATTTTTTCTTTTAGATGAATTAATCACACAAGCTTCAGTTATGTTATTCTGCTTATGATTGGAGTTAATTACATAAAGACCATTCTGTATCTTTCCCTTACAAACAAAGGAACCATTCAATTTAATTGACACACCAGAAGCATCAAATAAAACTGAAAAACCTTCATTATTCAATAAGGAAACAGAAATTAAATTTCGTCTCAAGGACGGTACATAAAGTATGTCTCTAAGTAATAAACTTCTTCCATCAAGGAACTGCAAGACGACATCTCCAACTGCTTCAGCCTCTACCACGGCCTCAGTTCCCATGCTTAGGATTATCTCTCCATCACCCAGTTTTCTTGTCTCCTTGAACCCCTGTAAATTATTGCAAGCATGGTTAGTGGAACCAGAATCCACAATCCATGAAACTGGAGAACAACTGGATGCTACAAGGGATTCCACTATGTGGATTTGAGATATACCTGTCTCAGCCTTCTTGGGAGCCGTGCGGTAGTCGCCCTTCCAGTGCCCCTTTTTGCCGCATCGGAAATATTTTCCTTTGGGCTTCGTCGGACCATTCCGCTTAGGAACCTACAACTGCACCCGGCCCATCTTCACGGGCTTCTTAGACTTTCTTTTCTGAAACTTGTCTTTGGCTTTCAGAGAAGAATTCCGCACTACGTTCAGGGATTGGGCTCCTGCCTTCATCCCGTCCTCTGCCGCCTGAAGCGCCGCTAGGAGCTCTGCGTTAGACGTCTCCAACCGGTTAAGGTTGAAGTTGGTAACGAAGCCCTCAAATGCTCCTGACAGAGACGCGAGGAAAATATCGGTCTGGATCTGTGCATCCAAGATGACATCAAAGGAACCAAGCTCGTTTACATAGCCAAACAATTTCAGCATATGATCCCGAACTAAAGTCCCCTCTGCCATCTTCGTGGACACCAATTTCTTGATGGTCAGGTAACGAGTTACCCGACTACGACCCTCGAACATTTCCTTTAGGTAGAGCATCATGTCTGAAGCAAAGGCCATGTCTTCGACTTGCTTCTGAAGGACGGTCTGCAAGGATGCCACTATGTAGCACTTGCACATCTCATCAGCATCTAGCCAGTCTTTCCATTCCTTCAACTGGGCCTCAGTTGCACTTGGTCCCGGCATTCCCGGTTGAGGGGTACTTATGGCAATTGTGTGTTTGCCAACCCTTAGGACGAGCATCAGGTTACCCTTCCAGTCCTCGTAGTTTGGTTCCGTAAGTTTGTTATCATTAAGTATGGAGGCAAGGGGGTCGAGCTTGATCATGATTTCTGTAAACAATGGTTCAAAGCAAAATTAGGGTTTACTACAATCTATTTTATAGAATTTAGAAATAGATAATGTCTACTCCAGCCACTATGTCTTCACCACCTCAAGTGGAGACATCCAGGAATCTAAATTCCCTGGGCTCGAGCACTGAGACTATCGACCTTGAATTGGAGACAGCATCTCGGTGAGAGCATGCAACCGCTTCTGCCAACGGGATTTTTACGACCCAGTCTTCATCAGAATTACCCATGGTAAACTGAAAGACCTCCTAGTCTTCTTTTGGCCAGCTTTATATGACCCGCGTGCGCTGCAACAGCGGCATCACACAAGCTTTTGGATGCTTCCCACAAATCTAGGTGGTGTCGGCAGGGGGGTTCAAAGGCTCCTGCGGTGCAGGAAAAAACCGTCACCCACTGCCACCGGCATCCTCCATGTCCTGAAGGAAACCACTAGGCGAACCAGCATTGAAGGAAACACAACTCTCACCTGGTGGGAATATCGAGCTGCGTACCTTCCACCCAGACCCTTAGCTGGTTGATTGTGGAGGCCAGGGGCTCTCCTTTGGAGGGAACCTCTTACACATCCGTTCTTTTATGAGGTTTTATGCATATCTAGAAAGGTCACAACCTCCTAGATATAGACCCTGGTCTACCGTGCTCCCACTAGGATTACAAACCCTCCCGCAAAGCATTAGTATCCTCGAAAAATATCTAGTCCCTACCTTGAATACTCAGCTTTCGCCTTTCTTGCAAGGATCACATTACATAGATTCTAAGGATCCCGATACTTCACTAGTTTGCTTATAATCCTAAGATCTAGAGCCTAGCCTAAGGTCAACATGGAAAGGACTCCCACTACGATGACGCCTTATTCATAATTTGATACCTGATGTCATAGTAGACCTCATCTCATTACAGGTTTCGATGCTGGTCAAATAGGGACATCCGACAACCTCCGCCGGACCTCAACCTAATGGTGGCATAACCAAATCGTGATGAGTTCATACTACCATCAAACGTCATCAAGAAACGGGTATCACATAGTGAAATCCTAACCTAACTTGGTCGCTAGGACCACGTGGGGAAAGGGCATCCCACTAGGGTTATCATACTTCTTATAGAGACATTAGTTAATTATCTCTAAATAAATCTAACACTTCGTCTATCTCGATGCATAATACTTGGCTACCTGAACTACCACGAGGGCGGTTACCGCCTTTCCTTTTAGCTAGCCACCGGATTCGCACGTGTTAGAACCATATAGAGACACCGATGAATTCATAATCTTAGTACTAACCCTAAGCCTGATCTAGAGACAAACTCACAAACAAGATAGATAATCACATTATCATCGGGGTTCTCTAAACACAAAGTAAAGAGAAACAACAGAAAAACATCCAAACTGAATCAAGTCCAGGGTCCGACCCCTGAACCTGAATAGTACAGCCAAGATATCCTGCTCTTCCGTTCTGCACGAACTCTGACGACGATCCCCATCATCACCAACGTGCCCGCTTTCGCCGGATCTTTGCACGCCATGGTACTACTTGCCCGAACCATGGATGAAGCATCATCTCCTTCTTTCTGTGACCGAAAAATTAACACGCTCCGAGCAAGTGCTCATTCGTGTACAATTTCGCTAAAAAGAAAAGAAGACAATCCTAAAAACATGGCCAGGGTACCGAGGATAGTCGATCAACCCCCACCCTCGCCCATCTAGAGCCTTAAAATCCACAAGCACTATAATAATCAATGCAAACTTATATCCGGGGTCCGACCCCCGGATGCATGCAATCATAGATTACTATTCAGCGTGGCACCTGCAAAAAGATGATGCATAGCACAATCCATATGCATGATCTACACCGAACCCCGACGAAAATATATGCCATCATATATTCACATGATGTTTTCACGAATTCATGCATGAAACATACACCAAAGCATGCTCTGATACCAATTGTTGGAATTAGATCCGCTAATCAGAGTCGCAGTGGAAACAAAACAAAGATCCAAAGATCATACGGTGTATGTTTCATTGCACTTAATTCTACAAAACAATCTACATGCAAATCTATGATCTTAGCATATGTGCGGACACCCTAGAGGCATACTACGATCTACGGAAGACATGCATGCATCTAGTTAGGTGTTTGGAATCATCATACCTTTTGGATCTATGATCTAGAGAGAACGGAATGATGAAGAACTAAACTTGAATCGCAAGGGAAACTGTCGGATAGCACCTTGTCCTTTGCGAATTGAAGAATCCTCGAAATCCTGTCTCTGAGTGCGAGGATTACGAGCCAACGGAGGAATCCGTTGCGAAGACGATGGCGAGCCGCGAGATTTTCTCCTTCTCTTTCTCCTTTCTTCCTTCTCCTTCCTTCCTCTTCCTTCTCCCTTCTTCTTCCTCTCTTTTCCTTGGCCGAAACCACAAAGGAGGAGGACTAGGGGGTTCAGATTTTAGGAGGAGAGGGGAAAGTCCATAGGGCCGGCCCTCCCTCTCCCTATTCTTTTTATAGGGCTGGTCTCCCATGGCTCCAAGGAGGCTAGGGCCGGCCCTAGATAGAATAGGATAGAGAGGGGGCGGTTTTTAGGGATATCCAATGTCTATCGTGAAGCCTGGACGAAACGCCCTTCACGAAAAGTGGAAAACTGAAAGAGAGACTGAGTGAGGTGCGCTACTCGGAATCGAGTTCTGTCAGGGCCTATGAGCTCCTGGAATTATTCCGCTCATTTTAAGATCCATATTCAATGTGTTCTGAGCCATATTTCAGTATTTACCAAAATACCCCTACGGCCCGTAACACATGTGAATTAGGTTCATAGGCTCTAGGCTTGCACTCCATCGCGCTACTTCGCATCCAACGTATCCAACTAGGTCGGGGAACAATTCCTATACGCAACAACATGGTGGAGCCTTCAGGGTTCGGGATCTCTAGCTCCAACCGGATCCCTGATTAACTATTCCGGTGACACACCGAAAGTTCCGTTAATCAGCCCTAATCCGATTAACTCGCGTAGCCACCCAGAGTGCGACACGAGTTGAACTCTAGTGATCCTAAACTTATGTTACTCCCTCGTAACCCTGTTCTCTACTATACTCCGATAATCCTTAGTCCCTCCTATTACTAGTGCCATGATACGACTCGGGTGGTGGGGAGCACCGTCAGATCCCGATCGATCATCTAACTAGGGTTTGATGACTTGTCATCTATAACACCACATACCTTCCGGTGCTATGCCTAGCATCCGTAACATCGTCAGTCATACTGACAACCACCAGGCCTAGGTTAACTGTGTGGACAGATTGACTCATCAAAACGCACCCATCCAACACTGGACGTCGGATAACCTGTAGGGATTACATGTCACTCAAGCGCCAGCCGGGTAACCCAACGTACCGTGGTATTGGACTATGGAAGGTCCGCACATGTTGGCACATCAAAGCACCACATAACTGGTTGGCCCAGTGTACATGGTCCCTCAGGGTTAAGGATCTATAGTAGTAAGACGGTTTATGCACCAGTGTCTGAATCACTGAACTGTGCACCGTCTTGGTTCCTGTTCAACACGATCATCGTGCTTGGTCAGGTGAATGGGAATCTCATATTCCCGTGGTGGAGACTTCACTACATCCTCTACCTGCCAACAGCTTGTTCTCGGTGAAACGACCGGCATCACCTAAGCTGTGAACTAGTTCTAGGTCTACACAGAACTGGTCCACTGGGTTTCCCAAGCATGGATCCACCATGAGCCTCAGTGGCCTACTGTGTTCCCTAGGGTTCTTTTATTATATGAGTATTATCATATACCAGAGTAGTATTCTAATTAAAACAATAACCAAAGTTATCTTTATTAATATTAGTACAGAAATTCCACGCTAAGGACACACGAGCTACAACATAAACACCTTGGACTTTTGTCGATGAGTGCCAAGGCCGTCTCCCTGGGCTCGTTGAGCGCGAGCGCCGAAGCGATGCGCAAACACCTCGGACTTTTATCGTACGAGTACCGAGATGGCACGATGCACCTCACACTGTGTGCCGAAATGGTGCGAAGCACCTCAGACTTTGTCGGCGAGCGTTGAAGCGGTGCAAAGCATCTCACACTTTATCTGCGAGCACCAAGGTGGTGCGAAGCACCTCAGACTTTGTTAGCGAGCGCCGAGACGGCATGATGTGCCTCGCACTGCGTGCTGAGGCGGTGCGAAGCACCTCGGACTTTGTCGGCGAGCGTCGAGGTGGTGCGAAGCACCTCGGATTGTGTGCGGTCGTACCTTGCCTCGGTTGAAGCACAGGAGGGGGTCTCGGTTAAATGCACAGGGGGGGCCTTGGTTGAATGCACAAAGTGGGGCCTTGGTTGAATGCACGGGGGGGGGGGGGGGGGGGGGGGCTCGATTTAATGCATAGAGGGGGCCTCGGTTGATTGCACAGGGGGGGCCTTCGGTTGATTGCACAGGGGGGGCCTTGGTTGAAAGCACAGGGTGGGGCCTCGGTTGAATGCACAGGCGAGGGGACTCGGTATTGTGCATAGGGGGGAGCCTCGGGGTAATGCACAGGGGGGGTCGGCTGCAGGAAGGGGGCCTCGGTTGAATTGCACAGGGGGGTCGGTTAGGGGGGGTCAGTTGGAGAGGACCCCCAAAAACATATCCCCTGTGCAAATTGGACCCAGGGGGGCGTTGTTGAGCGGCTAATTGGTGCGAATTATCCATTCTCTATTATGCATACTGAGTCACTTTCCTACGTAAAACTTTCATACTACACGTAAACTGTATGGATTTCTTTACACCACTATATAATAGACTTTCATACGGACAAAATGACATATTAGTTCGCTTTCAGACACATCATGCATGAAAGATATACAATCCGATAGTCAGTTATTCATTTTCTATTATTTTATTATAAGAGACTGATAAGTGTCGTATATTTATTTTGCAGGAAATAGAGTCCATCCTCGATGCACGAAGCGACAGTTGATCATAACTATGCGCGCATTGGACATACATCACACCGTGGCAAAGATAATAAGATGACGCACACCAATAATTGACAAGCAAAAGAACTAGCATGGAAGAAACTGCAAATTATCAGAGCTCACAAAGGAGATGCTCTTGGCAAGACCAAAACACACACAGCTCGGAAGTGAAGTACTAAAAGATAAGACGCACTCGAACTCGGAGTACACCTAAGCTGACCACCTTTTCTCTCTCCTCCCTTCTCTTCTTTATCCTTTCTTTTAGTCATTCTTAAATCCATCTCACCCAATCTCATCAAACGTCTCAAAGCCATACAAGTGCTAACCCACCCGATCTCAATCACTCAAATCCCATGCATGCACCTCTCTCCCATTCGAAATAAATCTCTTCTATTATCCCATTTAACAACTCATCACACCCTTCCATAACCATGCAAATTAACCCACTAACAGCTTTACCCAGCCATACATGGAAACCCAACCCATGAAAACCATTATATATTCACTTCTCTCTATTCTCTCTCTTCTTTCTAATCTCCACCGTCCAAACCCGTCCAATAGCCATGCATTCAAACCACCCATGCATACGGCCACATCATTCACGTGACCCCATCTCTTTAGCAATATCAGATTTCTTCTCTCTCTTTTCCATTGCATCTGATAAATCCATCACAACAAGCCATCGCAGCCGTTCCTCTCCTTATTTCTCTCTCTATCCCTCGATCCTCTCTCTAGATCTCATCCGAAACTCTCTTAACACCCCATTGCATCACAACCATCAAATTAAAAACCCATGCGGCCATGCAACGTCCAGCTCACTCTCTCTTAACGGAATAAGCCATGCATAGCTGTATTCATCTATCCCTTTCTCTCTCTAGATCTTTCTCAATCTCTACCCACCGTTCATCCCAACTACAGCCATATCTATCTCTTTTAAACTTATCCTAACCGTTCGTGTTATCCTACTCCCCGCCATGCAGCCGTCCGATTACACCTCCATCCATCCGAACTCCTCTCTTCTTCCCTTTTTCTCTTTCTTATTTATCTCTAAATCTCTCTTTAATTCCTTCCCTTATCTAACCCATCCATCCCAGTCGTCCCTACCCATTACTACCGTATCATGATCCTATCCCTCTCCCTCGCGAGCTCTAGCTGTACCCAAAACCGACGCAGTCCCTCGTGATATCCCCCGTTCTCTCTTTCCATTTTTTCTCTCTATATAGACTATATTGCCTTATCTAAACCAACTGAGCCTAGCTTTCTCTCTCTAGAAATCATCGCAGCCGTCCGTTTTCTCCAACTCGAACAACCCCGCACGACCCCAGCTTGGCGCCCGACTCCCTTGTCCCGATTCCAGTCTGCAACTCTCTTTCTCTCTCTCTCTCTCTCTCTCTCTCTCTCTCTCTCTCTCTCTTAATTGCATTCCAAAACCTATGAATCTAGCATGCAGCCTCATGATCTCACCCCCTCTCCTTGGTTTTTATGAATCCTTCTCCTTTATTTTTCCTTTACTGCATACCAATTGAAAACCACTTACCAAATTCTATGCCTTGTGGTGCAAGTTACAAACGCCTATTTGTAGGGCGGTTTGGCCAAGAAGAAAGCATCATCCATTTTTTTCAAGAAAGCTATCATCAATTATTGTTTCTAGAGCGGGTGCGAAGCAAGTGCATGGAAGTGCTGTAATTTCTGAATAAGGGTTTTTAAAGTAGTAGGTGTAATTGTTCTTCGATTCAATAAAATAGTATTTTATTTTTATTTTCTTGCACTCTTCTCTTTCTGCAATGTTTAGTCTTATTGATTATTCTGTACGCATTCAAACCATGGCTGGCTAAACTCCCTCCTGCCAGGAAGAGGGCTTCAATGCCATGGTAAGTAGTTAGTGTGGGGGGGTTTTCGTGGACCGGGTGGTTCACGTGGCAAGCACAATCTAACGAGCCAAGAAACAAGGAAGACCGGGTTTACGTGGAAAAACCCATTCTCAATGTCGAAGGGGAAAAAACCACGGGCAGGCCGAGAATGCACTAAAACAGCAGTTCGGTTACAATCTCTCACATTAACCCCAATTACACTCTAAGGACCGGTCACCCAAGATACCGACCTCTATAATCTCACTCAAGATACCGACCTCTGCACTCTCACTCTCTCTAGCTTCGAAAATTCCGGAAAGAATCGGGCAGCATCTCCTCCAAAAATTCCGTCCATTCTGCTTAAGGGGTAGGTCCCTTTTCATAGAATCCTGGGATGACAGTTGGCGCGCTCCGAGCGGGGCGGGTTGATGACATGTTCCCGCAATGTGCTCAACCGTCTGCGTGGCGGGGACGTGGCGCGCTGTTGGCACCCAGTAATTACGGCCGGGAATCTCGGGGGCGTGGGCTGCACTCCCGTAACAGTCATGCGACCGAGATTCCCGGATTCAACCATCGGAGTGGCAGGGACGTGGTGCGCAATTCTCAGAGAACTCGATCCCCATCGAGTTTACTCCTTCGTGTGCAATTCTAAAAGAGGCGGGGGGGGGGGGGGGGGGGGGGCACTCCCCCCTCTCTCCATTTTAGTGCACGGCCGACCAGCAGGGGGGGAGTTTGGACTCCCCCCTCTCTCCGTTTTAATGCGCGGCCGATCCACAGGGGGGGAGTTTGGACTCCCCCCTCCCTCCGTTTTAGTGTGCGGCCGACCTACAGGGGGGGGGTTTGGACTCCCCCCTCCCTCCGTTTTAGTGCGCGGCCGACCCACAGGGGGGAGTTTGGACTCCCCCTTCCCTCCGTTTTAGTGCGCGACCGACCCACAGGGGGGAATTTTGGACTCCCCCCTCCCTCCGTTTTAGTGCGCGGCCGACCCACAGGGGGAGGAGTTTGGATTCCCCCTCCCTCCGTTTTAGTGCGCAGCCAACCCACAGGGGGGGAGTTTGGACTCCCCCCTCTTCGTTTCGCGCGTGGCTGACCCGCAATGAGATTGCGTCTCCTGGTAGGTTCGTATACTTCTTCGGGGCATGAAGTGTGCTCTTTTCTCCTCTTCGCGCGTGGCTGACCCGCGACGAGATTACGGTCCCCGGTAGGTTCACTTGCTTCTCCGGGGCCCGAAATGCTCATTTTCTTCTCTTCGCGTGTGGCTGATCCGCGACGAAGTTGTGACTCCCGGTAGGTTCGTTTGCTTCTCCGGGGCCCAAAACGTAAGGCCGGCACGCGACGAAGTGCGCGACCAGTCCGCGACAAGGCCCTCTTCCGGTCCATCCATCAAGGTACACACAATACCCCCTCCTGATCGGTCGGTTTCCAGCTTCGCCTGATCAGGACTCTTTTGCCTCGGTTTACGTGCTAGTCTCAATTGTGTATTTTCACCTTTCGAGTGTTCGCATCAGCCGGTCTAACTCCTTGCCGAGTCTTTCGACCGATCGATCTTTCCTGCTAGGTCTTTACTATTACTGATGGGTAGAACTCAGTTTAGAGTATTATATACCCAGACGGCTTCAAGAACTCACCCCCGCTCCACGATGGGGGCAAGTGGCTCTTGGAAGAGGACTTTTTCTTGACCCAATTCGTGGAGGGTAAAGTGCTCCCGGAGGAGGCTTTTGGCTTGACCCAACTCGTGGGGGGTCAAGTGCTCCCGGAGGAGGCTTTTGGCCTGACCCAACTTGTGGGGGGTCAAGTGCTCCTAGAGGAGCCTTTTGGCCTGACCCAACTCGCGAGGGGTCAAGTGCTCCTGGAGGAGGCTTTTGGCCTGACCCAACTTGTGGGGGGTCAAGTGCTCCCGGAGGAGGCTTTTGTATTTCACCTTTCACGCATTTTTACTGATTGGTCGTACTCCATGTCGAGTCCTTCGACTGGTTAGTCTTTATTGCGGATCGGTCTTTACATGATAAGGAGTGTTTCACCCTGGGCATGTTCACCGACCGGCCGTACTCCTTATTAAGTCTTTCGACCGATCAGTCTTTACCGCCCCTTGGTCTTTGCTCCTACCGAGCGATAGAACCCACTTTAGGGTGTTATATATCACCCGGACTTTTTCACCTGTCGGTCATACTCCCTCTTGAGTCTATTGACCAGTTGGTGTTTATGATTTACCCCCAATCCACAAGGGGAGAAAGCTCCGGCCGGTCATACTCAGCATTGAGTCTTTTGACCAGCCGATCTTTCACCCGACCGACTCTTTAACTTCAGTCGATCGGGTCTTCTTGGGGGAGGTTTTTGGCTTGACCCAACTCGTGGGGGGTCATGTGCTCCCGGAGGAGGCTTTTGGCCTGACCCAACTCGTGGGGAGTCAGGTACTCCCGGAGGAGGCTTCTGGCTTTAGGATGGATGATTCCGTCTAGGGTCGGTCTTCCCGATCCTTCGCCACCCCTAACCCTCTCATATTGCTAGGGGATCTTGGACGATGAGCTAGCTTTTTCATAGAGTCTTTATTGATAAAATAAGAACTTGAAATCTTTCATTAAAGGCATCAATCCATTACATTATTAGGCCGGGGAGGCTACAAGTAGTACGTAGTGCTCAGTTAGCGAGGGTGTGCCTTCCTTCACCTCATCGACAGACTTGTGGGCTGTGCTTTAGGGATGGTCAATGAACTGGTCGAGGTAGCTTACTTCAATGAGGTCCTCGATATGATTCTGCAATGCTCGACACTGCAAAGTGGTATGTCCGTACTCCATGTGGTTATCACAGTAGCGAGACAGGTCTCGTGAGCTCCTCTCTATTGAATGCATTGATGGTGCCCTGCGAAAGTACTGCTCCTCCTTGATGATCTTGAATATCTCGTTAATCGGCATATTCAGCATCGTGAAGTCCCGATTTCATGGAGTATAGGGTGCTCTGCCACGATCACCCCGTTTTTGGCGCTTTGCGTCGTGCTGCATCGACTCGCCTGACTATTTTTGTATATTCCGTACAACTGCTGGTCGGTTGAAGGCTGGTTGCTGGTCACTTGCATCTTTAGTCTTCTGCTTTCGTTTGACATCTTCGATCTTGATGTATTTCTTGACTCGATGTGACAGTTCATCGATTATCTCTGGAGTACATTTGATGAGCGAAGCATTGACGAGTTGGTTGGGCTAAATGACATTCTTAAAGGCCGCGATCACTATGTGATCCTGCCCGTTAGCGTCTGCTAAGCTCAGGTATTCGGCCTTGAACCTGTGGTAGAACTGCCTCAATGTCTCCTTCTGGGTCATACTCATTCCGAAGAGTGACTCCAGAGTCTTCAGCTCTCGACGGTTGCAACAATTTTGATCGATGAACCGTGTGCTCAGTTTCGAGAAAGATAAGATGGATGTGGGTCTGAGTTGGTGGAACCACTCGAGGGGAGTTCCCAAGAAGCTATTGGCGAAGGTCCGGCAGAGGATATGGTTAGCTCCGTGGGGGACCAGGCCAGCACATGCTCTACCGGGTCCTTGGACCCATCAAACTTGGGGAGGCATAGAGGATTCCACCCGCGGGGGAATGGTTCCCTGAGAAACTTTTCGATGACTGGTGACCGTGCGGCTCCTCGGATGGCGACCTCCTCTAGCCGATCGGGAGCTCGGGCTCTTAGTCGGTCTCGCTGGGTTCCTTCTTGATCTCCAAATCGCTCTGAAACATATACCCTGATGCGATCATGGATGCTCCTTCGATTAGTAGTATGATCCAGCTGCCGACTAGCCGGTGTCACATGAGTATGGTGACTATCACTCGGTTGACTCCGATGCTCCTCTTCTCGCTTTGGGTGGCAAGGTTGTGTTGAATCCGTCTTCGAGTGATGCTGGGAGGCAGGCGACTATCGGGGGTATGCCCCGAGCCGGGACCATACATCCGAGCATGCCGACGTCGCATGGGCTTGTTTGTTTCTTTCGGTCGACTCCGAGCTACTTGAGTTTTGCCCGTTCGGATTCGCACTTTGGACCTCCACCGAGCGATTTTGTGGCGGGTGCGCTTGCTCCGGTTGGGCCACTTGCACTGGAAGACTTTGTCCAGCTTGGGCCAGTATGCCCTGGTTGAATGGGTTACCAACCGGTGTGGCTCGAATGAAGTCACGCAGCTCCTTGTAGTTACGTTGCATCGTTTGGAGATGCGTGGTAAGAGTTTGCTGGGTCATCATCATGGTAGCTAGAAAAGCCTCTGATAGGCCTCCTGCTAAAGGAGCCATTGCTACCATCGGTGCTTGGCTGCACTCCCCGACCCCCAGTGCAGGATTCACTAGTGGGACGGTGCGCTCTGATTTCGTTGGTGGTTGAGCCGGATATCCGACATCATTAGCATCTCTGAGCAGGGCAGACTGGAGCTGCAAAGTTGAGTGGGTACGATACGGTCCATCGGCCATTGTTCTTCAACCTTGTGGTAGTAGCGATAACTTCTAAGTTTACTGGTTGATCGACGCCCATGGGTCGGTCGGTCAATAAACTCAGGCAGGTTGCAGGTAGCCTCAGACTGGTTGACACCCACGGGTCAATAGTCGAAAGCTCTGGTAGGAAGTCTCGAAGACTTATCCCACAGACGGCGCCAAGATTGTGGGGGGGTTTTTTCGTGGATCGGGCGGTTCACGTGGCAAGCACAATCTAACAAGCCAAGAAACAAGGAAGACCTGGTTTACATGGAAAAACCCGTTCTTAACGTCGAAGGGAAAAAAAACCACGGGCGGGGTGAGAATGCACTAAAACAGCAGTTCGGTTACAATCTCTCACCTTAACCCCAATTACACCCTGAGGACCGGTCACCCAAGATACCGACCTCTGTAATCTCACTCAAGATACCGACCTCTGCAATCTCACTCTCTCTAGCTTTGAAAATTCCTGGAAGAATCGGACAGTACCTCCTCCAGAAATTCCATCTATTCTGCTGAAGGGGTAGGTCCCCTTTTATAGAATCCTAGGATGACAGCTGGCGCGCTCCGAGTGGGATGGGTTGATGACACGCTTCCACAATGTGCTCAACCGTCTGCGTAGCGGGGACGTGGCCCGCAGTTGGCACCCGGTAATTATGACCGAAAATCTCGGGGGCGTGGGCTGCACTCCCGTAACCATCATGCGACCAAGATTCCCGGGTTCAACCGTCGGCGTGGCGGGGACGTGGTGCGCAATTCTCGGAGAACTCGATCCCCGTCGAGTTTATTCCTTCGCGTGCGATCGACCTCCAAAAGAGGGGGGGCACTCCTCCCTCTCTCTATTTTAGTGCACGGACGACCATCAGGAGGGGAGTTTGGACTCCCCCCTCTCTCCGTTTTAGTGCGCGGCCGACCCATAAGAGGGGGGGGCACTCCCCCCTCTCTCCATTTTAGTGCGCGCCCGACCATCAGGGGGGAGTTTGGACTCCCCCCTCTCTCCGTTTTAGTGCGCGCCGACCAATAGGGGGGGGAGTTTGGACTCCCCCTCCCTCCGTTTTAGTGTGCGACCGACCTACAGGGGAGAGTTTAGACTCCCCCCTCCCTCCATTTTAGTGCGCGACCGACCTACAGGGGGGGAGTTTGGACTCCCCCCTCCCTCCGTTTTAGTGCGCGGCCGACCCACAAGGGGGGGAGTTTAGACTCCCCCCTCCCTCTATTTTAGTGCGCGGCCGACCCACAGGGGGGGGAGTTTGGATTCCCCCTCCCTCCGTTTTAGTGCGCGGCCGACCCACAAGGGGGGATTTTGGACTCCCCCCTCTCTTCGTTTCGCACGTGGTCGACCCGCGACGAGATTGCAGCTCCTTGTAGGTTCGTATGCTTCTTCGGGGCATGAGGTGTGCTCTTTTCTCTTCTTCACGCGTAGCCGACCCGTGATGAGATTACGGTCCCCGGTAGGTTCGCTTTTTTCTCTGGGGCCCGAAACGCTCCTTTTCTCCTCTTTGCACGTGGTCGACCCGCGATGAAGTTGCTAGTCCCAGTAGGTTCGTTTGCTTCTACGGGGCCAAAAACGTAAGGCCGGCACGCGACGAAGTGCGCGACCGGTCCGTGACAAGACCCCTTTCCGGTCCGACCATCAGGGTACACACAGTTAGTTCTTCTCTTGCATTTTGTTCTTGATTGTACTTAATGTTTATACCTCTTTATTAATTGAATTTAATTCTTAAGTGAGAATGAAGCTCATCCGTGTTTCCATTCAATTAGGATTCGGGTGGTACTTTAACACTCAAATATTAAATCATTAACTAAGACGGCTAAGGTTATTATTATTATTTTTATCTAATTTTTATTATATGAATTTTTGCGATGGAATTAGTTTTACTTCTTTAGTATAAGAAGAATTCTATGCATAATATTGGGAGAATATTATATAATAAAATTAGATAAAGGGGGCTTTCACTCTATATTTTTCACTTGAGTCAATAAAACTTCCGCTCTCAAGTGTGGATAGAAGAGAGTAACATTGCAAGAGAACTTTACTCCATACCAATGCTTACAAACCCCTCTACTAGGTGGATTTTTCTTCTAATAATCTTTTAATTTAAATCATCAGTTTTTTATTTTATTTTTAAGATAAATCATCTTTATAATAACAAAATCCAAACTCACTTAAGTTTATTTTAGCTTCACTTATGATCTCTTTTCTTTAGGTATTGCACTTACATATGATTCGATCATTTACTTGCCCTATACTATTTAGATTATATATGCAGGTATTGGTTTTTAATAATAACTAAATACAACGACAAAGCAAAAAGCTAATTATCAGGTGCCTCTGTTGAAGCACAGGGGAAGGGGGGGGGGGGGAGGGGCGGGCTCGGTTGAAGCAATGTGGAGCAAGGGGGGCCCTCGGTTGAATCACAGGGGAGCATGCGGGGGGGGGGGGGGCTCGGTTGCAGACCAGGGGAGCAGGGGGCCTTGGTTGAAGCACAACGGAGCAAGGGGGGTCGGTTGCAGAGGGTCCCCTCCAACCGACCCCCCTTGGTCACTCCAGTGCACAGGCAAGGGGAGGGATCGGGTGATGGAAGAGGGAGTCGGTCGTATGGCCAGGGGGCCGGGGGTGATAATGGAAGTGATGATGATGGAAAATGCGAGCCGGAGCCAAGTTCGACGAGGCGTAGCGGTGACATCGTGGACCAGAATTTGTTGATTCGAGAGGCATTGCGATCCTCGCATGACCGTCTACGAGGTCGTCCTGAGACGAGGGAAGAACGGAGTTAGAATGAGTATTAGATCTCAATGAGAAAGGGACTAAATGCGATGCAAAAACATCAAAATTTTATCTTGGATAGGGGAGTGGGAGAAATGGGAGCTAGAGCCACGTTCGACGAGACGTAGTGTGTGCATCCATCCGGGATCAGAATTCGTCGATTCCATAGGTATTGCGATCCTCGCATGACCCTCTACAAAATAGTCCAATGACAAGGAAAGAACGGAGTTAGGACTAACATTAGATCTTGATGAGAAAATGGGATAGAATGCGACGCGAAAACTCCAAAATTTTATCTTGGATAGGGGAGTGGGCGAAATGCGAGCTGGAGCCGTGTTTGACGAGACATAGCGTGTGCATCCGGGATCGGATTTCGTCAATTCCAAAGGCATTATAATCCTCGCATGACCCTCTACAAGATCGTCTAGGGACGAGGGAAGAACAGAGCTAGGACGAGCACTGGATTTCAACATGAAAGTTGAATCGAATGCAACTCAAAAAACCCCAAAATTTCCATCTTTGGCCTGTGACACCCCTGCCACTATGTGATGGAGGAGTAAAGGGTAGGAGGGGAGCAGGGTTGATCAAGGCACAAAAGGAGGGGTCGGTTAAGGGTGCACTACCCCAGGGGGGTTGGTTGCAGGGTGCACACCCCCAAAGGGGGGGGGTCGGTTTTAAGGCCGTCTCCCTGGGATCGTTGAGCGCGATCTCCGAGGCGGTACGCAAACACCTCAGACTTTTTGCGGTGAGCGTCAGGGCCGTCTCACTAGACTCGTTGAGTGCAAGCACTGAGGCGGTGCGCAAACACCTCAAACTTTTGGCGGCGAGAGTCAGGGCAGTCTCCTTGGGCTCGTTGAGCGTGAGCACCGAGGTGGTGCGCAAATACCTCGCACTTTTGGCGATGAGCGTCAAGGTTGTCTCCCTGGGCTCGTTGAGCACGAGCGCCGAGGCAGTGCACAAACACCTCGGACTTTTGGCGGTGAGGGC
This sequence comes from Chamaelirium japonicum, assembly GCA_947650365.1. NCBI lineage: Eukaryota > Viridiplantae > Streptophyta > Magnoliopsida > Liliales > Melanthiaceae > Chamaelirium > Chamaelirium japonicum. The sequence goes on from OX393558.1 coordinate 3,314,182, forward strand.
GGCCTCGAACTTTGTCTTCAAATGCCAAGGCCGTCTCCTTGGGCCGAGACGGTGTCGATGTCTCGGGCTTTGTCGGGTGCTGAGGCGGCGAAGCCCACCTTGAACTTTGCTTTTCGATGCCAAGGCTTCTTCTTGGGCTGACACAGTGTCGATGTCTCGGGCTTTGTCAGGTGCCGAGGCGGCGAAGCCCTCCTCAGATTTTGCCTTTAAATGCCAAGGGTGTCTCCTTGGGCTGAGATACTGTCGACGCCTCGGGCTTTGGAGGGTGCCGAGGCGGCGAAGCCCACCTCAGACTTTGCCTTCGAATGCTAAGGGTGTCTTCTTGGGCCGAGACATTGTCGATGCCTCGGAATTTGGAGGGTACTAAGGTGGCGAAGGCTGGCTCGGACTTTGTCTTTTGATGCCAAGGCTGTTTTCTTGGGTCGATATGGTGTCGACGTCTCGGGCTTAGTCGGGTGCCGAGGCGGTGTAGCTGCCTCAACTTTGTCTTTGAATGCCAAGGTCATCTCCTTGTGTCAAGACGAAGTCGATGTCTCGGGCTTTGTTAGTTGCCGAGGCGGCAAAGCCTGCCTAGGACTTTGTCCTTGAATGCCAAGGGTGTCTCCTTGGGCTGAGACGATGTAGACGCCTCGGGCTTTGGATGGTGCCAAGGTGGCGAAGCCTACCTCAGAATTTGCCTTTTGATGCCAGGCCATCTCCTTATGCCGAAATGGTGTTGACATGTTGGGCTTTGTTAGGTGCCGAGGCTGCAAAGTTTGGCTCGGACTTTGTCTTCGAATGCCAAGGGTATCTCCTTGGGCCAAGACGTTGTCGACGGCTCGGGCTTTGGAGGTTTTCGAGGTGGCAAAGCCTATCTCGGACTTTGTCTTTTGATTCCTAGGCTGTTTCCTTATGTCAAGACGGCATCGATGTCTCGATTTAGTTGGGTGCCAAGGCGGGTAGCCTGCCTCGGACTTTTTCTTTGAATTCCAAGGTTGTCTCCTTGAGCCGAGACAGTGTCGATATCTCGGGCCTTATCAGGTGCCGAGTCGGCGAAGTCTGCCTCGGACGCTATCGACGTCTCGGGCTTTGTCGGGTGTTGAGGCGGCGTAGCCAACCTCAGACTTTGTCTTTGACTACCAAAGGCAGAGCTTCAAACTGGTTGATCGATGGGGGTTAGAATTCGGAGTACTCAACGTAGTGCCTTTGTATCGGTTGGACTTAGGCGAAGTGTCGTTTCAGTCGAACCTACGTCGGGGTGCGTAGCTTTATACTGTTGCAGGTTAGTCGGCCATGTCGCAACGCGAACCTAACTAACTGTGATGAGGCACTACTGTATGTGTCCATAGGTGACAACGAGAGCATGTGCGTTGCTAATGATTCGGAGTACTCAGCATAGTACATTTGTATCGGTCGGACTTAGGCGAAGCGCCGTTTCAGTCAGACTTATGTCTCATGCATGTAGCTTTGTACCATTGCAGGTTAGTTGGTCGTATCACAATGTGAACCAAACAAACTGTGGCAAGGCACTAGTGCATGTGTCCTTACGTGGCAACGGGAGCATGTACGACGTTAATGATTCGGAGTACTCAATGTAGTGCCTTTGTATCGGTTGGACTTAGGTGAAATGCCATTTTAGTTAAGCCTACGTCGGGGCACATAGTTTTGTACCATTGCAGGTTAGTCGGTCGTGTCGTAATCCGAGCCGGACTAACTGTAGCTTTGAATGATGGTTGATTATGGGGAGACCCTGCACGATAAAAATTATCTTGTCTTCGGTTGGTTAAGGCAAGGCTCTTACTGATCCAATTGGTTGCGGGGTATGTAGCATGTGTCTTTGAACGCTGGCCGATCGTGGATAGACCCTGTGCGATCGAATCATTGAAGGGGACTCCGAGGTTGTACCATCAGAGCTTAATAGTGGTGAAACCCGAATTGATCAAGAGTTTGAGAAGGATCTCCATGTGGAAGGTGTTCAACTGCTATTTTATTGATAACTCGAAGAATCTTACATCATGGATTAAGATGAGAGACATTCCAGGTTGTTGACGATATGCGGCCTTCTACTCTGACTAGTCGACGAGATGCTTTCCCTTGATTGCAGAGGGGGGATCCTAATAGGACCCCTGTCTATCTTTGAACTCCTAAATATATTCCTTCTACCAGAGGTCTTCCGAATGATATGAGAGAGACTTGCATTTCACCGTTGGGTGTCTGTGATATTGGTAGAAGTCGCAGTAGACTGATTTGTTTGTCGTGTGCCTTGAATCAGGCTGGAGAGGGTTTGGCCACTTAAGGAAGTCTTCATGCTGGATCTGCTCAATGATGATGTCGATGGGTAGATTCTAGTCAGTGGTTGTGGCCCTCCGAGACTTTGCAGGTCTATCGCCTACTCGCTTCAGCCTCTTGGATGTTCCATCTTCCTTAGCCTGCGTATTGAGGGCTTGGGCTGTCGGTCTTGCTGGCTCCTTATCCGAAGGGAGCTTTCTAAGGTCACGACCCTTGAGATCGACTTGATTATCTTCAACCTCGATCTCTCGCTGGATCTGATTGAAACGTGCTCCGAGAAAGGCGGGAGGATTGCGAATGAGTTCGTTATAGATGTGGATATCGTAGTGCATGGCGTTCTGGAACGCTAGCATGATTGTTTCATCATCGAGGTGATGTCCGGAGAGCGTTGCGTGCTTATTTTGGAACCTTCAAGTGAACTCTCGGAGGGTTTCATCCGAGCCCATCCGTAGTCGATAGATGGAGTCTAGTTTCTTCTCCAGCTTGAGGTTCAGCCGGTAGTGCTAGACGAAGAGGTCTGCCAGGTCCCTGAACAGGCTGACGGAGCATGTCAAGAGATTATGGTACTAGTCCAATGACATATCGTCCAGGCTGCTGGCAAAGGTGCGGCATAGAACGTGGTTATTGTTGTCATGTGGTGTTACTGCCTGCCTGAAGGTGAGGATATGATGTGTTAGATCTCCTGTTAGATAGTTGAATTTGGGGAGAGTGGGAGTTCTCCAACTTCGAGGAAACTGAGCTCGGAGAATTTATCGATGAAGTGGCCATTTGGAGGTGTGGTCGTTCCTATAGTCGCCTCATTTGTTGGAGAGGCATCTCGGAGGAAGGGGAGAAAGGTGGGACTCGGAATCCCTCCTTTCTTAGTGATGCTCCATCAGAGTTCGTTCATTATTGAGATGCGACCGAGTTCTAAAGTGATGTCCTCCGTTTTAAACCTCCCTTCGACTGCGAGGGTCAGAGGATGATTCAGAGCCAACGGGCTTAGGTTGACGAGTTGGCTAGCAGTCGAGATGCTCCCAAACTGTCTGTCTAGGAGGGAGAGGTAAGGGTCTCCTCGAAAAGGGATCGAGGGACCGTCGGGAGGTATCAATGACGGATTATCTGGAATAAGCGAGGGAAGGGTCAAGCGGTCGATGGACGTCTGCTCCGTCATTGATACTGGCAGTTGACCGTAGGAGGTCAAACTCCTACTCCGACGGTAATCTGTTGGAGGAAGTCTCTCTCAACTATGAGAGCAGCGTTCTGCTTCATTAGAGTAAGGAGTTAGAAGTCCTCTGTTGTGATTTGATATGTCGCTTGAGGGTCGGCGACGGGTGAGACGTGCGTTTTCTCCAAACATTGAGGAGTTGCGTTGGCAAGCTGAGGAGACTGCTGAGGTTGAGCCTGAGTGCCGCGATCAACGAATTGGTGACTCCATTAATCTACGGCGGACTACTGCTCCTAGTGAAGGCTCGCTGCAAAACCGATGACTCATTGAGCAAGTTGTTGGATATTGAGCGTCTGGATGCATGTTAATTCCCTCCAGCTGATCCACGGGTCGTGTCTTCGCCATTCTGGTATAGCGATGGAGATAGACGGATTGCTCGGGCAATCGGTAGTTGCTTTCTTGTCTGAAGAAGTTGGGAAGCCTGGAGGTCACGAGTTGATACGGAAAGATCCCACAGATTATGCCAAATTATGGGGAAGGATTACGGCCATCATACAATTCGCCTCCAACAGTCGATATATTGAAGGGTAGAGCTTCAGGGATATGGCTTGCTGTAGGGTGTTGAGCTATTATGCTAACACTGTAGAGTAAAGAAAGAGAGAAAGAAAGTTGACACATGATGTGGTAACGAAGTTCGACCATAGCCTACGTCTCCGTGCAGTAAGATGTAACCTTTGAATCCACTTTCTCTGAAGTAGTAGAGCTACTCTCGATAGACCGATGAGTGCTTATACAAGTAGACAAAGGGTGGAATGGGTTTGGCTAGAGTTTGAATACTAGAAAGCTCGAGGAGCTCTGGAAAACAGAAAGTGAGAACGTTGTTTAGAATCTCAAATCTGAAATATTTGTCGGGTCTGCTATATATAGTAGTTAAGGAATATCTGAAATTTAGTAAATATCTGGGGGGATTTACCAGATCCCAAATAATATTTGTGGGCCCCAGGCAGGACTGCGGGTCCCACTGTTGTCCCTGTGGGCCCCTAGCAAGGCTACGGGTCCCATTATCATCCTCGTGGACCTCAGGCAGGGTTGCGGATTCCACTATTAGGCGTTTAGCCAGATTTTGTACTCATAGCTTCCACATCAACATTAACGTCCATATTCTGCAATCATTTTTGATGCATGGGGGCAGTCATCGTCGAATGCGGTCGTCTTACTAAAAATGGATTGCTCTTTGAAGATATATACCGATATCGATTGCGTGTGCATTGGGTGGGTTGGGGGGAAGCAAAGCCCCCCTTTTCAGTTTAAACTATAATGCTTCCATTTCTGTCCGATCTAATCGATACATGAGTAGATGCATTGAAAAAAAAATTTAAGCACGAACTTTAGATTGATCGATAAGACAATTTTGTTTGATCGATAGGTAGGAGGGGGGCGTCGAAGACACCCGCTTTGTACCAATCGGCACGGACATTCACTAGTAAAATATAAGAAGAAGATGAGATTTTATTAATATCAGTCTTAGTACAAAGATTAATTATCCCATCGCAAGAATATCCCTTCCTAACAAAAATATCATTCTTGGTCAGGATTAATTTCCATGTCTCATACACAGTTTTGATTCCAAGCTTATATAGGAGGTCTCCACTCGCTAGATTCCTCATCATATCAGAAACGTGAAGAACATTATTGATGGTTACTTTCTTGCCAGAAGTGAATAACAGATCTACTGTTCCTTTTCCAATTACCTTGGAATGCCCCTCATTGTCCATTTGTATCTCCTGTCCATCTATCACTTCATAGAACTTGAATTCAGTCCTATCAAAGCAAACGTGGACCGTCACGTAGGTGTCATACCACCAGCCTTGTACTTCATTGATCTCGTTTAACATATCGATGATTGTTTTTCTCATCAACTGCATTGGTCTTGTTCTTTTCTTTGGCACGATTCTAGCAGTTGCAGGCATAATGCCCCTTTTTACCACAAACAAAATAAGCACCTTTGGGCTTTTCTCCTTTGAATTTTGCATGGTTCTTTTCAAACTTTCTTTGATCCTTCTTAGGACCCAAGGAATTGTTCTTACCTTTATTTTTTGGGATGATATTGCTTTGTCACTACATTAGCCTTGGAGTGATCTTCTTTATGATCTCTAGATTGAGATTCTTCTTCTATACGAAGATGCTTATGAATTTACTCCAAATTAAAATCCTTTATTTTATACAATATTCTCTTCCTATAGTCTTTTCAACTCGATGGTAATTTGGCAATAATTGCTCCCACTTGGAATGACTCAGATATCTCAATCTTTACTGCTTTTATTTTGTTAACTAGAATTTATTATTTATGCACTTGAGGAAGAGTAAGCTTGCTATCTTCTATATGGAAAGTAGTGGGAGATAAGGAATTTCTTCGTGCCTTCTTCTTTCGTTTTGTATTTGAACTCCAGTGCCTTCCATATCTCCTTCGCAAATGGATAATTCGTAAGAAGAAACTTCAACTAATCTTGCCAACAAGTGAAGTTTTTCCTATCGAATCGGTCGAGACGAATAAGGTCTTGGTTCATGACTTTGATGGTGGCAGCAGTAGTCTCGGTCTCCATTACGGATAACGCTTTAAGTTTGTTGGACAACTTATGGATCAGGATTATGGAGACAGAGAAAATAATAGAAATCAAAGACTGAAGCACGTATAATCCGCCTTCTTTAAAGCGTTATTCGTGCCCTCTTGTTACTGTCGGGTCTCTCGCGAATCGCTTCCCAGATACATCAACCTTTGTGAGACTGTATCCAACAATGGTGAAGAACGCACTATCAGGAATCTACGACACGGGTTTCTCTATTAGAAAATAAAGAATAAAGAAGAAATAGAATTGGATTCAGGATTGGCAATAGGGCTGAAATGGGCTTGGTACGTTATATAGGGCTCGAGGCACCTTTAGGTAGCCAACAGATGCAATGGTTCGCAGGCCATCGGACGCCCCGCCCGTTCTAAGTGCAAAGTGCGCCTCTAAACACCCAATCGCACATGCACCGCATCGCTCAATCGCATAGCACCTCGCCGCGTAGGCACAAGTTTTATTATTTGTCCAAAATTGGCATATCATCTGGTTTGGACCCATGATCTCCCTCCTTGTTAATCACTCACTAACCGAGAAGTCTCAACAACTTTGTTGAAAGAATCCCAACTAAAATAGTTAAATAATAAATAATTTTGGAAATCTCCAACAAGATTTGGGGTAGATTTTTGGGTGATACTTTTAGTGCAGTTCTTTCGCACGTTTGCTTGTGACCCAACCTTCCTTTAATTGAGCCTGAGCTGATCCGGTGCGTGTCGACCCAGTTGAGATTGAGTCGTTTGGGCTCAGTGATGACCTCCCTCGCGATGCCCCTGTGGGTGCAAATTTTGGCATAAGTTTACCAACTACCACGGGACCCACCGGCCCTGCCTGGTGGGCCCACGAGGACTACCACGGGACCCACTGGCCCTGCCTGGTGGGCCCACGAAGACTACCACGGGACCCACCGGCCCTGCCTGGTGGGCCCACAAAGACTACCACGGGACCCACCGGCCCTGCCTGGTGGGCCCACGAAGACTACCACGGGACCCACCGGCCCTGCCTGGTGGGCCCATGAGGACTACCACGGGACCCACCGGCCCTGCCTGGTGGGACCAAGAGCCTGTGGAATCCCCCAGAAGATGGTAGCAGGGCCTGCAACTTTACCTGGAGGATCCCCAGATACGACAGCAAAAACCGCCATTTACCACCAGACTCACTCCTGGAGAGTCCTATAAATAGCATAGCCTTCGAATGTAAAAGGATCCGAAATTCTGATTTCCACTCTGAGATCTGACTTTCAGAACCAGAGCTCTGGGATTTCCAACTTCCAATCTACCATCTCTCTTTGATCTTCTTTTCTCTTTCGAAGGGATCAGAAGGTCTTCAGTGATACTCGGCCTGTCGAGGTCACTTCAACTGAAGTGTTAGTGAATTCGGGTTGCTCCCTATAGCACGGAGACGTAGGCTTCGGCTGAACTCCGAGATCGCACCTCGTGTTAACAATCTCTCTGATTGCCTTTCTATTGACATATCAAAAGCTTCAAACTGCAATCAACAATTTGACCGATCGGTCAAAATTTGACCGATCGGTCAAATTTGACCGATCGGTCCAAATTGACCGGTCAGTCCCTTTTTACGCTAACACGCGACAAGTTTCTTCGTGTCCTTTTTTCAAAAACAGGAAGTTGCTGTTCTTTGCACCAAATCCAAGCCAGCCAGAATGCACTCTAGCTAACTTGGAGGGGGTAACTGTGGGTGCAAATTTTGGCATAAGTTTACCAACTACCACGGGACCCACCGGCCCTGCCTGGTGGGCCCACGAGGACTACCACGGGACTCACTGGCCCTGCCTGGTGGGCCCACGAAGACTACCACGGGACCCACCGGCCCTGCCTGGTGGGCCCACAAAGACTACCACGGGACCCACCGGCCCTGCCTGGTGGGCCCACGAAGACTACCACGGGACCCACCGGCCCTGCCTGGTGGGCCCATGAGGACTACCACGGGACCCACCGGCCCTGCCTGGTGGGACCAAGAGCCTGTGGAATCCCCCAGAAGATGGTAGCAGGGCCTGCAACTTTACCTGGAGGATCCCCAGATACGACAGCAAAAACCGCCATTTACCACCAGACTCACTCCTGGAGAGTCCTATAAATAGCATAGCCTTCGAATGTAAAAGGATCCGAAATTCTGATTTCCACTCTGAGATCTGACTTTCAGAACCAGAGCTCTGGGATTTCCAACTTCCAATCTACCATCTCTCTTTGATCTTCTTTTCTCTTTCGAAGGGATCAGAAGGTCTTCAGTGACACTCGGCCTGTCGAGGTCACTTCAACTGAAGTGTTAGTGAATTCGGGTTGCTCCCTATAGCACGGAGACGTAGGCTTCGGCTGAACTCCGAGATCACACCTCGTGTTAACAATCTCTCTGGTTGCATCTCTGTTTACATATCAAAGATTTCAACTCCAATTGACAGATCAATCAACGATCTTCAACTCGAACCTTCAATTGACTGGTGCTGCGAGAGTCTTCGGGTCGGCACGAAGATTTTCCCCCACAGCCCCAGTTATGTCTCATCGATCTTATTTTTATTAATTGCAATTAGTGTTTTTTTTTTTTGAGACCATCGGATCGAAAATCACCTCAATTGGAGATCTCTATAATTTTATATAATTCTTTTTGTGATTAAATGGGTCTTGTGAAATAATTTTCAGAGAAAGACCTTCTAGAAACACCAATTAAGTTAATCATATCCCCCCTAATTCAAAGTTTGTTAGGCTACACAACTTCTAACCGCCTATTGAGAGCCCCCTAGATCTCCCTTTAATTACCTAACTGCAACCCTGCCATCTCATCCTTTGCCACTCTCTCTCACTCTTTTGTTGTTTGTATGTGTAACTATTTAAGGGCAGAACGGTCTTTTTCCCTTCCGCCATGAGCTGTTATTCCATGTGATATTGGGCAGCACAGTACACACTCTCTCTGGAGCTGTCAGTGATTACGTTCTCGTTAGAGAATGACACCCCTCCTCCCTGAAAGATTCGTAACTCAATTATGGAATGCAAGAGACTCTGGAGCTCACGGTTGTTTGTATTTTACGATTACTCCCATGTAAATAGAAAATGCAACCAAACGGCCCATGTGTTTGCCCCTTATAAGCTTCATTGTAATCTTAATTTTTCTTTTTATTCATCTTCTGGTTATAGCCCATCTTTTTTGAAAAGGTGCTATGTCAAGACTCTATTAAAAATCTTAATAAATGCTTCACCACTCTAAATATCACCACCTTTTTGCTTGGATCCACTGACTTGGTGCAACCGGTTGGGATTGATTCTTAGTGTCGTAGTAGAAAGTGGAGGTTGGTTTCTTTTTGCAAATAAAAATACACTCTGTTACACTATTACTCTCTCACTCTGTCACCCTTCACGATCGAGCCACCTCCTCTCCCACATCTCTCTCTTCACCACCTCCATCCCTCCCTCACCTTCAACTCGACCTCGCCGGCCACTGCAGCACGTCGTCGGCATCGATGTCGCCCGAGCCACCCATTTCCGTCGAGACGAGGTCAAGCCACACCCTTCCCACCACCTTCCTCGTGGCCGGCGAGCACCGAGAGCAACACCGAACCACCCCGAGTCCTCGCCGACGACCCGAGCCAGCTCCGACGTCGCCACCTCACCTCCTCCCTCCATTTTTCCCCATCTCCCACCACAGCCCCCTTCTTCCCGAGCTCCGGCCGACGACCCAGAAGCAGCCCTCCCCCTTTCCCTCTTATCTCCGGCCGACCCCCTCCTTCTCCTTCTCTGGTGCCGACCAACCCGAACCTGAGACCCCACCTGCACATCTCATCCTCCCCACCTTCTTCCCTCTATTTTCCCACCTCCAGCAGCTAGTCCGGCCTCCCACCTCCTTCTCCTCCCTTGACTCCTCCACCTGCATGTACCCACCTGCTCCTCCCGGCCTCTCTCTCTCTCTCTCTCTCTCTCTCTCTCTCTCTCTCTCTCTCCCCCCCCCCCCCCCCCCAACGGCCTCCGAACTTAGGAGGGCCTCCTAAGCACTGTGGGCCCCATTTTGACAGCCACCTCATCAAAAAATTTTAGTTGAGAGAAGGTCCCCTCCAACTGACTACGAACTAGTATATCCTAGCAATTTTACACCGAACACCTTCATATGTATAACGTATCTAAACCCTCCAAATTTATATCAAAAGGGTAAAAAAAACCGTTGGATGCAAAAAAAGATTATTTCTAAAAAGATAAGGGGTGTTTTGTAAAAAAATATATTAATTAATTCGTTGTATGTGGAGCCGTTTGGAGGCTCCCAGCAAATATGTCCCATGTGGAACACCACGTCAGCCTTTAGAGCACCAAACGGAGCCGATTAGAGCACCATTAGTCTGCTCGGAGAGCCACGTCATCCTTCAGAGCTCTCTTCGGAGGCTGTTGGAGATGCTCTAAGTTTTCTTGGGAGTGGGGGCGAGGTCGTCTTGTTGCTAGACTGCTGGGTCACCAGCTTTTGCCACTTCGTAAGCGGGGTTTCCTGTACCCCACGCGCGGCCGTTCTCTCAACTGGGGGCTCCGGATGGAAAGCTCGCCGAGCCGGAATGGTCGTGGGTAGACACGACGCTGAAACTGGTGGTCGTACAGGGGATGCTACCCTCGCTGGCCCAGATCGTCGGCTTATCGCCGGAACCTGACGCAGTCGCGTCAGTTCTTCCATCATCGCTCGTTGGGTGGCCAACATCTCCAACAGGAGCTGGTCGCTGAGAGGGACCAGGGGCTGAGGAGCCTCAGCAGGGGGCCTGCTGCGCGCAGACCCCGCAAGGGTCCTCGTTCGCCTCCGTCCCCTCGTGGCCAGAGCCATCTTTGGGTCACTTCCCAAGGGACATGGCTTTTAGCCTTGTGGCCGTGGGCGTTCTCACAGGAACCAGTCGAAAAATCCCACAGACGGCGCCAAATGTTTGGGGGATATTTTTTGCTGGTCCGAGCGGTCTTCTTGCAAGACAAAGAAAACGTAAGAACGGCTGGCTCCCTTAGGAGCGCAGGCCCTCCGACGCTCAAGTCAGAACAGGTATTAACAATGGAGAGCTGTAGTAGACAGAAGTGGCCAGGGATGAGGGTTTCGAACCTGTACTTTGGAGCCGGGGGTGGTACCTTTATAGCCTTCGGCGACCTATCGAAGCCCGACACGTGGAGGTTCTTTCCGGCGCCTTCCAGGGCCCCCACGTTTCGGCCCACATGGGTCCCTGACAACCTTTGGGAATCGGGCTTCTGGCAGCCTTTGTCGCCTATCTCGCTAGGCGGTGGAGTGGGGAAGGTACCCGTCTTGTCGCTACCAGGTGGATCCTCTGGAATGTTCAAGTCTGGGAGGTCTCAAACCGACTCGGGCGGGCTTCCGTGGACTACAATCGTCCACGTAGCTTCAGAGAGGTTTCGACACCTGGCAGCCTTTATGCCGCTTTACTGGGGGCGACCTTAGGGAGGAAGCAAAGGCGAGCTCGCCCTTAATGCTCTGCCTTCTCCATTTTTGTCAAGAGTCGGGCTCCGGAGAGGGCAACCTCTTCGACAATGGGAGCGGCCTGGCGATCTCTTTGAGCGCTCTACTGGTGTTCGTTGATACCATTTTAAGTTTCCTCTTTGGCAAAAATTCCTGCGCGCGCTGGGGGCGAGCTCCTTCGCGAGCTGGGGGGCGAGCTCCTGTGCGAGCTGGAGGGGCGAGCTCCTGTGCGAGCTGGGGGGCGAGCTCCTGTGTGAGCTGGGGGGCGAGCTCCTGTGCGAGCTGAGGGCGAGCTCCAGTGCGAGCTGGAGGCAAGCTCCTGTGCGATCTGGAGGCGAGCTCCTGTGCGAGCTGGGGGCATGCTCCTGTGCGAGCTGGTGTTACCATCTTTCTGATGAGCCGGGGCCACCTTTTGATTCACATCTTTCCTTAGGATTTCTAAGGTCTATGAGATCCATAGAGAGATTCATGGTGTTACCACAGTCCAATGTGGATCTCGCTCCCAATAGCCGTTCGATCGAGCCCATAGGGAATGTTAGGAAACTAAATATTAGATCGTCGAAGTCGTGCTTGGCTTCCGCGTGCAGGAGCCTCTTGTTATTCACAACAAGCTTTGGGTGTAGCTTCGAGGCGGTGGAGCAGACTGGGGGTTTCAACTCCTGGACGTGCTCCTGTGCGAGCTCTACCTTAAGTGTGTGTCTGATATCAATGTCGTCCAAAATATGGGGCTTCAGCTACCCCCCACAGATATCAGGCGTTTCAGCCACCCCCAACATTACCCCCTCCTGAGGGAGCGATCAAGGGAACTTGGCGCTTGCTCAGGAGTCTCAATGGGGGTACCCTGGGCAGGCTGTAACTGGTCCGTGCATCAATCGTTAGACGGGCTACGAGCGTCTGCCACGAGCTATATCGCCTTAGTGAAACCTCGAGGACGATGCTGTTGCATCAATCGTTGGGTGGGCTATGAGCGTCTGCCGCGATGCCGCTATGTCCAGGGAACGCAGCTACCTACTGCATTCAAGTGTCGGGCGGGGCGGGAGCATCAGCCACACGCGGTCTCCTTCAGGTGTGAGCTTGCCACACGCGGTCAGGGTCTTGTTTCGGGGCGAGGTACTGGTGCCTGCCGCAGGCGACCTTGTGGCGCGACCTCTGGCTTGGATTTCGCACCAAATCTCCGGCGGTCGCGTCGTCTTAAATGCGACACGAGACTTGAGATTCGAAACTGATACAATGAATCTCATCATGAGATCCCGATCGGCGTGAGACGCGTGTCTCCTTCTCATTCGTCCTTGTTTTTGTCAGAAAGGACGTTGCTGGCGCCGGCGCAGCTTTTACCACGCGCGGTCCATGCGTCAATCTCGGATTGGGGGAGAGCAAGCCGTCGCTTCAACCGCCTTACGCCGCCTTGCTTACCGCGCCCGGTCATTAAATGCCGGGCCGATCCCTCTACCTCTATCTTCTCTATAAATAGGGGTGGGGGGGAGGATTTTTATCCTTCCGCTCGAGAAATCAGCTCTCCCTTCTACTCTGCTCCTACTTACTTTAGCTCGCGCTTCCCCCCATGGTTTTCGCTTCTGACGTCGCTGCTGCTGCTGCTGCTCAAGCCTCCGAGCCTGCTGTTGAAACGGTGGTGGTCTGGCTGCAAAACCCCATCGGGGTGCCCGTAGGGGATAGTATCCGGGCGGTGGTCGATCTCCCCCATGAGATCCTCGTCACCGAGATGCCACTCCGTGGGAGGCCTCCCCAGGGCACCGTAGCCTCTGTCGGGCTGCTGTGGTCTGGGCTGCGGTTCCCCTTGAGTCATCTTGCCGGGGCGTTCCTAGAGTTGACGGGGCTTTGCCCCGCCCAACTCACAGGAAACTCCTGGGGGATACTCTATGGGCTATCCCAACTGGAGGCCGCCCTAAAGGTGAGGATCCCACTGAGCTATCTGCTCAAAAAGTGGCTCCTCAAACCCGGGCCGGTCTTCAGCAATGTGGGCTGCGGGTACTTCTACTTCACCGGGCGGCCTGGCGAGGTACTCCCCTTCTCCGCCATCGAGAACAAAGACCGCCACTGGAAGGACTATCCTTTCGTGGCGGTCGGTGACTAGCGCGGGCTGCATAGCGGAGTTCTGGCGCATCCCGGGATTCCCACAACGGCGGTCTTCAGGGAGATCTCCTTCTTCCGGGCGGGGAAGAAGAAGTGCATCGCGCCCGATCGAGAGCGCTCGCTGGACGAGGCTATCCTCCATCATCTTGGAGGGAGAACCCCAGAGAAGATCACCGCCCCTGACTTCGCCTTCCAGCTGAAGGACGGGAAGACCAACGCGATTCTGCTCAAGCAGAAGATCGTCCGGAAGAAGAAAGCGGTCCCTCCTCCCTCGGAAGGGACCAGCAAAGGGGCGGGGAGCCAAGGGAGCAACCCCCACAAAAATACGGTCCAAAGGCGAGCTTCTCCCATCCGCCTCAACGACCCCAACACTCTAGAGATGCTTGGCCAGGGTGAGGTCTCCGCTCCTCCGCCACCTTCTCGTCAGGACGCCGGCACAGGTCAGCCACCTGCCCCTCTCCCTATAATCCGCCGCAAGCTTCAATTCCTCGAGCCCGATGACCCGAACGTCGAACTCCTGCTATCCATGACGAAAGTCGAATCCGGGATGGCTCGAATACTAATGAGCAACTTCCCTGGCGATCTTACAGTCCCCCTCCGCGTGGCTGTGATGACGCCGGAGATGGAAGGCCGCGAGAAGAAGAAGGCCAAGCCCGCGAGGTCCGTGTCTGCTAGCGCCCAGGCGGAGCAGCGAAGGAAGGCGCTGGAGGAGGTAGGCTTGGATTCGGAGCCCGAGTGGACGGACTCCGAGGAGGAAGAGCCCGCTGTTCCTCGTCCCCAAGCGGAGCCAAACGCCTCCGCTCAAGAGGAGAGGCTCCCAATTTTGCCGGCTCCTGTACAAGGGGTGGGATCAACTAGGCCGGAGCCTCCCTCTCCTGCTGTCAGGGTGGAGGTCCAGCAGGGCGGGGTGCCACCTTCAACTCCTCGGGAGGTTTCTCGAGAGGAAAGTGGGCGAGAAGCCCCTGCCGCCACCGCAACCTCTACGCCCCCAGATGCTCCAGCATCCGCTCCCCTACCGTCGCCTCCCACAAAGGGCCAGGAGGAAGCGGGCATCCCGGAGGATCTGGGAGACTTGATCTATAGGTCCCTTACCTTCGTGGATATCGGCTCTGAGTCCACGAGCTCGGAGTCGGAGGTCGAAGGAGCCGGGGCGATTCCTCCTAGCCCGCCAGGAGCAGGAGCACGCCCAGAGGAGGTGCCAGCCCCCACTCCCTCTCTTAGTGCGCCGTCTCCTACCTAGGCTCCGGGTGGTCCCAGCGTGGGCTCCTCTGCGGAAGAAGGGAGGGTGCCCCACTATCTGCGGCAACTGTTGGGCCGCAACGTCTTCGCCCGAGCTCCCTTCGCTTCTATAAGCGAACGCCTCGCCGAGGTATTTCTTACCTTCATCTAACTTTTGCGAAGCGTTCTATTTTCTGCTAACTTTTCTATCTTTCTTTATGTAGGCAGAGAAACAGAGCCTGGCACTGGCCGTGGAGGTCGCTGTTGCCGGGAAGGCTCTTGCTGCCTTGTTTGACGATTCCCTGCGGGGATCGGAACGCAAGGTAGACGAGCATAGCCACGAGCTTCAGCAGGCTGATCACTCCGAGGCGCTAAAGGCGGAGGTGGAGGAATTACGGCAGAGGGTCGCGACCCTAGTATCTGGCATGGCCGTGGTGGAGATGCCCAACTCAAAACCGCTGCCGACCTCCAAAAGGTTAAGGCGGAGCGGGACGAGGCCGTGTCCGCCAGAGAAACTACCCAGAAGGAGGCGGCTCAACTTCAAAGCAAGGTTGCTGCTTTGAAGGCAGAGATCGTCGCTCTGAAGGAGACTCATGCCAAAGGCCTCTGGGCTCAACAAGGTCACCTCCAAGCCCAAATGGACGATCTTCTCAAAAAGGGCGCCCTGGCTGCTGTGGAGAAGTACAAGACCGAAAGGTCGAAGAAGCGGCGCCGAGGGGACGACAGCGTGGCAGAGACCAGCAAGCCTTGAGCTCGCACATTCTGTAATCTTTGTTTTTGTAACCTCTGTCGATTAATGAAAAGATAGTCTTCTTCAGCTCGCTCTTTTCTGTTTCTTTTCTTTGTGTTGCTTTCTTTTATACTCGTGAGTCCGCTTTAGAACTTTTGCAGCGATCTTGAGGGCCATATCCCAGGCGAGACAACTAATTCGATTCAACCATTTTATTTTAAAATATATGCAATGAAAAACTCGGCATGCTCGTCAAATCTCAATATAATCTCTGAGCCCGGAAAGGAAAAAGACAAGCGAACCAAATAACTTAGAAATTCTCTATACTCAGAGATTTAAATCATTTTTATTTTGAAGGAAACTAATAAGTGCTAGCTGCCCCCTGCCCGGTTAATTACCCCCAAAGACCCTTTTTACTGGACATGCCCTTAAAGGGGTTACCAAGGGATGTTCGGGCTACATGAGAGGGTAGTCGTCCTTCTCAAGTTTCCCTAAATCACTCTAGGATGCCTCCGTTCATGGCAGGTGAGCGCGAAGGATCCCGGCTAGGCTTTAAGTCCTCTTGACAGCGGACTACCCCAGAAATCTCAAGGTCGCTTGCAGGCGGCCTCTGAGGAATCTGGTCTTGCTTTAAGTCCACACTGCGGCGGACTGCCCCTTTATAGAATTCGTATATTCCCATGCGGGCTCTTTCTATGCCGAGCTTTCGGGCTTAAATACTTTGGTAAAACCAACATTGCTCATTTATAATTTCTCCAGAAGATGATTTATAAAAAACCACCGGTCTTAGGCATAGAATTTTCGAAGGTGCAAAGCATTGCAAGGTCGCTCCAACAGGTCGCCCTCAGCGGTCATCAACCGGTAAGCCCCCGAGCCTCGTGCTTCGTGCACTATGTAGGGGCCTTCCCAGTTCGCCGCGAGCTTTCCAGCGTTAGGCTCCTGTGTGTTCGCGAACACTTTTCTCATCACCATGTCACCAGCTTTGAATGCTCGATGGCGAACTTTCTTATCGTAGGCGCGCTTCATTTCTTGTCTGTACCCGGCGAGGTGTAGGTTGGCGCGCTCTCGTCATTCTTCGAGCTGGTCGAGGGAGTCGGTGAGCAGATTGTCATTGTCGATCTCGTCCGCTGCGAGCCTTCTTTCAGTAGGTAGCTCGACTTTCACGGGTAATACGGCTTCGCACCCATAAGTAAGGCTAAAAGGCGATTCGTTAGTCGAGTGACGTGGAGTGGTACGATAGGCCCACAGCACGTCGTCGAGCTCCTGTTCCCATAATCCCTTCTTTCCTTCCAACCTCTTCTCGAGGTTGTCTAGGATCACACGATTTGTGGCTTCTGCCTGTCCATTGCTTTGAGGGTACCCTGGAGAGGAAAACCTCAGGTCGACCCTGTATTCAACACAAAACCTTCTGATCAGGTGATTATCGAACTGGCGACCATTATCGGTGATAAGTACGCGAGGTAGACCGAAACGGCAGAATATATTTTTCCAAAGGAAGTCCTTTACCTGCCTCTCACCTATCTTAGCTAGCGGGACCGCTTCCACCCATTTGGTGAAGTAGTTGGTGGCTACTAAGATAAATTTCTTCTGCCGGGCTGACTGGGGGAAGGGTCCCACAATGTCGAGCCCCCATTGCTGAAAAGGCCAGGGGCTCACCAGAGGGCGCAGTTCTTTCGCGGGCATATGGTTTGTTGTGGCATGCTTCTGGCATTGGATGCATCTTTGAGCGATCTTCAAAGCGTCTTGCTCCAGAGTGGGCCACCAATATCCTTGCCTCCTCACTTTCGCAGCCAGTGACCGCCCACCAGCGTGGTTTCCCAGCTCGCCGGAGTGAATGCAATTCAAAACTTCTTTGGTCTCGGGGCTCTCGACGCAGCAAAGATTCGACCCGCCAAATGATCTTCGAAAAAGTCGATCCCAGCGAATGAGATAGCTTCCACCCGCCGATCTTCTTCTCTCTCCTCCGGGAGCTCGCCCTTCTGGAGAAAACAAAGAATGGGCGCGATCCATCCGCCGGGCGACACGCCGGCTGAGACTTGATTAACGGCGGGCTCTATCAGTTGAAGCCGAGACTGACTTTGGACCTCGATGAAAATCTGGCAAGCTTCCGATCCTCCCAGCAGGGAGGCGGCATTTGCCAATGCATCAGCCCGCCTATTATCGATCTGTGGAATTTGTTCGAAGGAAATCTTCTCGAATCCTGCGGCCTTGCCTTTCACTAGGTCCACGTAGCCTGCCATTCGTGTATCTCGGGAGGCATAGTCTCCGTTGATTTGGCAAATGATTAGCTGGGAATCGCTAAAGACTTTTAATTGTTTGGCGCCTACCTCTTGGGCGAGCTCTAGTCCAGCTAGCAGTGCCTCGTATTCTGCTTCGTTGTTGGTGGCAGCAAAATCCAGTCGGACTGATTTCTCAAGGAGTACCGCCTGGGAGATCAGTGCGACCCCGATCCCTGCTCCCAAAGCATTAGAGGAACTATTGACGAATAGTTCCTAATCCACTATTTCTGGATGTTTTGCTCGAGGAAGCTCGCCTTGATCGCCCAAGAACCTCGCCTTCCCGGGGTGTGCCTCAGTTGGCTCATCCTCCTGGTACTGGACCGGTTCTTCTATGGGGAAGTCCGTCAAGAAATCAGCAAGAGCCTGCCCTTTGACAGCGACTCAAGGGACATACTCCAAACCATAGGCGGCGAGCTCGGCGGACCATCAATAGAGCCTTCCGGCTACCGAGGGCCTAGAAAGCGCGCTCTTCAAAGGGTGCTCCGTGATGACCTTGACGGTATGTGCCGAGAAGTAGGGGTGGAGCTTTCTTGCGGTAAGGACCAAGGCCAATGTGACCTTCTCGATTGGTCGATACCGGAGCTCGGCAGGGAGCATTGTATGGCTCACAAAGTAAACGGGCCGCTCTACCTTCGCTTCTTCCACTACGAGGACCCCGCTTACCGCATTCTCGGTAACCGCAAGATACACGCCCAGCTCGGCGCCATCTTTTGGTGCCGCTAGAATTGGCGGGCTCGTCAAATAGTTCTTGATTTTCTGAAAAGCGAGCTCGCATTTGTCATCCCAGTAGACGCTCGCTCCCTTTCGAAGCAGCTCAAAAAGAGGTTGGCAATTGTCTAAGGATTTGGAGATGAATCGATTCAACGCCGCAATTCGTCCACTTAACCTTTGAACCTCCTACCTTGTTCTTGGAGCGGGCATCTCGATGAGTGCTTGGATTTGCCCAGGGTCGACCTCGATCCCCCTATGGGTGACCAGGTACCCTAGGAATTTTCCGAAAATCACCCCGAATGCGCACTTGGCTGGGTTTAGCCTCATTTGGAATTTTCTCAGAACCTCGAAGACTTCGCGGAGATCGGCAACATGCCCCTATTGCTTCCGGCTTTTTACCAGGAGGTCGTCAACATAGACCTCGACGTTTTTGCCGATTTGATTTTTAAACATATGAGTGACTAACCTTTGGTAGGTCACTCCAGCGTTCTTGAGTCCAAATGGCATAACCCGATAGCAGAAAAGCTTCTGGTACCCCACTCTAGAATAGAAGGCGGTCTTCTCCTGATCATCAACGTGGAGAGGTATCTGATTATATTCAGAGTATCCGTTCATAAATGACAAAGCCTGAAACCCGACAGCCGCGTCTACCAGCACGCCGATTCGCAGGAGAGGGAATCCATCCTTCGGGCACGCCTTGTTGAGGTCGAAGAAATCGATACATACTCTGACGGCTCCGCTCTTCTTCGGGACCACCACAATGTTCAAGATCCACTCAGGGAAATGCGCCTCTCGAATAAACCCAGCTCGCTCCAGCTTCTCTACTTCCGCTGCCACAGCGGTGGACTTTGCTGCCGGTATGTGCCGAGCCTTTTCCTTGACTGGTGGAAAGTCTTGCAAGATGTGCAGACGATGGCAGGCGACCTCTGGGTCAATCCCCGACATGTCTGCAAAGCTCCAAGCGAAAATATCACGGTATTCCTCGAGTAGGCTGGTTATGGTTAGAACCTCGCCCTTGGTCAGCGAGGTCCCAAGATGGACGACCCTTGGCCCTCCTTCGCCACCAATGTTGATTTCTTGTAGTGGCTCGGCAACAGAGAAACTTCCTTTCTTGGAGCCTGACAGGCGACCCTCCTCCTCCAACTTTGGATCCACACCGCTCCCACCCGGGAGTGGAGTAGGGGATTTAAGCGAGGAGACTGCTCTTGGACTGCGAGGGAGCCCACTTGTGGTGGGCGTTAATTGCTAGGAGGGAGCCGGTCTTTTGGCCTCAGCGACTTCCATGTCCATGAGATGAAGGACATCCTGCTCGCATCTGGTAGCAGCAACTTGATCTCCTCGAATTACTACGACCCCGCTTGCCGTGGGGAATTTGAGAGCCTGATGATTGGGCGATGACACCGCGTTCATTTGCCTCAACCAAGGTCGCCCAAGGATGGCATTGAAAGCGGACAGTCTGTCTACCACTACAAAGCGGACTTGACGGACCTCTGGGCCCACGGTTACGGTGAGGGTTATCTCCCCTACAACCTTAGCGACCTCACCAGTGAAACCACTGAGGGAGCCCGTCGTTGGAGACAAATCAACTTGTCTCAACCCCATTCGCTGGAAGGCTGACAGGAAAAGGATATCCACGGTGCTTCCCGAATCCACTAAAGCTTGCCTTACTTCGATGTTAGCCATCATAAGGTGTATGACAAGGGGGTCGTTATGGGGGGGGTAACAACCCCAGCCATGTCGTCTTCCGAGAATCAGAGAAAATCACGCGCTTCTAACCTTGGCATTTGGAGCAAGATAGGGATTAGAGAGACGGAGTATACCTTTTGAGCTCGCTCCATCTCTCTAACTTGACGGAGAACCTCATTGCTGGATCTTGGGCCGCTCAGACGCCCGCTGATAGTGTGGCAGACCGCCGGTCCACCCGGGGGAGGTGGAGGCAGAGCGGGCTCTGTGGGTCCGGGGCGATCTCCCTCCCGAGGGGCCCGTGCTGGGATCACCTCGAATCTCCTTGGGGGAGAGATGAATTGATCCAAATGGCCTAGGGCGACCAAATCTTCTAGGTGGTTCTTCAGAGCTCGGCATCTATTGGTGTGATGCCCAGGGCTGCGGTGAAATGCGCACCGTCGAGTATTATCGGTAGAGCCGGGCTCTCCGACCTGCAGGGGCCGTGGATACTGAATGAAAGGTTCATTCTGGATCTGGTGTAAAACTTGCCCCGGGGAGTGGGTTAAGACTGTGAAGTCCCGCTCTCCGGGTCCTGGAGGTAGGCGCCAGTTCGCCGGCCTTCCAGCGGCCACTGCGGGGACTTCTGCAGGCTGCACGGCAGGAGCTGCAGGTGGACCGGGCAAAGGTACCACCGGGGGTATCTCCCGTCTCTCTATAGCTTTGACGACGAGAGATCGCAGAGCCGGAGGAGGTCACTGCTCAATCGCCTTCCCTTTTCGGTCGAGCACCACATCTTTAAGCTTGATGTGCTACTGGACAAGGGCGAAGAGCTCGACCATTGTGCGAGGATCTTTTATTACCAACGCATCATGGAGCTTGCCTCCTTCGGGAAGGGCGCTCCTGAAGGCACTCACCGCCGTACGGTCTTGCCCAGCCGCGTCCTCCAAAGCGAGGTAGGCGCTCCGGAATCGCGTTGCAAAACATCGAAGCATTTCGTGGGCTCCCATGGCCAGGGCGAATAGAGACTCAATCCTCTTAGGGGGCTGCCTGTTACAACGATATTGCTCTAGAAATAACCTAGAGAGGGTAGGAAAATCCGGGATTATGCCGGGCGGCAGCTTGTGGAACCAGTTCAACGTCGATCCAGTTAAACTGCTGGGGAACGCCCGGCATAGGACATAGTCTTGATCTCGGAAAAACAATAGCTTCCGGTAAGCCAGGAGGTGGTCGACGGGATCTTGCGATCCATCGAACAACACAAACTTGGGCGGGGTCCAATAGTAAGGGAAACCTCCTTGGTGCACCTCGCTTGTGAAGGTCGAGCTCCCTCCGTGGGCGGCGAGATCCTCCAGTAGATCCACCGGAGTACTAGGTCGCTGCCAGTGCCCAGGGAAAACTCCCGGTGGTGGCTGCACAGGTCCTATCCGGTCATGCACACTCCCTCGCGGCAGGCTTGGCCCCGTGTCGTGGCGACGCGGGTGGGTTCCCTCCTGGCATTCTTTTCACCGTCCGCCGGCGGGCTGCGTTGACACGATAGCGGGTTGATGAGAGGCTGTTGCCTCCCGAGCAGTGTAAGGTACCGCCTCCGTGGGGCTCCCTCTCTCATCGTTGATGGTGCGGGTCGCAGTCTCTCTCCAGAGATCTCGCCTTCGATTCATCGGAATCGGCGCTCCTGCTACGGCGGCGAGGAAGGGTCGCCCGCGAGGTTGCCTTGTTGCTAGACTACTGGGTCACCAGCTTTTGCAACCTCGTAAGCAGGGTTTCCTGTACCCCGCGCATGACCATTCTCTCAACTGGGGGCTCCGGATGGGAAGCCCGCCGAGCCGGAACGGTCGTGGGTAGACGCGACACTGAAGCTGGTGGTCGTACAGGGGATGCTACCCTCGTCGACCCAGATCGTCGGCTTATCGCCGGAACCTGACGCAGTCGCGTCAGTTCTTCCATCATCGCCCGCTGGGTGGCCAACATCTCCAGCAGGAGCTGGTCGCTGAGAGGGACCAGAGGCTGAAGAGCCTCAGCAGGGGGCCCGCTGCGCGCAGACCCCGCACGGGTCCTCATTCGCCTCCGTCCCCTCGTGGCCGGAGCCATCTTTGGGTCACTTCCCAAGGGACACGGCTTTTAGCCTTGTGGCCGCGGGAGTTCTCACAGGAACCAGTCGAAAAATCCCACAGACGGCGCCAAATGTTTGGGGGATATTTTTCGCTGGTCCGAGCGGTCTTCCTGCAAGACAAAGAAAACGTAAGAACAGCTGGCTCCCTTAGGAGCGCAGGCCCTCCGACGCTCAAGTCAGAACAGGTATTAACAATGGAGAGCTGTAGTAGACAGAAGTGATAGGGATGAGGGTTTCGAACCTGTACTTTGGAGCCGGGGGTGGTACCTTTATAGCCTTCGGTGACCTATCGAAGCCCGACAAGTGGAGGTTCTTTCCGGCGCCTTCCAGGCCCCCCACGTTTCGGCCCATATGGGTCCCTGACAACCTTTGGGAATCGGGCTTCTGGCAGCCTTTGTCGCCTAGCTCGCCAGGCGGTGGAGTGGGGAAGGTACCCGTCTTGTCGCTGCCAGGTGGATCCTCTGGAATGTTCAAGTCTGGGATGTCTCAAACTGACTCGGGCAGGTTCCATGGACTACAATCGTCCACGTAGCTTCAGAGAGGTTTCGACACCTGGCAGCCTTTATGCCACTTTACTGGGGGCGACCTTAGGGAGGAAGCAAAGGCGAGCTCGCCCTTAATGCTCTGCCTTCTCCATTTTTGTCAAGAGTCGGGCTCCGGAGAGGGCAACCTTTTCAACAACGGGAGCGGCCTGGCGATCTCTTTGAGCGCTCTACCGGTGTTCGTTGATACCATTTTAAGTTTCCTCTTTGGCAAAAATTCATGCGCGCACTGGGGGCGAGCTCCTTCGCGAGCTGGGGGGCGAGCTCCTGTGTGAGCATGGGGGGCGAGCTCCTGTGCGAGCTGGGGGCGAGCTCCTTCGCGAGCTGGGGGGAGAGCTCCTGTGTGAGCTGGGGGGCGAGCTCCTGTGCGAGCTGGGGGTGAGCTCCAGTGCGAGCTGGAGGCAAGCTCCTGTGCGAGCTGGAGGCGAGCTCCTGTGCGAGCTGGGGGCGAGCTCCTGTGCGAGCTGGGGGCGAGCTCCTCGGCGAGCTGGGGGCGTGCTCCTGTGCGAGCTGGTGTTACCATCTTTCTGGTGAGCCGGGGCCACCTTTTGATTCACATCT
The DNA here is from genome assembly GCA_947650365.1 of Chamaelirium japonicum. Classification (NCBI taxonomy): domain Eukaryota; kingdom Viridiplantae; phylum Streptophyta; class Magnoliopsida; order Liliales; family Melanthiaceae; genus Chamaelirium; species Chamaelirium japonicum. Next base: position 3,337,561 of record OX393558.1, read on the forward strand.
TTCCTTAGTATTTCTGGGGTCTATGAGATCCATAGAGAGATTCATGGTGTTACCACAGTCCAATGTGGATCTCGCTCCCAATAGCCGTTCGATCGAGCCCATAGGGAATGTTAGGAAACTAAATATTAGATCGTCGAAGTCGTGCTTGGCTTCCGCGTGCAGGAGCCTCTTGTTATTCACAACAAGCTTTGGGTGTAGCTTCGAGGCGGTGGAGCGGACTGGGGGTTCCAACTCCTGGACGTGCTCCTGTGCGAGCTCTACCTTAAGTGTGTGTCTGATATCAATGTCGTCCAAAATATGGGGCTTCAGCTACCCCCCACAGATATCAGGCGTTTCAGCCACCCCCAACAACAGCCATCCATTGCACCCGAACACAATAGGTGGATCACACTCAGCCCGACTATTTGCTAGGGACAACCGGACTTATTAACAAAATAACCCATCACAATCATTAAAAAAAAATACACATGAAGAAATGGATTGTTAGGGGTGTTTGGCATCATTCCAAAACCGTTCATTTCTATTCCCATTTCTATATTTTAAAACTAATGGATAGTATTTGTTAAGGTGGAATGAATAATCGGGAAGATAGTATCTCACTCCATGCTTTTCTATGCTAACGGGAATATTAAACCATCAACTTACATTAAAAGTAGTATTTAATGTGGTACGATTTATTGCAGTTTTTGATTTTAAACCATATTGCTGCCATCCCTGGGGCAATTGCCCCCGTCCCCTCGTGGCTCTGCCCATGCCTCTCTCTCTAACCCACTCACTCTTCCTTTCTCTCTCTAACACACTCTTTCTCTCTCTACCTCTCTCTCTCTACTGTACTCTCTCTCTCTAACCCATTCTCTCTCCCTTTCTCTCTCAAACCTCGTCCCCACTTCTACCTCACTTGCCACATCACCCCTCTCACCATCACTCTCTCTCCATTACCTAGGGGGTGTTAGTCAATTAGGATTTGGTGAAGAGTTCCTTGTATTTTGGATTACATCAGTAGTGGTTCTGAACTTCTTTGTGGTATTGTAGATTTAAACGTTAGTGGTTGCGGAGTCCACAACGTGAACTCCTGATCCAGGCGTTAGTCAATATTTTATATGACCTTGGACTCCTAAGTTAGGTGTTAGTCAATAATCATGGTACAAGTACATGACTTCATAACAAAAGGGATTTACAAACCTAAGTATATGTACTTTTTGCCCATCATAAGTTCCACCTAAAAGGTGGAATTTTAAATCCCCTACGTGAGACTTTCTCTTTGAAAGGTATCATCGACATCTCCCGGAACCCTAGCACCCGTGCTCGTGATCATGGAAGCCAACGTTGGATCCCCAGCAACCCTCATTCTCCTCTTCCAGGTATCTCTCTATCTCCCTCCTTACTCTTCTTTGGGTATACCCAACCCCTCTCGACCACCCTCTCTCTTCGCCCCCCCCGGTCGGAACAAAATACAGTAGAAAGAGAGAGAGAGAGAGAGAGAGAGAGAGAGAGAGAGAGAGAGAGAGAGAGAGACCCTCTGGATCCGTCCGATTCCAATCATGATGCCCGTCCGGCTTCGATCGTAACGCCCGTCCGGTGCTGATCGTGACACCCATCCGGCTCCGTCGTGACGCATGCCTCCTCGATCATATATTGGACTCATTATTTTAATTAGTATGCTACTTCCAATTTGTATGTTATTTGTGGAAATGACCTCCTTGGTTGTTGGTATGCTAAAATCTTTTGGCATGATACAATTGATAATCTTGTTTGAAATATGATCTTATTTATAAAAAAATTATCAATTTTTATATGTAAAATTACTAAAATCTTTGATATTAGTTTTTTTTTTACCATTTGACTTATGTAAAAATTGGTCAAACTATTTATCCAACATGGTGAGGCAATCTTGGATGGAAAGGCAATGTTGATTAAATCGAGCTTAATTTTGATTCATTGTTATTGTACATTTTTTTAATGAACGTATTAATACTTTTCGTATTAGGCCTTCAAAATTCATCAAAATTGTTTTTCAAATGTGTTAGTCAAATGGGATTTTATGTCCAAGTTCACAACAAAAATCCCACGTGAACTCCTAAAAAATGGATTTATGAGACCGTGGACTTCTCAAAAAAGTCTGCAAGACTCCTAAAAAAACTCAGAGACTCTTTAAAAAAAGTCCGCAAACTCTCAAAGACTGCAAGTCCACGAACTCCTGAATAATGGTTTTAAAATCCCAATTGACTAACACCCCCTTACTCTTTCTCTCTCTATTGGCACCATCTCACCCCACCACCTCACTACCTCTCTCTCCATTAGAGCCTCCATTAAGCCTTCTCTCCATTACTCCCATCCCGCAATTAACACCTTTCTCCTTCTCCATTAACATTACTCTCTCTCTCTCTCCCCATTCTTTCCCTCTCCATTTCCTTCTACCTCCATTAATCTCCAAATAATCTCACTCTCTCATTTGTACCCCTTCTTTTACTTGTTTACACTCACGTGAAACGCACCCTTGCATAGTAACTAATACTCTTAATTCATTTTGCCAGTTGCACGTTGTAAACACACAAATTGTGTCAAACCCGGACCTGACTCGCATGCACCCATGCGGAGGCAAACCCGACGCGACCCGGACCCGAACCCGACTCGCGCCCAACAAGAGGCCGGGTGGGCCCATCCTCGAGTGGGGCCCACCCGACCCCATACTAGGATCCGAACCCCCCATGGGGAGGCTGGCCCCTACTAGGGATCCGGACCCCCATGGGGTGGCCGGCCATGCAAGGAAAAGGCAGAGAAAAGAAAGGAAAGAAAAGAAAAGGAAAGAAAAGAAAGAAAAGGAAGAAAATACCGCCATGCGCGGGGGGAGGTTGCGTATGACATCTACCCACACGTGGATCTGCGCCGATCCCTCGATCCGACGGACAAGAAGAAGAGTCGGGTTACCATCAATTTTTATGTGCAAGATTCAAGATGAATCCAAAAATGATTGAGCCATAATTGCCCCGCCAGGAAAGGAAAGCAAATAAAGATTTATTCCTCTCTTCAATTGAAGAATAAATCTCGGGCAATTATGGGAGAGATATTAAAGGGATTTGAAATTAAAACTTCCCATATCTCTCTCCTCCCCCCTTCGCCTATAAATAGAGGGGGAGGGGGAAGGCTCAAGGAGTCAAAAAAATCGCAAGCTGAAGACGAAGTGAGGAAGCTCTGCAGAAGAGGAGACGCTTCTTCATCGACCCAAGGCTTCACGAGGCACGGGCAAGCCTATCCCTTCGGGACCGGCTTAGTCCATTGAAAGCCCTCATCAACGTGAAGATCCTTGTACAAGAAGATCAAGCCTTCGACTCCGTGCACGAAGAAGAAAGCTCGGAGAAGAAGAACCCTTCGACTCCGAAGTCGCCAGAAGCAAAAGCCGGAGGAGAAGATCAGAGCGGCACTACCCCATCGTCTCCAATAAGCCTTCGACTCCGATCAAGCTCAAAAGCCCAGAGAAGAAGAATGAAGCGGTGCTACACCCGTCATCTTCAACAAAGCCTTCGACTCCGATCAAGCTCAAAAGCCTGGAGAAGAAGAACAAAGCGGCGCTACACCCATCATCTTCAACAAAGCCTTCGACTTCGATCAAGCTCAAAAGCCCGGAGAAGAAGCCAACATCATAACCATCGCAAGGTCGAAAAAATCGCAAGCTGAAGACAAAGCGAGGAAGCTCTGCAGAAGAGAAGACGCTTCTTCATTGACCCAAGGCTTCACGAGGCACTGGCAAGCCTATCCCTTCGGGACCGGCTTAGTCCACTGAAAGCCCTCATCAACGTGAAGACCCTTGCACAAGAAGATCAAGCCTTCGACTCCGTGCACGAAGAAGAAAGCTCGGAGAAGAAGACCCTTCGACTCCGAAGATGCCAGAAGCAAAGGCCGGAGAAGAAGCTCAGAGCGGCACTACCCCGTCGGCTCTAACAAACCTCCAACTCTGATCAAGCTCCAAAGCCCGGAAAAGAGGAACGAAGCGTCATCACCCCGTCGCCTTCGACAAACGCCCGCTCCATCCACAAAGAAGAAAGCTTGGAGAGGACTCCCTGAGGCGTCGCTACACCCGTCATCTTCAAAGCAAAGTCGACGCTACAACCATCGCACGGAGATCGGTGCTACCCCCGTCATCTTCAAAGGTACCCTTCGACTCCGATCACGCCAAAGAAGCCAGGAGAAGAAGCAAAGTCTAGCCGACACCTGAACCGTCGAAGAAGCCAGAAGTATTGAAGACGTTGTCACCATCGTTCGAGGAGAAGATCAAATTGACGCCGAAGTAAAAGCCCACGCAAGAAGCCAAAGCAAAAGCCCCGATAAAGCCCACGCCAAAGCAACGCAAGTGCCAAAGCCAAGCGACTACGCCGGTCACGAGCAAAAGCACCGCACGTTCTAGCCGATACGATGCAAAGTCCGGAAGAACGAAAGCACCGCAAGTCTCCCCCCGTCTACGTCCAAGCGCAAGCGCCGAAGCAAAGCAAAAGCCAGAGCCACGCCAAAGCCAAGCCAAAGCCAAAAGCCAAAGCCAAAGCCGACGCCAAAAGTACGATCGACGCCGCGAACCGACGATTAAGGACGTCGAGGTCAAGCAAGGAGCGAGGAAGACACGAAGACCGAGGAATAAAGCTGAAGACCCCCCTAGACGAGGAAGCGCGAAGCACAGAAGGGACCAAAGAAACAGCGGATACTCCTTAGCCTCTCAAAAACCCTCACCCTGTAAAGACCTCTGTCCTGGACAACCCTTTCAGAGCTCTCACACGAATACCACGTGGAGACGCGGATCAAAGGGACTCTCTAGAGGATCTCTCCCACAATCTCCTGATCAACACTCGCCGCACCCGGACTTGTCACCCCCGAGCCACCCGGGTCCCGGCCACTCTGTAATCTCGTGTGTTCGCAATAAAGACGACTCGTATCTTTTTCCGCGCCCACACACGTACTACTCGTCTTCCACTATTGGTTGCTTGGATCATCGGATCGAACTTTCTCCACGAGTTCAATTGAGTCACTACTAAGCTTTAGTTATACCTAGTAGTACTATTATATTTTTCGCAACCCCCGTATATGTTGTTATTATTGTATTGCAGTAGTATCTTTAGCTATTGTGTCCAAGGTACAAAAAACCGATTTATTTCGTAAAATATCACAAAATATATCGAAAAAATGAAAACCCGATACGAAATCCAGTCTGCAGTTTCGAGTAGAACTGGAATTGTCAAAATATCGAACGGTTTCGCGAAATATCACGATATTTCCACGAAATATTTCCATCTCCACGAAATATCACGAGATTTTGTCAAAATTTTACAAAAATTTTGCGAAATATATCCTAAATTGTGAGACTGACTGTGGTCTGGTTCTCAGCATCTTATTTATATATAATAACATTAAGTAAATATCATTTTACTTAATTTTTATTTACAACATATTTTTCTGAGTCTGACCAACCGTTAGCACCTAGACCATTTCTCCTAGTAGTAGTAGACTATGCTTTTGTTATTTCTTGTTGGCATGTAATAATTGGACCTATTTTTGCAATGGTATTAGTGGACTTTTACTGCTTTCTCTAATATAAAATTGTTGTTTAGTTTTTAAAAGCCTTTTAAAATGTTAGAATCCTTATCCAGTGCAAGCCCTAGAATCTCTAGTTAATAGTTAATGTAATAATCGCTCTTTTGAATGATAAGACTTCTCTCCTTCTACCCTTCGCCCTCTACCTCACCTCACACCCCGATCTTCGGTACCCTTAATTCCCTCCTTGTACCGAAAGTCGGGCATGACAGTGATTTCACTGTAGTTGATACAGTGATTTCACTGTAACAAGAGTATCCATTCGACTAATTGCTACTCTTACCAAACCAATTAAATTGATATTGTTGCAACGGTGAAATCACTGTAGCAGCTACAGTGAAATCACTATAGCAGCTACAGTGAAATCACTATAGCAGTTACAGTGAAATCACTGTAGCAGGGATAATCAATTCGCTTAATTGATACTTTTACCAAATCAAATTGATACTCTTGCTATAATGATTTCATCGTAGCGTATACAGTGAAAGCACTGTAGCAATCGCTACATGCACTGTCAACCAGTAAATGTATGCTTTTGTTGATGATAAATGGATACTCTTTCTAGAGATAAACTAGTAAGAAACCCGGGCAATGCCCAGATGAACTTGATGCATAGCCATTTGGCAGAGATGACATCACAACTGTTCGAAGAAGTATGAAATCTAAAGTGAGTGTGATTCACTTATTAGAGAGAGAAAGAGAGAAAGAGAGAGAGAGATTAACATCAAATGATAATTAAATGCCATTGAATGAGTGTTTTATTATCTTTATGGTAGGTTTTTAATAGGATTTAAGACTGAGCCGTGTTCACACATGGAAGAATGATTATAATTCTTTAAAAGACATCCACGTGTCACAACATGGGAGAGATGCTTCCATTTTAGTATATACTAGTAAGAAACCCGGGCAATGCCCGAATGTGCTTGATGCATGCCATTTGGCAAAGATGACATCGCAACTGTTCGAAGAAGTGTGAAATATGAAGTGAGTGTAATTCACTTGTTAGAGAGAGAGAAAGAGAGAGAGATTAACATCAAATGACCATTAAACGCTATTGAATGAAAATTTATCTTTATGATAGGTTTTTAAATGGATTTAAAAGAGAGCCACGTTCACACACGGAAGAAGAATCCTAGCTTTTTAAAAGACGTCTACGTGTCACAATACGGGAAAGAGGCTTCTATTTTAGTATATATATATAGATTTATGGTAGGTTTTTAATAGGATTTAAGACTAAGTCGTGTTCACACATAGAAGAATGATTATGGTTCTTTAAAAGACGTCCACGTGTCACAACACGAGAGAGAGGTTTTCATTTAAGTATATAGTATAGATGTACTCTTTCAACAATTATGGACTTAGTGTAGTGCGTGTTCTTTTGGAAGGGACTTTGTTTAATATTGGAATATTATTTGTCCTTTACTTGGTGGTCAAAGTGGACGAATAATTCACGAACGCCACCTTTGTTGATTCTGATTGCAGCCGAATAAATACCGACCCAAACGGTACTTATGCACAGTTATCTTCTCTGATTCCCGTCTCTCGTTGCCCGCGGTCTGCTCGTATCTTATTCGCCAAAAAGCCAGAGAGAGTGAGAGAGAGAGAGATGGGAAGCTCGGCTCCTGAGGCGTCCAATCCCGACACCGCGAAGACCGCGGCCCTGCACTGCATCAATCTCTCGGACCCGGACATGCAGAAATCAGTTTCACTTCTCAAACAGGTGCGCCTCTGGATCGCCCCCATCTTCGGCCCTTCGTTGGGATTTTTTTTTTTTTTTTTTTTTCCATCTGAAGCAACTTTGATGCAACGAAACAAATCTCTATTGCTATCTTTATTCTAATTTATGTTAGTTTGTGAATTGCTCTGACATTTGGACAGAGTAGAGATCCTTATTTCTTTTCGGTAGCTTTTTTTTTTTTTTTTTGAGTATATTTGGAGGTCTCTTCCATGGTTAACTCTTATTATGTTAGGTCTCGAGGCCGGGCACATGCACTCCTTTAGCACCACCTCTTTGTTTCATCCACTGGGCTCTATTTCTATCAGATGTCTATGAAAAGCTAAATGATGACTAATCTAGGTTTGATGTTGCGGAATGAATACAAAGTTGCAGCCTAGACCTATATGCAAGCAAACATGAATGGCGGATTTTCTAGATCTAGTCCTAGGCTTACGCAACTAATATGGATGATCACGCACAATGATAGATATAAACGCACAATTAAAATAGTAATCAATTATAAATGAGGCTAATGATCATCAACATAGCAATAAGAATAAGATGATAACACAAGTTAAATAAGGTGTCCCCCTGAGAGTCTTCGGGGAACCCATAGACCTCAGTTTTGAACACTGCCCACACTTATGACACATCGTTCTTTGTGCTAGTCATGGGGAATTCCAACAATTAAGCGCCATATTGATTAATATAATTGTCCTTGACTCAAAACTCCACCTATGCATACACCTAAAGCATGACATGCGAATTCAAACACCTTAGAAAAATCAGGGAGTCTCAATACTGGTGCTTGAGTCACCAAATCCTTGATTTCTCGAAACGCTTTAGTTGCAACCATCGCCCATATGAACTCCTATTTCTGTAGGTAGTTTATAGTCATAATGGTATTAAATCCCTTGATCAACGTCCTGTAAAATGTCGTCAGCCAATGAAACTTCTGGCCTGATGAATGTTGGTAGGTTATGGCCATTCCCTAACGACTCTAACTTTCTCGTAATCAACTGCACCTCCATCAATAGATACTATAAAGCCTAGAAAAATCACTTAGAAGCTCATGAATGTACACTTCTTCAAATTCACATAGTGCTTTTCCTGGTGTAGGACCTCGAAGACTCAACGAAGATGAACGAGATGTTCCTTCCTAGTTCTGCTGTAGATTAGGACTTCGTCAAAGTAGACGACAAAAAAGTGTCCAATGAAAGGATGAAGCACCTAAGTCATGATTCTCATAAAAGTACTAGGTCCATTGGTCAACCCAAAATGCATGAGTAACCATTCATACAGCCCGTCCTTTGCCTTGAACGTTGTCTTCCATTTGTCGCTTGGCCGAACACGGATCTGGTGGTAGCTACTTTTCAGATCTATCTTGGAAAAACCATGGTACCAGCCATCATATCCAACATGTTATCAAGTCTAGGTATAGGAAGCATATACTTAATGGTTATCTCGTTAATTGCTCTGCTGTCGATGCATATTTGCCAGTTATTATCCTTCTTTGGCGTGAGCAGAGCAGGAACAATGCAAGGACTTATACTTTCTTGGATAAATCCTTTCCGCTTAAGCTCATTGACTTGTCATTTTAGCTCAGAATGTTCCTTCGGATTCATTTGATAATGAGGCAGATTAGGTAAAGTCGATCCTAAAACTAAATCAATCGTATGTTGAATATCCCTCAATGGTGGTTACTCATTTGGTAAGTCATAAGGGATAACATAAGAGAACTCCATTAATATTGGAATCACTTTTTGAGGGATCTCTTGTTCTTTCTGCACCTCTGGCACTTCTTTTCCAATAAGAACATAGACCATTTCCAATTCTTGACTTTGATGATCAAACTGCTTTTTGTTTAAAATATGCAAAGGTTTGTCATTAGGAGTTTTTGACTTGGATGTCTTGGACTTTTCCTTGATCTCAACTGTTGTCTCCGCTTTCGATTCCACTTTAGGTTTCGAGGGTTTCAAGATAATTTTCTTATCCTCGTACATGAAGACATAGTTGTTGGATTTTCCATAATGAATGTTATCCTTGTCGTATAGCCACGATCTTCCCAATAGGATGTATGCTATGTCCAATGGAAGAATGTCACACCAAATCTGTTCCTTGTAAGTTGCAAAGTGCAAAGGGACCAAACACCGTTGACTAACAGTAATGGTGGTTCGATCAACCCAAGCTATGTTGTAAGGTTGAGGGTGTGGCTCAAGTCGAAGTTGCATACATTCTACAACATCTTTGACACCACATTCATGCTACTTCCTGTATGAATGACTCGACGAGCTGCCAGCACTTCACAACTAAAGCGGGACTAAGGGATTGATATTAGCTAACCCTATGCTTCCTCGGTTCAATGGAAGGAAGTGAGTCTTTCGTCAAGCAAGTGAGATCACGGTCCATGATCCGACTTTTGAACCAACAATCCCGTACTCAAAAGTTTGCTCTCTTAAGAGAACCTTGTCCTCTTCTCTCGGGTAGTCCACTCATAGGAGTGAAGACGAATTACCTTACCGTTCTTTTCCCAACATTTGGTGTAGGTATGGAAAATCATTGTGTGCTTCCAGTCATCATCATTTATTAGTGAGGCTAAGATACAACACATCACATTAACATAAGCATTCTCATCGAAAGAATCCTCATCACTTGCACCTTCCTCAATTTCATGGGATACCTTTTTAATATGTTCCTCATTTTCCTATTCTTCAACAATATCAATATGGAGATTCCTTTGAGGACATTGAGGAGTCATGCCCCCTCTCTTATGGCACTTGAAGTAGATTGGCCCACTGCTACCTTGTTTGGAAGATTCAATCCTAGGCTCCTTCCTTTTGGTGTCATAAGGAGATTGAACAGAGGGATTGCTACCTCTGTTGTTGCTAGGTGCAGTATAACCACTTTTTGTGTTTGTCACCGGTCTGAAAGTTGTGAGAAGAAAATCTCCTGCTTGAAAGCCAAACTTCTTAGTGACAGGAGCCTTATGAATCTGCTCATATTCGTATGCCATGTTGTAGGCATCTTCAAGAGTATTCAATTTGTATGGATATAGTTCCCTCTTGAGGTCAAGTTGAAGACCAGACTTGTTGATCCGTCTCTTCTGGTCAATTCATTGAAGTTGTCCGTATAGTCGACTACAGTAGGGGTGGACATGGGACATTATTTGGACCTAGCAAATACATATTTTTTAATAGGACCGACCCAGATGCCTGACCTATGTAGTAAAAAATGGGGCTCGTGGGCCCGACCATGTCCACCCCAAGCTACAGTCATGGATCCTTGTTGAAGGTTATGCAATTGGTCCATGAGTCAATCTTTATAAGAGGTTCGGAGATACTTTTCATAAAGTTTCTCTTTCATCATTTTCAAGATGGCAATTGGATTTCGACCTCCTCTTGCACGTTGTCGTTCCACATTTAGCCAATGCAATTTGGCTTGCCTGACCAGCTTCATCTTTGCAAACTTCACTTTCTACCCTCATTCATTTTGTACCAGTCAAAGTATGCTTCCATGTCAGCCAGTTATGGAAACCTTTGGGGTGCATCTTGCCGTCATAAGTTGAGGCATCGTCACACTTCATCATGTCTTCATCTGGGTCATGTCGACCTCTTCTTTCCCGAACATATAAGTCTTCATCAAACTCTTCAAAATCATTTTCTCTAGCATCCCAATCTTGAACTGGATGTGCACAATCTCGGGCATTTGGGAATGCTCTAGGTGTAGCTTGTGGCTTATGGTTTTGAACGTTGTTCCTTTGGCCAACTAATGATGGGGCCTGTTGAGGTTGAACAATTCTACCATTGCCTTGATTTCCTCCCACGATGGGGATTTGTTTATTGTATCTCCAGGCACTCTGTTTTCCTTTGCTCTATTGCCATTTCTAGGTGGGCCATTGGATGTCTCATAAGGAGGCACTTGGGCAGCACATGTCTTTAATTGAGTTATGTGAGTTTTTGTTTGATCCAACCCGGTTTCTAGATCTATTATCCTCTGACAGACTTGATCCAATAACTCGTCTCCTTTTTTCATTGATCCTAGTTCTCTTATAAGATAGCCCAGATGTAGTTGCCATAGGTTCTAACCTAGGCTTTGATACCCTTTATGATGCAGGACAAACTAAAGGGTGACTAATCTATGTTTGATTTTGCGGAATGAATGCAAAGTTGCAGCCTAGACCTATATGTAAACAAGCATGAATGATGGATTTCCTAGATTTAGTCTTGACTCTTGAGCTTATGTAACTAATATGGATGATCCCACACATTGATAGAGATAAAAACACAATTAAAATAGTAATTAAGTATAAATAAGGCTAATGATCACCAATAGACCAATAAGAATAGGATGATAACACGAGTTATAAAGGGTCTTGCCCTGAGAGTCTTCGGGTAGTGGGTACCTATAGACCTCAGTTTAGAACACAACCCACACTTAGTACATGTTGTACTTCATGCTAGTCGTGGGGAATTCCAACAATTAAGCATCAAATTGATTAATATAATTGTCTTTTTGATAAGTTTATTGTAGGATTAGGTTGTGAATGCAGCAAATTGGTGGAAAAGGGATGTGATGCTAGCGATGAGTCAAAGAAAAGGCTAGGAAGTGGATTTAGGAAATTCTAGAAACCAGTACAACAAAGGGTATTTTGGTAATTTTATTATGATATGTTATTCCAATCAAAGTCAAATTTTGACGGTTGGTGGATAAGGTTATATGGTTTGAATTTGGGGTCAATTGGATCACCGGATCTTGAGTTATCAAGCCCATATCAGATATGGGCTGTATTTCCATATTTGAATATGAGTCTGAATTGAAGTTCGGTTAGATGAAACGAATTGGGGATTTTGTGGGGGAAGACTTTAAGGATGTTGGGAGGATGGTATGGTTCAAGTTTGGTGGATTTCGGATCATAGGTTCGGGAGATATATGTTCTTTTTAGGTTCAACTTTAGGGTTTCTGCATGGAGGTTTGTCCGATGGTTATAGGAGGTGGTTTTGGTGATGGAGGCTAGGATTAGACGATGTTCTTACTTTTCACTATGCTTAATATCCAAAAATGACACAAAAAAAAGACAAGAAAGTTGGAACGAACTCACTAGAGATTGAGATAAGTACTGGATTACACCGGCTCAAAGGCTCGCACTCTGAAATCTTCGAATTCGCAAATAAGGTGTTGAACTTGCAAACAATCACATCAATACAATAAACTTTATCCAAATAACATAATAATTGTCTTTCAAACCCTAATACACTGCCAATAAATAGAGGCTTACAAGATAAACTAATAAGGAAATAGATGTGAGAGAGAGAGAGAGGAACAGATGGCTTGGAAGCCATACAAAATCAGTCTGCACAAAATAATAGGGCTACTTCTCTCTTTGGGGTGCCCATAGTAATCCCCCTTAATTCCCACTTAAGTTGGGTATTAATTCGGTGCCCCTATAAGTCCTTTTAACCAATTAAAAAAAACAAAACCCAATATCTCAGACCAACCCATTACATGCTATGCCCAATAAAATAAAAAAGATCCATCAAATAGTGTCTGAATCTGGATCTGTATAAAGCAGACTGAAGCTTTGGTCATCATCTTCGGCACTGACGCTAATAGATCCTCGTTTGGTGCTCATCATGCCTTTGATCCCCATCATTAACTTGGTTGTTTCTCGTCCGGGCGGTTGCATGATCAAATATCGGGCTTGTCTTGCGACGTGTGGTGCATAAATAAAGTGGTGGACCTATGGGCGGAAACAAGGCTCGGTCTTTGGGTAGGAAAATATGTACGCTCCTGTAGGTGGCAGGCTTCGAACCATGGTCTCTCTTGTGCAATGGCATGATTGATGCATGATTATGAGAACGATTATACTATATTTAATTATATCACCTGAAAATTTGTTATTATTTAAATTTCAACTTTCTATAATCTAGTTTTACCAATAATCTAGTCTTACCGATACTATATTTAATTATATCTCTTGCATAATGCTAATATTTCTTGAAATGTAGATGAAATGACTTTCAACATATGTGTTCTTTCTCTCCACCCCTTAGCCACACATCTCCTTCATTCATTCCCAATCTTTTCCATATAAATGTAACAGTGTGGTGTAATTTTCAGCATATGTTTTTATTTAGTTTTCTCTTTTCTATAGTAATTTGTTATAGTTTTGAAATTTAGGATGACTATCATAGAGTCAGTTTATATGAGCTCCTTAGCATAGGGAATCTAAATAATAGTCGGTGTAGAATTTTGTTTTTTGAGTTTCAATCTCATCAATGACCCTATTTTGTGCAAGATTAGTGTTACAAATTCCATGTTTAATTGAAGATTAGGTGTGGAAGAGTCCTAAATGTTATTATTATTTTTGGGGCGTTCTTATATGCATGTTAGGGGAAATTAAATCTGAAATTTTGATAAAACCCAAGTTATTTTCTGTTTCTCCCATTCTCTATCTCTATCTTTACAAGGTGGATTTGATGTTTCCATGGTCTTGATGATTCACCACAAACTCGATAATGAAGTTGATTGGATCTCTCTGCCACCTTTCTTCAGATATAGATCTAAAATCATATGTTCACATATTTCATATGTACTTTGATCTGTGATCTGTTCTGAACTCATTATCCTTTCTTTTTTTTTCTGGAATGATTGAGTTTTGTTTTGCTGGTTTATTCAAATTTCTTTTCTTTGTGAATATTTTCTTCAGGCATGCTTAGATTCTGGATTTTTTTATGTGATCGACCATGGAATTAGCCAGGAGTTCATGTCCGAAGTTTTCTCCCAAAGTAAGAGATTTTTTGATCTACCCATAGATGACAAAATGAAGCTTCTACGGAATGAGAAAAATCGAGGTTATACACCAATTCTTGATGAGATTCTCGATCCAGATAATCAAGTCAATGGTTAGTTTGATCAAACCTTTGTTTTTGTCTCATAGCCACTAGTGATCATTTTTTTTTGGGTGAACAAATATGGAAACCATGTGGATCCTTTTATGTGTGATTAAGACTTTTATGGTTGCTTGATAGCTGATGATCAATCTGCACCTAATAACATATTTGAACATGTCAACTAACTTTACTAGAAATATAAACAAAGAAATTGAGATCAGAGACATGCTCCTTTTTTTACTTAATCATAAAGGTCATGTTACAAACTTCTGTCAAAAAATAAAATAAAATAAAGGTCATGTGACCATCACAAATCTTTATTGTATTTGATGTTGCACTAAAGATTCTTTTGCTTGGTCGTTAGTTGCTTCAAATTTTATTCTCATGGATCTTCTTGGATGGATGATTCGTATTTAATCCTTTATGTGCTTTTCAATTGTTTGAATAACATATGATGCTTATGAAAATTTTCGGATTTCAGATACTAAGTGGTCCGATTAATGTTCATCTAATATTCGTCCATAACATGCACCTTACGTTTATAAGGCACGTTTTAAAGCCATGAATTAGTCCCACATCGCCTGGGGAGAAAAAGATTATGGGCTATATATATGTATGACATCCCCTCAACACATAAGGCATGTTTTAAAGCCATGATCCTTCGGGCAAAACAAACAACATCTTGCGTGAAGGGGCTGGATGTCACACACACCATGTTCGTGAGTTTTGTGATTAATGTCGTATTAAAGGTGTAGCAATTATCTTGAATGATTCTTTACCCATCTCATCCATGAAGATTCAATTGGAGCAAAAATAGTACATGTTCTAATTGATTCATGATTGATTCATTTCCACTGGTGAAATTTGATTTTCTCAAGTAAACTATTATCTCCTTTGAGCTTTCTGATTGATGTATTTTGTTGTATTGAATTGCTGCTTGTTGCCTTTTGGTTTCTAGGTGACTACAAAGAAGGGTATTACATTGGTGTTGAAGTACCTGAAGATGATCCAAAAGCACAAAAACCATTTTATGGACCAAATATATGGCCTTCTGCAGGTAGAATATAAGTCCATTCATATTTTTCTCTAATTATTCGACATGGAAGTTAGGAGTGCCCTTATTGCATGGCAAGCAAACTCTACCACAGTTCATATCTAGGGTGTCTGGCTTTGGATTAACTTCAAATTTAGTAGGGAACATTATCTAGAGGCTTCACAGCCCAGCATATATTAACCCCCTTATAATTTTTGGTATGGTAATTGATCTTGAATTTATGTTTTCCACCTTTCTGCTTCTCCTTTGTTTATATCTTGCCACCTTTCTGCATACCCATTCGTAGACTTGTCGTTTTGTTTGGCTAATGCTATCCTTTTTTGTTGTGAAAAAGAAAACTAGTAGTAAGAGATTTAAAGTGTGGATTTTTTAATCAGTGGATCCACACCCAACGATCATATAGATAACTTCCCATAAATGCTTATCTAGAAATTATCTATGCTCGATGACCAGATATATAGGCCAGTTAAATTCTAATTTTCTCATGAATGTACCCTAATTGCTATGCTAGTACATAAATCTTGTTAGAATGTGTTGGGTATTTTGTGCGATATATTAATGAAGTTCCTCTCTTGTCTGCCACTTGTTTGCTTTTGCACGTCATGTGTAAACTCTAAAGCATGAATTCAGTTTGTGTAAGATCACATAACTTCTTTGGATGCTTCGTCCAATTTAATTCATTTTAGTTTTTTTTAAGAGATATTACCTGGATGGAGGAAAATTATGGAGCAATATCATGGGGAAGCACTGTAAGTCATTCTTACTTTTTCTAAGACAATCTTATTGTATAATGCATCTTTATTGTTCTGTTAAGACGTATATCTTTTCATGGCACATGTTTCTTTCTCTTTGCCAAACCCCCCTCATGACACCAGAAGGATCTCTCTTAAAAAAAAACAGTTTCTAAAACTCCTGCATAACTTGTTATTTTAAGGTCCTTTAGTTATTAAGAATCTAAGGTTACCTGCGATCGTTTACATGGAGGGTCGTAACCTATGTAGTCATGTCATGTTGTATATTATGGTTAACTGGTTCCTAATCATGAATACCTATTTTTTGGACTATATTTTTGATGTAACAACTTATAGTGGCCAGCCCCTAAGTTGAAGGGAATTTTGTCTTTTGTTACTTTAGTAGTTACCCAAAGCTTTTAATAAGAAAATAGAGAGGATGCATGCCCTATTAAGGCAGGCTGTTCACTCTTTTGTGTGTGTGTGTGTGCGCGCGCAGAGGCGTGCATGCGAGTGTGTGTGTAATATATATAATATATATATATATATATATATATATATATATATATATATATATATATATATATATATATACTAGTGCATGCCCGTGCCTGTCGGCACTGCAGCGGGCCGCCTTCGGCGGCAAAACACCCCCCGAGCATCACCACCCCCACCCCCACCGTCGTATGCGACGACAACACACTTGACCGCCTTCGGCATGCCCGTGCCGTTTAGCACGAAGCGGGAGCCTTCGGTGCGACAACACACTTGGCCGTCGGCACTGCAGCGGGCCGCCTTTGGCGACAATACACCTATCAGGCCGTCTTCGGCGGCAAGACACCCCCCGATTGGCACGAAGCGAGAGAGATCGGAAGAAGAGAGAGAATGAACGGCTGTATGACTGTTTCTTTTTGTCTAGTCAGTATTTGGTTCCATATTGTCCTAGTCAGCACAAAACCTCCTTCCCTTGTTATATAGACAGTACATATGGTGTAAGGGAGCTAATTGTTGTGCATATATATGAGGGAAGAAGTTAATATCGTGCATATATAT
Source organism: Chamaelirium japonicum (assembly GCA_947650365.1). Taxonomy (NCBI): domain Eukaryota; kingdom Viridiplantae; phylum Streptophyta; class Magnoliopsida; order Liliales; family Melanthiaceae; genus Chamaelirium; species Chamaelirium japonicum. The sequence continues at coordinate 3,354,583 of OX393558.1, forward strand.
ATATATATATATATATATATATATATATAGAGAGAGAGAGAGAGAGAGAGAGAGAGAGTGAACGGCTGTGATGACTATTTCTTTTGTCTAGTCCAGTGTTTTAAAAACCGGACCGGACCGGGTGGTTCAACCGGTTTGGACCGGAACCGGCATATGTTTTGGTTCGGTCTTTGAATAAACCGGTTTGTATGTTAACCCAGGAATCAAACCTCCCCATTGAAGAATTTAGTAGATATCTATATAAAAAAACGTATTTTCATACGGTTCAAACGGTTGAACCACCGGTTTGAACCGATTTGGACCGAACCGGATGCCTTTTCGGTTCGCCTTCCGGTCCGGTTTTGAAAACACTGGTCTAGTCAGCATTTGGTTCCATATTGTCCTAGTCAGCACAAAACCTCCTTTGTTATATATATATAGGCATGCTAAGGTGTGGCGGTGCGTACGGCGTCGCACCGCAGCCGTCTGATGCACCGCTGCGGTGCGTACGATGCATGCAGCAGTGCATCAGACGACTGTGGTGGGACGCTGCACGCACTGCACGCCGCATTTTAGTATATATATATATATATATCATTTTAGTATATATATATAGAGAGAGAGAACCGATCTCATGCCATATTGTGCTGGATGCGATAATGCGATAATCATTTTCGGCCGTTCGATCGGTGTGAATCGGACGGCTCAAATAATTTCCGTCCGGTTAAAAGCTTTAACTGTTTCCGACCGTCGTGAATCGGACGGCACAAATCCTTTCCGCCCTGGTCAAAAGCTTTAATCGTTCGATCGAATGATCGAACGGATGAGATCCGTGATATCTCATTTGAATAGGACAAAACGCAATCATACTTTTTTGTCCTATTCGAATGAGATCTCACTGTGCTTTCCGCCGGTTAAAAGCTTTAACGTTTCCGGCCGTCCGATCGGCATGAATCGGACGGCACAAAACCTTTCCGCCCCGGTTCAATGGTTTAACCGTTCGATCGAATGATTGAACGGATGAGATCCATGAGATCTCATTCGAATAGGACAAAAAAGTATAATTACTTTTTGTCCTATTCGAATGAGATCTCACGGATCTCATCCGTTCGATCATTCGATCGAACGGTTAAAGCTTTTTAACCGGGACGGCAAGGATTTGTGCCGTCCGATTCACACCGATCGGACGGCCGGAAACGATTATCGTATTATCACGATATCGCATCTCATTTGAATAGGACAAAAAAGTATGATTAGGTTTTGTCCTATTCGAATGAGATCTCACGAATCTCATCCGTTCGATCATTCGATCGAACGGTTAAAGCTTTTTTACCGGGGCGGAAAGGATTTGTGCCGTCCGATTATGCCGATCGGACAGCCGGAAACGGTTAAAGTTTTTATCGTAGGGAAAGGATTTGTGCCGTCCGATTCACACCGATCGGACGGCCGGAAAAGATTATCGCATTATCACGATATCGCATGAGATCAGTTCTGTATGAGGTCAGGGTTTTAAGGGTATTCGGGAAGAGAGAGATCATGGGGGGAAAAGAGAGAAATCGGGGCTCTACAATTAAGGGGAGGGGGGACCACACGCATAGGTGGCAGCTCTAGGTAATTAATCATCGGTGGAAAAAACGCGTGAACAATAGAATTAATACCTACTGCGTCCTCAATCTTTTACATAAAAACCCTCAATTATATTATAAAATATAATTTATTCACAATATGGTCCTTTGTTCATTTAATTATTATTCTTCTCAATCTCATCCCTCCATCTTAACTCTATCCAATCTCATCCGTCCTCCCTGCCCAAATGAATCTCAATCATCCTTTACATCAGCATGCTCTTTTTTATCTTAGCCTTTCTTTATATAATCGGACGGTCTGAAATAACTATGGCATAGTGGCACGGTTGTAAATAAATCGAACGCGCTGTGATATATATATATATATATACATATATATATATATATATATATATATATATATATATATATATATAGGGGCATGCTGTAATGCGGCACGCGGTAAGTGCAGCACTGTACCGCAGCCGTCTGATGCACGCAGCGGTGCATGCGATGCACGCAGCACTTCATCAGACGGCTGCGGTACAGTGCCGCACGTAGTGCATGCCGCATTATAGCATGCCCCTATATATATATATATATATATATATATATATATATATATATATATATAGAGAGAGAGAGAGAGGGGTGTTACGTTGTGTTGTGCGCTGCCGGCAGAGGAAATGAGTTGCGCTATTTTCGGCCTTCCGATCGCGCGGATCGCCTGCGAACCCGGCTGAATTCCCCCGCCTGTCTGATCCCCTGGACCCGGCCGTCTGATCCCGTGCAGCGCATAGCCACCCGGCATTTGATCGTTCGGTTCGATTCCCATCCGTTGGATCGATGAGAATCGAATGGACTAAAAAAATTTCGCTGTTACTGTAGCGGCTACAGTAACAGCGAAAAACATTTTTGTCCGTTCGATTCTCATCGATCCAACGGATGGAATTCGAATTAACACACAATTGAGCCGGGTGATTCCCATCCGTTGGATCGATGGGAATCGAACGGTTCAAAATGTTTTTCGTTGTTACTGTAGCTGCTACAGTAACAACGAAATTTTTTTGGTCCGTTTGATTCCCATTGATCCAACGGATGGGAATCGAATCGAACGATCAAATGCCGGGTGGCTGTGCGCTGCACGGGATCAGACGGCCGCCGGCCGGGTCCAGGGGATCAGACGGGCGGGGGAATTCAGCCGGGTTCGCAGGCGATCTGCGCGATCAGATGGCCAGAAATCGCACAACTCATTTCCTCTGCCGACAGCGCACAGCGCAACATAACACCCCTCTCTCTCTCTCTCTCTCTCTCTCTCTATATATATATATATATATATATATATATATATATATATATATATATATATATATATATATATATATATATATATATATATATATATATATATATATATATATATATATATATATATAGTTGCCCGGGAAGTTGAACTCGAGTTCACCATTCAAATGGTGAACTCGAATGGAGAAGCTGCCACGTGTCCTGAGAAAGTGTTCAACCCTCTTTAATTTTTTGCTTTATGTCTTTTTAATGTTCAACCCTCTTAATGTCTATCCCCTCTTACTTGCTTTAAGTCTTTTCAGTGGACACCAAACCCTTTCCCATATATATATACTAGTAATGCCCGTTCCTGTCAGCACGCAAAAGATTTCGAGGGTGAGGACAACATTTCGAGAAAAGTGACAATACTTAAAAGGTGGCTAAAATATTTTAAGGTAGGTAATGCTCGTGCCTATCACACACAAATTATAAATATTACTTCTCTCTAATAGTGGTTGAAGAAATAGGCTTCAACCGCTGATGTGTCAACAGGATAGAACCATGTTTCATTACTAGTAAATAATGAAAAATAAAAAATTATAAATGACACTTAATTCATGCGGGTTCTCTCTCTCTCTCTCTCTCTCTCTCTCTCTCTCTCTCCTACGCATCTAACGATCAACAATGTTTCTAATAGGCACATCATCGAGCAACTTGCGAGCATCGGCCAAGTGATTCAAAAAATTGATACTTTGATAAAATCTTCTTTATTGTATCATAAAGTAAGAATTAAACATCCCAAGTAATTATAGGAAAGGAAAATTGGCGGGTTATACAAATAGGTAGAAGAGATGGTTTGTGTGTTAACTTGCAAAAGAGGATGTCCAAGGAAGTGCTTAGTGATGTTGGAGGCCCCATTAATCTTTTTCGTCAAAGAAATCTTCTATAGCAGGCATGCTCTACCACAAACAATTAATCTAGTATTCATGTAGTTCAAAAGATCAATAGGAAGTAAAAAAGCAACAAATATTCTTGATAGACCATGTGCCTCTACATTTAGAGAAAAAATAAAAGGATTTGCAATTATGTGTAAACATCAACCCATCACGTGTAAAAGGATTAGCACGAGATTAAAGAAAAATAAAAGGAATTGCCTTAGAAATAATTTCACGGCCGCCTTCGAAAACTGCAGACACATATGTAAACATCAAACAATCAACTCAAACTTATATATTAAAACATAGAACACAGAGGGGCTGCGATCGGTTCAAAGCACTGGAAAAAAAAATCAAGCTAAAACAAACATAATAAAAAAATTGAGATAAAGAGGGGGCGCTGCGACCTGGATGAAGGCGCTGCGGAAGGCGATTGGATTAAAAAAAAAACAGGAAAAAAAAACAGATGTAAGCTACGATTGGCTTAAAAAACAGAAGAAAAAAATATTGACAGAGGGGGACTGCTACCTACTAGATCGGCTTCTCTTCTCCCTCTGCAATCGGCTTCTCTTCTGCTATGTGCTCGGCTAAAAATTCGAATAAAAATTTCGAGTTAGAGAGAGAGAGAGAGAGAAAATGGCGATCTACTTCTCTCTATAGAAAAAATTAGGCTTAAAAAAAATAAGAAAAAAAAACTGAGATAGGGGGAGTGGGGCAATGCGACCTACCTGGGTCCGCAGAGGGCTTCGGAACGCGATCGGCTTCTGTTCTGCTATGTGATTGCTCCATCGACCCAGATAGGTTGCAGCGCCCCCATCCCCCTATCCCGATTTTTTTTCCTATTTTTGTTTAAGCCATAATGCGATCGGCTAAAAAAAGGGGAAAAAGATTCGAGCTAGAGAGACAGACAGAGGGAGAGAGAGAGAAACCCCGATCCCAATCCCGCAGGCGACGACCCCGACCCCGCCGACGATGACCTCGATCCCGTCGGCCAATGGAAGAACCCTGCACCAAAAAAAAAAAAACTGATGTCACAAAACACACAGAGAGAGACCCCAACCCCGCCAGCGATGACCCTGACCCTCCCCCTGCACCGGCGACGATCGAGTCTCCGGCGATGCGCTCCTCTGCCTCCCCGCAGGCGACGACCCCGACCCTGCCGACGATGACCCCGATCGATTCCCCCTTCGGCCTGGATTTCTCCATCCCCCCACACACCCTCTTCCCCTTCTCCACTGAGTCTCGTCCCCATAGTTGTCAAGGCGCAGTGAGGCGCACCTCAAGGTGATTCAACCATATGTGCCTCAGGCGCTTCCTGGTGAGGCGAGCACAGCAAGGCGTGGCTCAGGCGCGCCTTTCAGCGCCTCATAAACCAGGCGCAGGGCAGACAGGGCGCGCGCCTTACTGTGTTTGGTTTTTTTTTCGGTTTTTTTTCAGTTTTTTTTTTACCGGTTTGTTGAAGAAGAAGCGCCTTTTGGAGATGTGGATGGTCATACCAATCAAGATGATGTGGAGGGTTTATTTGATGATGATGATGAGTGATTGGGTGGTTTTATGATTTATGTCCTTTGTTTTTTTTTTGCAAGCGTGTCCTCTGTTTTTTAGTACTTGTGCTTCTTGATCTATTTAAATGGTTTAACTGTTTAAGAATTAAGACAATATTGACTTATCATGGTTCATGGATGATTTTGTTACTCATTGGTTATGAGTTCTCACTTATCAATTATCACTTATGAGTAAGGTATCCCTTCATTTTATGAATATGATCATTATGATGTTGGCATGTTGCCTATAATAAATTGTTCATTTGATAACCACACTAGTTATGACTTATGAGTTAGTGTATACCTTGTGGCTTGCATTGATTTAGTTGAATAATGGTCATATTTCTTTTTTTTCATAAAATATATCTTTTTTATGAATTTTAGAATTTGTTGACAATTATTATTAATTTTTAAAGCAAATTATATATTTTTGCGCCTTGCACACTAAGGCGTGCGCCTTATTTGCGCCTTGCGCCTCATGCTCTAGCGGCTCCTTGTGCCTCAGGCGTGCCTCGTCGCCTTGACAACACTGCCCGTCCCATTCCTTTGCTCTGCGAAAAAAAAAATCAGAGAAAGAAAGAGAACCTGAGGGGGTGTGGGTGTTGGTCGCAGACATCGCTAGAACCCTAGGACACCGGAGAGAGAGAGAGAGGAGGGGGCCTTTGGCCTGGATCTCGCCGTCCCCCTACACACCCTCTTCCCTTCCTCCATGAGTCCCGTCCCCTTCCTCCTCTGCTCTGCGAAAAACTAAAAAAAAAAATCAGAGAGAAAGAGAGAGCCAGACGGACAACGGGTTTCACGATGGGGGGTTCCATCTGAGGAGAGGGGGGCGAAATTTAGGGAGACATTTCAAGAGGGAGTCACGGACAGCTGTGACTGGATCCCGAATTTGGGGGTTTAGGAGGGCCGGGATTTGGGGCTCTGTTAAGGGAGGAGGGGTGAAACAAATGGCTATGATCGGATTTAGTTAAAGAAACAAATGGCTATGATCGGATTCAGTTAAACTAATGGCTGTGATCGGATTCAGACCATAAGGAGTGAAACTGACGGGTGTGAAGGGATGGTAATGAACGGCTGAGTTTGTCTCCCCACACAATTAAATCACGACCGTTCTTTTGTCTCTTCAAGTTTAACACCCCCACAAAACCCTGAAATATTATATATATATATATATATATATATATATATATATATATATATATAGGGGCATGCTATAATGCGGCATGCGGTAAGTGTGGCACCACTCTATAACCGTCTGATGCACCGCTGCGTGCATCGCATGCACGCAGCACGTGCATCAGACAGCTATAGTGCGGTGCCGCACGTACCGCATGCCGCATTATAGCATGCCCCTATATATATATATATATATATATATATATATATATATATATATATATATATATATATATATATATATATATAGAGAGAGAGAGAGAGAGAGAGAGGCGTGTTAGGATGCGGCGTGCGGTGCGTGCGGCGTCGCACCGTAGCCGCCTGATGCACCGCTGCGTGCATCGCACGCATCGCAGCGGTGTATCAGGCGGCTGCGGTGCGACGCCGCACGCACCGCACGCCGCATTTATCATTCCTCTCTCTCTATCTCTCTCTCTCTCTATATATATATATATATATATATATATATATAGAGAGAGAGAGAGAGAGAGAGGAATGTTACAATGAGCTGTGAGCTACGGGTGGAGAAAATGAGCTACCCTCATTTTGATCCCCCTAGGAGTTTTGGAATTTGATGAAATTTGGTGAGGGTGTTATCTAGGGTAAGATGATCATCCTCACCAATTTTCATCAAATTCCAAAACTTGTAAGTCATCAAATGGTAGAAGCAAAATTAACGGTGACTGCGAACGGTAGATAAAGCTTCTACCGTTTGATGACCCTAGAAGTTTTGGAATTTGATGAAAATTGGTGAGGATGATCATCTTACCCTAGACAACACCCTCACCAAATTTCATCAAATTCCAAAACTCCTAGGGGGATCAAAATAAGGCCAGCTCATTCTCCACCCGTAGCTCACAGCTCACTGTAACATTCCTCTCTCTCTCTCTCTATATATATATATATATATAAATATATATAATACTAGTAATTCTCGTGCCTATCGTATAGCCGCCTTTGGCTCTCCGTTGCCTCTGGCGGCCACGACCACCCTCCCGTTTATGGTGGGCACCACCCAAACTACATCTGGCCCCTACCCCTAAAGCTCAAAGAGAGTCCCGTCGACGAATTTTACAACCCTCGTTGAATGTGCTTTGGTTATGATTTTGTTACCCAAGGTCGCAACTGCTTCTCGTTTCGTCCGAGTAATCTATCCATCTCATACTCGGCCCCTGCTGTCCAGCCCATGCCTATCGGTACGGTGGCGACCGTCTTCGATAGTTGTGACCCCGTTCGGTAAACTGGCACTTGGGGAATCCATGATGATGCTTTAGGAATTTCACACCTTCCTCTTTTTTGTCCGTAGACTCTGTACACGGAATGAGAGAGTTATTATAGAGAGAAAATAGGGGGTGCAACCGATAATTCCTCCTATATGTATATATACTAGTGCATGCCCGTGCCTGTCGGCACTGCAGCGGGCCGCTTTCGGCGCCCCCCGGGTATCACCACCCCCACTGTCGTATGCGATGACAACACACCTGACCGCCTTCGGCATGCCCGTACCGATTGGCACGAAGCGGGAGCCTTCGGTGCGACCAACCAACCCCCAACTCCGCTACCCCAGAGAGAGAGAGAGAGAGAGAGAGAGAGAGAGAGAGCAAGGGCCGTCTCGATACAAACTGAGGCCTAAGGCGAAAATTCTAAACCCGATGTTAGCGGGTTTAGATTTGGCCTAAACGGGTTCGGGTCATATAAGGGTCAACCCGATCGACCCGTTTATTTAATGGG